>JARHVA010002391.1:1372500-1750000 GCA_037957365.1 Torreya grandis | reverse complement strand
ACATCAAATATCTCCACAATACTATGGCATTCTCCATATATATTGAGCTCTAAAGCATCCACCTCATCACTATCATGTTGACATAATAAAATTTGACTGATCTTCTTGATGGATCTATTGACTTAACACAAGCTGGAAAGACCCTCAATACTAATGTGAGCTTCTCATTTTTTTCTCCCCACCATTCACTATCAAGATCTGCACTCTCAAGCACTCAATCTCATCTCATGGTGAAGTATAATAGGGTCAGTTTCAAGTTTTTAGGTACTTTTTATTTTATCCCATAGTTATATATATTTTTATTATATTTGTTAAAGTCATGTTATGTGTTATAAGTTGAAAAAATAGTATATGCTTCAATATTTATTATTTGGTCTCATTGTTTAGGGTTCTTTTTATTTATTATTAAAGTTTTAGTTTTTGTCAAGAGTCAATATAAGTTTAATTATTATGTTTGGTCAAATCTAATCTTTAATTGGATTCTGATTAATATCATTAAGCTATTCAAAATTCTAATGGATTATTTGTAAAACTTCTTATTATAAGTCTCAAAAATTTAAAAAAAAACTCATTTTTTGTCAAAAAATTGTCACTATTGTAATAATTACAATGACACATTATTAGTAGAAATTACCATCCACTTAGTCATTTTTATGGGAGGGATAAAATGGATAAAATAAACTTGGTTGAAAAATTTTATAGAAGTGACTTCCATACATGGTAAATTCAAATTCAGCTATTGTTAATTGAAAAGAATCTCTAGGATATTGTAGATGGTATTTTTGTTTAGCTATAGATGTTGATGCACTTCAAAAATAGAAATTAAATAACAAGAAGTCTTTGGATATTATTGGCCTTGATTTTTTAAATCCTTATTTACATCATGTGGACTTTAAAAAGTCTTCCAAAGATATGTAGGAATCGTTAAACACACTATTTGGTTCTCAATCTAATAGTGTATAAATAACCATGAAGTAAAAGTTGTACGATTTGAAAATAAATGAAGGTAGAGATATGGTGTCTGACATCAATAAATTTCATTATCTCATCACCCATTTGGATGGAATAAATGAAGAGATAAAGTAAAATGATGCAAAATACATACTCTTAAATAACATGCCTAGTAGTGTGTAAAATATGGTGTTCACTCTAAGTAAGTTGAATTCAAGATTAGAGAACATCATATAAACATTTCTTGATGAAGGAAATAAAATGAAGAATAATTTTATAGAATAAGAATAAGTTTTAGCCACACAAAATAAGATAATCACTTATTACAAGAATTCTAAACATATGCACAAATCTAAGAATGCAAAACATAATTACACATGCCACTACTATAAAAAAAAAACTAGCGAATACTCTTATGAACTATAAGCAAAGATCACCAAACCTCCTTGAAGAAAAGCTACAGGAGAATTCCATGTAAATTGAAGTAACTAACGAAGAATAATCTCACTCTCATGTCAACAATGAAGAATATAGTGACAAAGACTATTCTAAATATTTATGTGTGTTCTTGTGTTTCCCCATGTGACCTCTAAGGGAGGGAATGTTTGGAATTTAAAGTTCCCATGGTGATTATTATTTCACCATGAGGTAAATAAGTTTGTTGTAACAACATTTATATTTGTGACTTGGCATATTATATTTTGTATATGCATGAATAGCGAGTTCTATAATTAACTCACATATTCAGGTGTGGGAATGGTAATTAGATAAACCTCCAAAATTTATATGATAAGTCCTTAATATATGTATGCTTCAACTTTATGAAATAAATTATTATGTGTTAATTGACCAAAATATTTCTAAGAGAAATATCAACCAATTTCTATCACACATTAAAACCATATATCCACTTTTAACACCTTCTTCACCTATAAAAAGGGGCTAGAAAATATGGGTTCGGTATCCCTAACTTCACCGCACTAAGTGGTTGTGTGTTTCCCAAATTCAAATACTTTGAAAAGGGATCAAACCACATATATCTCTCCCACCTAATTATGTGTATGCTTAATAGTGATATGCTATAATGTATGAAAATTTTGTTGATTTAAAAACTTTAAAACCTAAAAATTTGACATTTTAATATTATTTAGACTTTGATTGGTGACTATTCCTTTGAGGGAATTTTATATTTTGATGCCTTAGGTTAGTATGTCAAGGATGTTTGGATGTATACCTTAGTGTGATAGATGCTTGTTAGATAATTTTTTGATAGTAATAGGCTTGGGAATGATATATGTTTATGGTTAAATATTTGGTAATTTCCCTCCAATACAACATGATAAATGTGTTGGATAACCTGAATTAAGGTTTTAAATTTTAAAAAATGCATGTTTAGATAACCTAGGACAATGTAGTGAAGGCAGATGATACTGATAACCATTATTGTTTGAATATTGTTGGATCTATCCAATAAAGAGAAAACAATGATATGGATGATGATATTAGTCTTCTTTGGATGATATATCATTTAAGCACATATTAGGAATATTGGGAGAATAGGTAAGTGAATGCATTGGAGGGAATGTGAACAAGATTCAATTGTGTATGCACAAGTCATGTATTTTAATTATTGGTCAAAACTAAAATTATCAAGTGTTTAATAAAAATTTTATATGTCTACACTTATATGACAAAATTAAAACACTTTATTAAATTTTATTCATAACTAATTAAGCCTAAGAGTAACCATATATGCCATAGTCATTAAAATATTAACTTTAATATGTATTTTTCATTTTTAAGTTTAGCATATCTTAAATCTTAGCATATTCTCTTAGACCTATAAATATGTTTAAAAATCATAATATTTAAAATAACCACATTAAAATATCAAAATATTTATGCTTTATAAAGTTATAAAAGTGATAATATTCACATTAAGGTTTTGACCCAAATGGTTTGTAAATAAATAATGTCAAAGTCTAGGATGAATAAGTCTATAACCTAGGTAAAAATAAATAAAATTTCATGTCAATGGATTTTTAAGGTTACAAAAATGTAATGGCCTCATAATACTAAGGGTACATGAAAGAGTCTAAGTATATAGGGTTATAACACAGATCAAAGTCAAAAGAAAATTGAAATTAAAATGATGACTAGAAATATCCAAAGCACTTGATTTTTCAAAAATAATAAGCTAATGCATTTATGTTTTAAGTAAATATAATGATCAATTAGTAATCCAAATTCAATATCAATGTGTCTTGAAAATTGTATAATTATTTGAGATAATTGAAATCAACATCAATTATAAAACCCAATGTTAATGTCAAGAAATACAAATGATATAAAAATATAATAACTCAAAACTTATTAGTGAGTCATAAAAATTGACATGTAAACTCCATATAGTCACTAAGTCAATAAGGTATTGGTATGTCTATGGGTCTTGAATAGTTGTAAGGTAAACTCATAAACTAAGTTTATTTGCTAAATGGAAATAATGGCATTAGTGGTATAGGCTTCAAATATCCATGCCAATACCTCTAATGTTAGTAATAAGTCTATGATTATAGACTAGCCTAAAAAATAATGTAATATATATGATGGAATTAGTGGCATAAAATATATAAGCACTCAAATAAATTCAAATATGCAATTCATCAATCATATTAGAAGCTTAATCATAAAGTCAAACTTTTATCACCATTTAACTGTAAGAGATCAAAGCACATAATATGATATACTATAATATACACTAAATATTAAGAAAAAATACATGTTTCTAAAACATTTAATCTATTCTTCCCATGTGGCATATGGGTGTTTATTTTACTTTCATTATTAATGTAGTTTATTTGACTTGCATTCACATTTTTCTATCATATGCCATCAATAAAAAAAATCTACTTGACTCTCCTTGATGATTCCCTCCCTCTCACTAGGGGCACAAACCATCTTTCAATCCTACTCACCACAACTAAAAGAGTGGTTAGACTAGGTTATATTATCAAAACCAAAATATAATCATAAGTATGAAAATAAAATTCATCTAACATTAATCAATTAAAATTAAATAAATTAAGAAATGAATTCTATTAACTAATCATCATTAGTCCAACTATATAAGAATAAATGTAAGTTAATATCTGCATTAATCAAAATAAAATAAAAGGAATGATTAAATATAACTAATCCACTTGTTAGTCCATACCCTAAAATCCACATTTAGTTTAAAAATCACATGTTAACTTTACACTAATCACTTCCATTTATGACATGGGGGAAATGGGATGTGACAGACAAGAGCTAGAGTCTATCATAATAAGAATGACTTAGATATCCATTATGCTATAATATTCATAATAAAAGTATATATAAATTGAAATGTACATAACTTTTCTCCTTTTATAATGTAAATATCATTCTATTTTTTTATTTATTCCTCAATTGTGTAATTATTCTCAACATTCTAATCAATGTGCCCTTTTTACCTTGATGATAAATTGATATAAATATTCTAATAGTATGGTTTTATTATAGTTTATGTTATTTTAAAATTCTATTTGAAATTTGGTTGTATAATTGTATCAAATGTGATTTCAGCCTAAAAAATATGTGGGTTAAAATCCCAAACTTATTATGATACATAAAAGTATTGAAAATTACTCATATTGAACCATCTACTAAGCATAAAAATTTAAAAATGAAGTATAATGTGTTTACATAGGAACACATTCATCATTTCCATAGTGTATAGTGCAAGGATAGCAACAAAAAAATAAAAAGTAATTTTATCAATGTGATTTATTAGAAAAGAGAAAAAATGATTATTTAAATTTATTTCACATATAAATATGTTACAAAATGATAAGGCCTCCATGAGAGAGGCATATTTCAAAATATTGTGAACAAATTCAAATTTTACACAATTATGTTTCTATGAAAAAACTATGTTTAAAAATGATCTTCAATAAAGGTTTAAAATTCATTCCTCTATAGTAGAGTTATTAAAAAATAAAATTCCCTTCTTCTATACAATATTTTTGATTTATACATCCATGCTCTATAATCATTAAATAATTTTCTTTCATTTTTATGAATAATATAGGTTAGTCTCAAAAACTTTCCTGCAATTGGATACCTACACAACCTTGTATTAGTGTATAATAAAATCATGTTAACAAAATTTCCTTTGTATATATAAAATATAATATCTTTTGACAATTTATACTAACCAAAATTTCCACATCACCCTTGAATCATATCATAATATTTTTTAATCTTATTGGTATCTTGGGAACAAATTGACATGATTTTCCATCATGTATATCTGAACGAGATCTCTTTTGTGACATATATCTATATAATGGACAACATTAAAAAGTATGTAACATATTTGAATAATATTAAGAACCTAGTGGTTGCTAGCTTTCAAGGATGTGATCCTTTCTAGAAATAATTACATAAGAAAAAAATACACAACATCTCTAAGCCATGATGTATTTTTTTTTCTAGAGGTTAATACTCATTCTTTGGGACTAACTTCATCCATATATTGGACATGCTTCAGAAGTAATTATTTTTTGTAAGACAAACTCATGAAACTAGTTCTATACATGGCATCAAGCTAAAAAATATGGTTAAGAAAGGCTATGGAATTATTCCTTTCAAATTATTCATATTTATTTCTCTTATAAATTTACATAAAACCACATACCTATACAAAATTTATATAAATGCATAAGAAAACTATGCACACAATATTATCATTATATATTCAAAACATATAATATTTATATAATCTATACTAAAAAAAATTTCCACATCACCCTTAAATAATAAAATAGTGGATTTGGAAAATTAACATGGGTTACATACATATATGTGTTCATTAATCAAGACAACCATGTATTTATCCTAAAGTAATTTCAAGGATAAATATAGTGTTATGGATTTTTGATGTTGCAAAATCATGATGAAGTATTTCTCCTAGAATCAATGAGTTCATGTCATCATGTAGATTTTAAAAAGATATATTTAATTAAATAAACATCTCATGGTCTCATTAAACACCTATACCATTGTGACTCTTCTATCATTTCCATCTCTACTTAGTTGTATGGCTTTACATTTTTGTCTTTGCATTTGTGCTCTATAATTTCATTTGTACACTGGAATTTCATACATTCATATTTATGTATTTATAATTATTTAATATATTCATAAATTTATTATAAAAAACTAATTTCACATATTAATAAATGTATTTAATATCATTCCATACATTCATATATGTATATATAAGCATTTGACACCATCACCAACATATTTATCATCATTTAACACATTCATTAATTATCATAAAAAAAGATGGCACAAACATAATGAGGATAATGAATATACACATAAGTAAGCTAATGCATTGGTCTAAGAATGAAAAAAATAAATATTTGTTAATAATGGCCATGAATCATGTATTTCATAGTATCCATAATAGATTTAGTGCCAATCCCTTATAATGAAATTTTTGGATGCAGTAAAAAATATACATGATGTAATGATGTGGCAACCTAGATATCAACATTCTTGAATCAGGGTTATGTGGTTATCCTAAACATCGATGAGGAATATATCTATTGTATATATAAAACATAACTTTTCAAATCCATATAAAAACTACCTAGTTAGATAACACCCCTACCCAAAAATTCCCTCCATATACATGAAAGTAAAGACTCTACTTCTAGTTTTGATAAAATCCTTTGATTTATTTTATGGTCATAAAATACTCTATGTTTAATACCGTCTGGTGGCTTAGGCCTATTTATATGGGTTTCATATATAATATTATTACTAATCTAGGGCTATATAGTTATCATAAACTGATTTGAGGAAGATATGTAGTGTATACACAATGTACCTACAATAATAGTGTATACAAAATGTACCTAGTCTGATGAATCCACTATTATACCTAATGTGAGGAATATAACCTAATTTTAGGTATTCAAACACTGAACATCAATCCATATAGGTATCCATATGCCTAGAAGAGTGAAAATAAAAATATGGTACATGAATTGTTGGAGGTGGTATTATTAGACATAACCAAAGTGAATATTCATCCATGGTGGTCATGGTACATAAGAAAGATGACACTTGGAGGATGTGCCTAGACAATAGAGAATGCAATAATTACACCATAAAATATAAGTTAACTATTTCATTAATTAATTATTTTCTATATGAATTATATGGTGGTGTTTATTTTTAAAAAGTAGATCTTCATTATCAGTACCATCATATTCATATTAGATATGAGGACATTCCTAAAACATCTTTCAAAAATCATGAATGCCATTATGAGTTAATGGTCATGCCATTTTGTATAAAAAATGCACCATATACATTTCAAATTTAGATGAACATTATTGTTAGCCCTTTTTTTATTAAATTTTTGTTGCCATTTTTTTATGACATATTAATATACAACAAGACTTGGGAAACACATTTGAAACATGTGAAATAAGTACTATTAGTTTAAAACAACATCAAATTTATGAAAAAAAAAATAAAATCATAATTTTGGATTCTAAGAGATGGATTAATTTGGTCATATTTTTTCATATGAATGACTTAAAATAGATCCTTAGAAGATCAAAGCTATGATGGAATAGTAGGTGACAAAAACCCTTAATAATCATAGGACCTTTTTTAGGATAACAAGTTACTATAATAGATTTATGGTAGCATATTAACACCACTCATATACTTATTGAATAAATACTCTTTCCATTGGAATTATGTACCAAGTATTTTTAGAATTTTAGGGATGCTATGTGCACCACTCTAGGTTTGGCTACCCCTAATTTTTATAAAACTCTTATTGTTGAATGTGATGCATCAAGTTATGGCATGGGGTGGCACTCATGAAGTAAGGAATACCCCATTGAATTTTAGAGTCATCAACTCAAAAGAAAAATATATACTAAATCTAATCTATGATAAAGATATGTTGGATATTCTTTATGAAGTCCAATAATGGAGAAATTATGTTAGGGGTAGATACTTTAAGATAAAGACTAATCATGGTAGTCTAAAATATTTTTTTGAATAATTATTTTCATTACAATAATGATATAAATGGGTGACTTAAATTATGGGATATTATTTTAAAATCATATATAATAAAGGTAATATCATAATGAGGTATGAATCCATTGAGGAATTTTTATGTGTAATGACTATTTGGAAAGTAGATTGGTTGGAAGGGGGATAAGCAGAATATGAGCATGCTAGGGATACACAAGTTTTTATTTAGACTATCCAACATAATTATGATGCCTTGACAAAAATTTAGTTGAAAGTTAATGTAATATGGTATAAATATATCTTATACCCATGTAAAAATTATAACATCAAGCAAAAGATCATTAAGGGGCTTCGTGAATCTCCAATAGGGGGCAGTCAATATTTTTGAAAACTTATCATAGCATCAAGAAAGATTTATTTTAGGAAGGAATAAATGGGGATATATATATATATATATATATATATATATATATATATATATATATATATATATGTTTATGAATGCATGGTGTGTCAATATAATAAGGTTTAAATAATTAAGACACTCAATCTTTTGAAACCTTTATCCATTCTTAGATAGAGGTGGGAGGATGACTCTATCAATTTCATTATAGGGTTATAGAGATATGAAGGTAAAATTTCATCATGGTAATTTTAGGTGTGCTCATAAAATATTCTCATTTTTTCCCTTCTCACAACCATTTTTAGCTATTAAAATAGTTGTTTTTTAATAAAGTTCAAAAGTTAAACGGTACTCCCAAAATCATTATAAGTGACGATTACCCCATCTTTACAAGTAATTTTTTGAGTAATTTATTCTCATGTTTAGTTACATATTTTTATCATAGTTTATCAAATCATACTCAACCTAATTTGAAAATATAGGTGGTCAAAAAATGCATAGAAGGGTGTCTCTATTTTTTTGTATCAAATAAACAAGAATAGTGATCTCATTAGTTACCACTACTAGAATGGTGGTATCACACTTCCTTACATACCACTTAAAAAATGTCTCCTTTCATAGTGATTTATGGTTATCATCCCTCATCCATTACTTCTTCATTTAGGGTTCAACCCATGGTTTGAGTTTTTAAATAACACATTCAACATCAATAGGAGGTACTAGCTACTTTAAAAGAGAATTTGTCAATGACATAGAATATAATGAATCAACAAATGGATCAGTGCCAAAGTGATTAAAATTTTGACATAGGTGATTGGGTTTCTATGAAATTTCATCCATACAATTAGGTCTCTTAAGCAACAATAAAAGGATAATAAACTTTCTCCAAATTATTATGGCCCTTAAAATATATTGAAAAAAATTGACAGTGGTGCATACAAGTTAGAGCTACCCTAGTCCACTCGCATACATCATGTATTTCATGTATCTTTCCTATATAAGGTAATTTTATAGAGATTTTCAACCTAAAATAATTTACCATAACTCGATAAATAATTTTGAATCATTCTATAACTTGAGGAGATCTTGCACAAAAGGCTAGAAATAATATATATTAAGGAGTATTTGATCAAGTGAAAAAAATTAACCATGAAGATGCAATGTGGGAGGATGATGATTTTTTACAACATCATCTAAATTTATTCAATATTGAGGAAAACATTATTGTTACAAGGATATATATGTTACGCCCTTAACTTATAATATGTATAGGGATATGTTTAGAATACTTGCGGCTTACATAACCTTTCATAATATTGTTAAAGGTACAATCACTAAGATAAAGTGAATCAATGATCCTATATAATTCAACTTTAGTTCTATTCCTTTCAAATTCTTAATTAATTAATACATACATTTATGAGGCATACTCATCATTCATAGCAATAAACAAGAAATACAATGCAATATCAAGAATTTAACACATGGAAAACATGGGAAACCCTATTGGGGGAGAAAACCCACTGGAACATATAATTAGACTGCCATATTATAAAATAAAAACCAATTTATACCATCTATAAATGATCAAGGAACTACGATCCCTTTTTTTAGTGAGACTACAATCCCATAAGGAGATACCACACCTATCTATATGAGCTACCATAACAACTAGACCTTTTAACAATTTTCAATTTGTAAGGAGGATATAATACCCTTAGATTTTTAGCTACCAAAACAACACTTATGAACACATCCACCTTTGTACGAATGTCTTTAACAACTGGTGATGGACCTATGATTATCACTCTTTACCTTTGCTCATACTCAAACACCAAGAGAACTATTATACCAATAGAATTATGACCAATAGGTCATATAAATAGTATTTAATATATTCCAATCTTAAAATCATCCAAAATGCACTCTACCCCTCTTTAGTTCCATAATTGACACACACAAGCTTTTCTCAAATCTCTCCCAAGTCACTCACTCACATTTAGAAACAATCAAATTTGGTTTCACTATATATAGAACATTCATGATTATAAACATCGTGGTTGGATATTAAGCATGTATTAACCCTTAATAAATATATCATATGAAGACAAATCTCATTAAAATCTTCATAGGCCGATCATAACATCTATGGGTCACCCTTATGGAACTACACCTTTCAATTAGGCCCTTGTATCCCTTATAGGTCTCATGTGAATCCATGCATTCCTTTATCACTTCATCAAACCAAAAAAAAAACATATAACCACTAAAAAAATCATGTAACCATTCCATATGATCTATAGTTCTCCCTTAAGTGCCAAAAACCAACAAATAACCCTTCTGCTTAAGCATAATTTTCCCAAACAACATTTTATGCACACAGTCACCATGAAAGAATACACAATAAACTTATAAACATTAGTTCATACTAAATACAATTGGTAAAACATTAAATATTTACACATATGGTCCTCATGTAGTATAAAAAACTACCCTATATCCAATTCATCAAGAGATATTGAAACAACATCAACATGAGCTCAAATACTCTTCTTAGGTTACTTTTAGAACATAGTTAAACACACAATCAACTTAAAGCCATAATACATTTAAATATACACACTTATAGATATTAAAATAAATATTTTAAAATTTTACTTAGAGTCCTCTACCAATTTTATTCTTACACCATTACCAAATTTTTCCTTGATCAAAAGATATGCTCCAAAAACAACAGACTAGTTTTTCCTTTTGTTAAATTCAAATATTCAAAGACAAAAGGTCAAATTAAACTTTGAAAACTATGATCACATCTAATTTATGATTAAATTTAGATAAATATTTCACCGTATATATTCTATAAACTTTTATTCATAGGTGTTAATGATCAAATGTTAAACCTTAGTCACTTTGACCTCATCTCATGCACCCTTGCAATGTTGACTCATCATGCACTGTTGATCTCTATGGACCAGTTAGGTCATTATCATACAATTCTCACCATTATATCTAAATAAAAACTTCAAATATCATGAAAATCATCACCCTTTATTTCCTTTTAAGTACTTATACATTTAACTATTGATCACTTGTCCTCATCTCACTTCTTCCTGAGTCCTTGTTACAAACATACTTTGTTGATCCTTTTGTAAGGATCTCAATCTTTACCTTCATTAACCAATGAATAATTTGACCTATTTTACTATATTCACACCATATATCTAGATTTAAAAATTTAATATGAACCATTAGATCTTCATCTGGTCCTAATCTTTAACATTGTTCAAAATAGATTAAGTATGGAACCTTGTTTATCTGCCTAGAAGGCTAACTTTACAAAGTCATATCTTTTACCTCACTCAATTGCATATTTTCAAATTTTTACCATATGATATAATAAAATATGAGAATACATCCATGTTAAAAAATAATCATATAACCCTCACATTTTTGAGATGTAATGACATTAAAATTTTCACTCAGATTTTTTGCCACAAAGCCAACTATGTCAAAAACTTGTCTAGAAGGCCAACTTTGAACATACATATCTTTTTCCATGCTTTGGAGCTTGACATAAAAATTATTTAAAATAAACCATGAAAAAAATTAATAAACCCATATGATCACCTTCTCATTAAATATCCACACATAAAAGACATGCCACCATAAATATGCGTACTCAGTTCTTTCTTACCTCATGCAAATTTGGCTATGGGAAAACACTATCAAAATGCTTGGGAACCCAACTTTGTACTTGCATATATTTTTATGTTATTGGGCACATGATCTGAAATTTAACACAAATAAAATAGGTATTAACTTTATCATAACCATATTACCAACTCCCCTTGACTTGTTCTAATGTGTTAATGGTGACATCATCAAACAACCTACTCAGATTTTCTGCCACTGGACCTAAAATGTCTAGATGACAATAATGATCAACTAGATGAAATAAATTAATGAAAATAATACTAAAATATTAAAAAAAATTATAAACCTTTTTCACATGCTCAACACTCTATACTCATCCCTAAACATCTCTAACTATGCCAAAATAGAAGATCAACCAAGTATATTTTAATCATACTACGACAAGCACATTGTAGACTTTTTCATTATCACATAAAATATAAAGGAACTTCATCCACTCATCTATACACCTTAATGACATCATTTAAAATGGCCCAAAAATATCCCCCTTTGTCATTAATTTCAACAACCATTATATAGCAATATACAACTCACCTTCCTTCTCTATTTTCAAGCACTCTCACAATAGAAACATTCTCCCAACTTGACACAATTACAAAGTGGTTATCTAATGATCTTAAGGACATAAAAATACTACCAATAGGAGAGGACCATATTATAAATATGATACAAATTCCCCTTACCTTGAGTCTAATCCTTCTTGCCTTGACAACTTCCTCTTGCTCCATGCCAACACTCTCTTCAACCAAACACTACAACCAATGAAGAAAGATCACACAAAACCACTATAATATGATGGATCTCACCAATAATAATCTAAGAGGGAATTCCCCTAATATTTATAATACATTTAAAATTTGGTGCATCTTTAGATCTCCAAACATTATGAAGAACCACCACACATGCTTACTAGCCTTCTCTCTCAAGCTACCACAAATACCACCAACAGTACTTCATGCCACTCACTAAATATGAAATATTCACTAAACCAACTTGATAACTCACCTTGAAATACTAATTCCTTGCTCTTTTGGATAATTTGATCAAAATGTACTCTTCTTCACATTAGGCTTGTTTAGCCTCCTTATAGCCCCACCTAAAACTTGCAGGGCCCATAATTTTTATTAGATACATCTTCAAAACCTAAAAATTCATATCTATATCATTCTCATATACCCTCTCAATAACACAAATTTTCATTACCAAGATCATCCTCTATAACATACTTCCTTCACAAACCTACTAGTCAATTAACCTTCCATATTGACAAAAACTTAAATAAATTGAGAATTGCAAACCTTAAAATATATGTCAATCTTGATTTTACAACCCATTTGGCCCATTAAACCTATTAATAATCCTTAGACCTCAATTCACAAGGAAACCCACTTTTCTAGCATATCCCAAAACCCTATAATCTCAAAATAAATAAGGTCAAAAAACCTCCTAGTTAATGCACACCTATGAAAATTATTTCACACCTAGAGACAAACATCACACACTTCTATACCAAAAATTGAGCCTTCACACCTTTGTGATCCTTGAATTCCTATGACCCATTTTAGGCCTAGTTGTCCTTAAGCCAAAAATTAAGAAAACTGAGAGCACAAAAAAATATCTTAAATTAGCAAAAACATACCTTTATACCTTAAAAATACCTACATCACATCAGAAATAAATACACATACCTTTATAATAATCAAACACTTCTTGACATTCCATCAATCTCATTAGGCCACCTGAAGACACTCATTCTAACCTTGTATAATAGCTCCTTCACAAACTTCTCGAGCAAGCTCATGAATTTGTTGTTCCCCCTTAACAAAATGCCTTCTAAGATCAACACAAGTATTTTTTATATTGTAAATATAATATTAATCACTCAAACTTACTTTTCCATAAGAAAATATGTCTCCTAAGAAGCATAGGCAAAGACAACTTACTTCATAATGTCCTAGAATAATGTGAAAGTAGGAGTTGCCCACAACTCCTCATATTCTTTCTCCACCTTGGTCATTATCTACTTGTATTTATTATTATTCTTCTTAATATTAAGATAAGAAACGTGCTTAACCACCATAATATTCTTCTTTTATTCTAGGATTGGATTGACAATACATGGAGATAATACAGAATCATGACATACCTTTTCATCTAAAAAATCCACCTTATAATTTGGAACCTCATCACTAGCCATAGACAATTGATGTTATTTTCATGATACTTGCTTAGTAATATAATGATGTTCACTTGGATCCATACATACATCAAGACTAGCTTCAACTAGCACGTTGGTCATCTCTTTGAGTTTGGTCTCTTCACTCTCAATATGAGCAAACAATAAGACTTCTTAGAACTCTTCGACTTTTGTAACTTTCTCTACCATAGAAAACAAATTACTTAGACCTATAGACTCATCATGACTTACACTTGTCATCTTTAACTTTCATGAGTTGACTTGCCTTCTTCTTTGTATTTTAAGAGCTTGATTAAACCTATTTTGACTTGTATATCTTTACTTGTATAACCTAGTAATGTGGCCTCTTTATTAACAATTGTAGCACACCATACCTTTTACAAGAAACGTATCTTTTCTTACCTTATTTGGATGGATATTTACAATGTCTCCTATGTCATGAAAACTAAAACACTTAACTCTATTCACACCTTTTGACTGATGACCCCCATCATAGTCCCATGAAAAATCATTTCTAACAAGTCTCTTACATTCTTTAGATCTATGACCAAATTGATTTCATGTGTAATAATAACCATTGAATCTTGCATACCTCATGGAATTAGGTTTTTTGATTTGATTTATCTTCATTCTTCTAGCACCTTCATTCCTTATCTGATGATTTGTCTTCAAATACTAATCCACCTTTCTCTTATTTATAATCATGTTAACTTGAGTAGCAACTTTGGGCTCTTCATTAAAACCCAATCCAGATCTATCACTAGCTGATTTTTTACTCTTTAGGAGATCATCCAGATTATTATAAATTTTACCAAATTGACAAATGTTTTCACCTTGATTATAAATTTATCTAAATCATCTTTCAAAGACAAAATCATAGAAGCATACCTTGAACATTTTTCTTCTTTGGCTCTTAGTCTTTCAGACATAGATTCCAACTTAGAATTAAGAAACATGACAGCACTTCATGTTCCCTAAAGTCTTGAACCAATCTTGCCTCAAACACACTAAATTTCTCCTCATAGTCCTTGAGTTTATATTTCATCTTCTTATTGATCTTCTTCTTAATCTTCAATTCTTCAAGAGCATTCATCAATATAGTCCCATAGTCCACCTCATCTTCATCATCATCTAAATCACTCCAAGTAGACTCCTTCTAATGTGAGTAACTTAATTCCTTAGCCATAAATATATCTTCATCTTTAGTAAGACCATCATCTTCATGATCATATTATAAGTCACTGTCTTCACTCTCATCTAATGAACTACAATCTTCTTTGGTTTAGAGAATCTTCTTGTTCTTGAAGGACTTCTTCTTGATATTATACTTTCTAAATCCTTTCTTCCTATAAGTCTTCTTATCTTCATATTAGATTTCACCATGCTCTTCATCAACATTATTCTCATGATTATGAGGGTACTTACAAGAAAAATGTCCTATCTCTTTATAATTGAAACATTTACAGGGTAGTTTACTCTTATACGTCCCTGATCCTATGTTTAATTTCCTAGTAATCAAAGTAATTAGTTCATCCTTATCAATATTAGATATGTCATCCTCTTTGGATTTGTTACCTTGAAAATTTTTATTAGGCTTCATCTATGTCTTGAATTATACTTCCTTATTTGGTGGTATATCATAATTTACTCTCATCTTATATGTAGTAAGGGTACCATGTAATTGATCAATTTTCAACTACGTAAGATCATGAATTTATTCTATAGAAGATACTTTTGGATCAAACTTGAGAGATAGAAACATTAATACCTTTTGGATTATAGTAGCTTCTTCAATATTCTCTTCAAGACCTTTGATGATTTTCATAGTCTTTAAAACTCTCTGTAGAAAGGATGCCATATAATATTCTTCCTTCATCCTGAGACTTTCAAATTGCCTTCTATGAGACTATAACTTAGTAATCTTGACCTTTGAATCTCCTTAAAAAATGATCTACATTTTGTCCCATATCTCTTTGGTAGATTTACAATGGATTACCATGGTGTATTCAGTCTCTAAAGGACAATAAGTGATAACATTCATTGCCTTGGAATTATTCTCAAATAACTTATTGTCTCATCACTAGATGGAGGAGTAATAAGAGAAACATAACCATTTAGAATAGATTGCCATACATAAAACCTAGGTACATAATGTATGTCCTCATCTTTGCACTCCAAAAAACATAGTTGGATCCATTTAACATAGTTGTTTTCTTAGTAGAGAAACCTCCTTGATGACTACTCATATTGTACTTTGGATCACCTTCAAGCTATCAAGCCTTTACCAAAGGACTTACTCTGATACCAATTTTTAGAAATACAATCATTAAGAGGGGGGTTAAATTAATGAGCCAAGATAATTCAACTTTAGTTTCAATCCTTTCAAACTCTTAATCAATCAATTCATATATTTATAAGGCATATAAATCATTCATAGCAATGAACAAGAAAGACAATGAAAGATCAAGCATATAACACATCACATACATGGGAAACTCCCTTGGGGGAGAAAACCCATTGGAACCTATAATTAGACTACTATCTTATAAAATGAAAACTAATTTAGACCAGCTACAACTAATCAAGGAACTATGATCCCTTATTTTAGTGAGACTACAATCTCACAAGGAGCTATCACACCTATCTAGTTGAGCTACCACAAAAAGTAGACTTTTTAGTAAGTTTCACCTTGAAAGGAAGATGCAACCCTTTAGATGATAATTTGACACAACACCTATGAACACATACACATTTTCACTAATGTCTTTAACCCCTGATGATGGACCTCAGATTATCACTCTTCACCTTCGCACGTACTCAAATAGCAAGACCACTATTCTAATAATAAAATTATGACCAATTGGTCATACAAATAGTCCTATATATATTATGCTCTTAAAATAATCCATATGTAAATCTACCCCTCTTCCATTCCATAATTTACACACACAAGCTTCTCTCAAATTTCTCCCAAGTCACTCACTCACATCTAGAAACCATCACATTTTATTTCACTATATATAGAGCATTTGTGATTATCAACATCTTGGTTGGAAATTAGGCATATATTAACCCTTAATTAATATATCATATTAATACATATCTCAATACAATCTTCATAAGTCATCCATGACATCGATGAGTCATCCTTAAGGAATTACACCTTTTAATTAGGCCCTTGTAGCCCTTATAGGTCTCATGTGAACCCATTCATTACTTTATCACTTAATTAAAAAAAAACATATAACCACTACCAAAATTATTTACCAATTCCATATGATATATAATTCCCCTTAAGTTCCAAAAACTAAAAAATAACCCTTTTGCTTAAGCACAATTTTTTGAAACAATATTTTGTGCACACAGTCACCATAAATGAATACACAATCAACTTGTAAACCTTAGTTCATATTGCATATGATTATTCAAAACATAAAAATACATAAAGAATGTCCTCATGGATTATTAAAAACTCCAAAATATCCAATTCATTAATATATATCTAAACAACATCATAATGAACTCAAATACCCTTCTTGGGTTACTTGCCGAACATAGTCAAACACACAGTTGAACCATAATATCTTTGACTATACACACAGATATTAAAATAACTATTTTTAGATGTGACTTGGAGTAATATACCATTTTGATTTCACACCATGATAAAATTCATCCTTGATCAAAATATATGCTCCAAAAACCACAGACTGGTTTGTCCATTTGTTAAATTCAAATATTCAAATGCAAATGGTCACAGTTAAACTTTGAACACTATCATCACATATCATATCCTCTAAAATTTAGATAAATATCACACCATTTATATTATTATAAATTTAATTCATAGGAACCAATTCTCAAACATTAAACTTCAAGCACTTTGACCTCATCTTGTGCACCATTGTAATGTTGACTCATTGTGCACTGCCAATCTCTATAGATCAGTCAGGTCATTATCATGCAATGATCACTATTAAATATAGCTCAGAACTCATAATATCATGAAACATGTCACCTTTATGTTAATTATAAGATCTTATCCCATTAATCATAGATCGTTTGTCCCCATCTTGCTACTTCTTAAGTCCTTGGAACAAACAGGCTCTATTGATCCTTTTGTAAGGAGTTCGATCTTTACCTTTGTTAACCAAAAAAAAAATGACCTATTTGACTAGATGTTCACCATAGATATAAATTTTATGATTTCTCATGATCCATTATATCTTCATCTGGTCTTGATCTTTAACATTGTGAAAAATAGACTAAATATGGGAACCTTGCTTATTTTCTTGGAAGGCTAACTTTGCATAGTCATATCTTTTACCTCGCTCACTCGCATGTTCTCAAAATTCGAGCATATTATCTCCTCACATAGGATAATATATCTATTTAAAAAATTGATCCTAGAAACCTCACACATGTGAGATATAATTACATTAAAATTATCACTCATATTTCTCTACCATAAAGCCGACTATATCAAAAACTTTGTTGGAAGGCCAACTTTGAACATGCATATCTTTTGTCATGATTAAACACCTGGCTTAAAATTTATTAAAAATAAACTAGGAATAAACTTTATTAAAAATAATTAACAAACCCATATGATTAAATTCCCATGAAACATCCACATATGTGATATATTCTACCATCAATATGCTTACTCAGCTCTTTCTTGCCTCATGCAAATTTGGCTAAGTATGGGAAAACACTATCAAAATTCCTGGGAGCCCAACTTTGCACTTGAATATTTTCTTATGCACTTTATTGCATGATATAAAATTTATAAAAAATAAACTAAAGACTAATTTTATCACAGCCATATTACCAATTTCCCTTGAGTCATTCCCACATGGCAATGGTGATGTCATCAAACTGCCTACTTAAATTTTTTACCAAAGAGACCAAAATGTCTAGATGATAATAATGATCAAATAGATGAAATCCAATCATGCACATAATCACTCAAAACTTATAAAACATCTTAGGAACCTTTTTGACATTCTTAATACTCCATTCTCATCCCTGTAAATCTATAACCATGCCAAAATATAAGATCAACCAATCATACTTCAATCATACTAGGATAGACACATTGTACACTTTGTCATTATCACATAAACTATCAATGAACTTAATCCACTCACCTAGACACCTTCATGACATCATTGATAATGCTTCAATAAATATCTTGTCACATTTCTCTATGATTCTTATATTTTTAGTAGTATTAGCCTATGGAGGAACCATGGCCTAAGTAGAGTATATATAGGAGGTAGTGATTAATCTTTGATCATCATATTATGAATTTTTTTCTTATTTAATTATTGTGGAGGTTACCCCTTGAATTTTTTTATTCATATATATCAAAATCCTACTCTTTTTCTATTATTATTTTTGATGTGCTTATTCTACTCATATATTTGCTATATATTATTCCATTAGTGTGAATTATATAAGTACTTTAATTACACCTCAACACCATTTCGATCACATCACTGCTACTAATGCAACTTATTATCCTATCTCCATAGGGATATCTTGATTAGTTCAACACTCTCCTATTTTTCCTATGTTTAATAGAGGAATGAGTTACATTTCATCCTTTTTTTTAATATAACCACTAAGGCCTAATGTTATTCAATCATCTCCCAACCTTATATGCTATGGAATAGAGTCTCCTAGAGTCATATCACTAAACCAGTCCCCATATTCATTGAATATATTACAACACTAGTAAACACAAGGCATGATTACTACCCTTGTTCAATATAGACACATCCTAATAATCTAACAACATTCACCACCCTACCAATCGAAAGGTTTTCAAACACTCCTTTTCATACAAAGTCAAGATGCATAAATATTTCCACATTTCATTGAGAAAATTCATTTTCATACAAATCTCTTAGAATATTGTTTTCAAAATGGTTTAAAAGGCTTGAATATTTTCCTAGTAGAGGCCCCTAAATTTTTTTTTAGCCTCTCTTTTGTAAGGCATCCATGAAAAGCCATCTTCTGATACTCAAAAAAGAGAAGCAGGACAAGCTAGAGCACTACTAGTTCCTCATCCAAGGCCAACATTTTTCCATTTGGAAGCTCTAAAGTCTCTATTGCTAAATCTAAAAAACAAAATGTAGAATAGAAAGAACCCCTATTTATAGCCACATCCTAAAAATTTACAAGAAGAATCTAGAACCTTATCCACCAATAGTTATAATGAGTATGTGGAGATAATGAGGAGTGTTTGGATGTGCCAAACACACAAATATCTCTTTTGTATGAAATAATTCCACCATCTAATCAAAAAAGGTCAATTTTTATGGAAGATAGACTATTTGGAATGAATCATAGTTCTCAAATAGATAAAAGGAGGAAGCGAAAGCCTTGTTTAGGGTCAATCTATAACTAACAAGTTTACACTAGGCTAATTTTCCATCTAGTTTTTTATGATTAGCTCCTCTTCTTGGGTAATACCTTAGTTAAAAAGGAGATCCACTATATATTTGGCTTCATAAGTTTAATGGTTTCCCTCTCGTGTCAATAAATAACCTATAAGTGGCCAAACTTACTCTAAAATGTTCTCATTAATCCATGATTTGGTCTTGTGGTTGTAGAGATCATAGATTAATAACATCAAATCCCATTCAATCATGACATTCCCTATTCCATATTAGACTATAAGCTTCAATCTAAAAGCTAGGGCCTAAGCCTTTGCTTCACTATTAGTCACACCCATCAATTTACAAGAGGTTGTTCTTAATTATGAGATAACATAATCTTTGATGATATAAATGGATCTAAAGGTAGGCCCCAAGGTTACCTCTAGCCACCCTTTTGAAATTTGAATTAAATAAACTAGGAGATAAAGGCACCCATTCTAATTGATCCTCCCTCTGATGAACAACACACACTATGCCTAGCCCATTAAAGGAGGGAACTTTTAGCAAAGTCCAATTATATTTATTAATTAAATCCCAAATAGAGAGATTACCTTTTAATATTTCCACATGATAATAAATAATATCAAATATGGAAATTTTAGTTTTATTCAAAACTTCAGTTATAGACCATTCCTTACCTTACAAAACTATCTTATTTCTTTATTTCCCTATTGTCAACACTAGTATGGTTGGTCTAGCTTTCCAAATACTTTAGAAATAATCTATGATTGGGCCAATATGCCAAGTGGAGAAGGATTGAAGTAATGAAGGGGGTTTGGTCCAAATCTAAAATAATTTTTCACACAACCAATCCTAACATGTTGTATCAAAGGGGAAAGATAATATGAGGTGATCAGTAGTTCCCTCAACATTTTATCATAATCAACATCTAAAATTCCCTTCCATTCCCATTTTTCATACCTTGTCATGAGTTAAAATTATGTTACACACTGCTATCCAAGTGAAAAAACTAACCTTGGGAAATCCCTCCTTGTTCCAACATAGGAATTTAGACCAGCCATAGGAGGATTCATAAATTTCTACCATTTGTTAGCCAATATTTACTGAGTAGTTACAATATTTATCTCTAATCCACTATATGTAATCTTCTTTATTATTTATAAATACTTTTCCCCTGGATAAAATATTTGATGAAATAATGTGTTGGTTTAAAAATATGGGTTCCCCCTCTAGATTTATCCAATTCCAAGATCTAATTCCTTGATCATTCCTTAGCTCAAGATAGTTTCTTACTTTTATGCTCCAAATAGTAGAAACATTTTCCCTTGATTATTTTGACTCATTAAATTTTCATAAAGGCTTATGTCCATTCCAAGAGTTGTCTAAGAAATCATTTTTTCTTCCATTGTTGATTGCCTAAGAGATATGTTATGTGATGATGTGGAGACACTTAAGAAGAAAAATTTGTTACAAATATTAATTAGTATGTCATATTATTTGGTTAGTATTTTTTGTAATGTGTTTATGAGTTGTAGCAACAACACACATAATTAGGTTTGAGAGAGAGATTTAAGGAATTTATTAAGATTAAGTGTGTTGGAGAGATATTAGTTAGTTCTTATTTTATAGGAACTAATTTGTGTATAAATATCCCTCAACTAACTAAAAAATTCTAATTAAGTTATATTGTAATAACTTTGATCAAATCTTAGATTTTGTATTAAAGTCATGTACATATGTGTGTAGAATGTTATATTGGTTCTCAAGGAGTAACATTGATTATTTGGCTACCTATATACATGGAAGATTTTGATAAATAAATTTTGCATGAGATAAAATTAGTTAGGTTTAAATATTCATTGTATAATTTAAGTTAGTTTAAAAAATCTAAGTTTTCTTTACATTGTTTATTGTTATTAATTTTACCCATAGAATTGTTTATGGTTTTCGATTGTCTTATAGTGGCTCATAGACATGTAGTGGTTAATATATTTTTAATTTATATTAGATTCTCATAGATAATCCTATTATTTAGGATTACCCTCTCATGTGCATTTTGATTCATAAATTTTTGAATCAAGTTGTAACTTCTCCACACAGTACTAGTCTACTTAGATTGTCAGCTTCGTAACTATAAAAATATATGAAAATTTATATGATGATACATTATGATATGGTAATTCATTTGTATATATATTTTTTTATTTTATTTTTTTTATTATTAGTTTTTATGAATGGTCATAATATTTTTTAGTCATGAGTCAATATTATCTATGTTATATAGCCTATTGACTATAGCTACTACTATAATTGTTAATGTCTTATTTGTTTATTATTTAGTTTTGATTTTATTTAGAGTCTCATTTTTTAAAGTAATCATTTGAATCTTGTTTATGGTCACATATTATCTTATATGTCCAAAAGAATCAAATTAGTGTCATCATTTAAAAATTAAGTGTCATTTTGTGTTATAACTAAAAATCTCTCTATTATAAGTGGATGCATTTTTGGTTGAAACTAACATGCACAAAAATTAATCTAAATTTTTTAGGAAACAAAACTAAACATAGTGTTAAAAATATTGAGATTCATGATTCATCCTACTAAGTGAGAAACAACATGAAGGATAGAGGAAACGAATGCTAGAGGTCAAATAATGACCTCATGTTAATCACTAACTTAGGGGTTGCACATCACAATATTGACACCAATATTTTTTCCAAAATAGATAAAGCAAAGGGTAGCTTCTAGTGGTAGTGGTTATTTCCAATGTTATTTAAAATTGAGTGGAAATGATCAAGGACATAGACTATAAACAAATACAATGAGGACATAGCCTTCAAATATCTTATTGTCACATTTTTTTTTGGTGTTTGAAAAATAAAGAACTGTAATTAGTGTTTTACCCTCATATGAACTATTTTAAGAAGATCAAATTTTTAAGATAAGAATATATATATTGTAGATGAATCTTATAATGCATGGTTTTCCATATAGTTTGAGTTTATGAGTTTGAGAGTTTGGGTAGGTGAAATCCAGGAACTAGAGAAATAAACTTGGGAGTTACACCTTTATGATGGTTATAAGATAGCTTGATGGAGCTATGTGTAGTCCAAGAACTATTTTTCAAATAGAAATCATACTCTTTATATGTTTAAACTAAGGGGTGGGGGTGTTATAAATATAAATCAGTGTCTCATATTATTTGGTTAGTATTATATAAATGTGTTTGTTAGTTGTAACCAAAACAAACGTAATTAGGATTCAGTGAAGTATTTATAGGATTTATTGATATTAAGTGAGATGGAGAGATATTAGTTATTTCTTATTTTTTAGGAACTAAATTATATTTAAATATCCCTCAAGTGATTAAATAATTTTAATAAAGTTTTATTGTAAAAAAATTGATCAAATCTCATAAATTTCATGTGGGAACCACTTGGAGGATTAAAAAATTTGAGGTTATTAATAGGACCTAGCTCATCAAAACAATTATATTGCATAGTAATGTGTTTAGAATTACATCCATCAAACTAATTTCACTCCATGTGCTAGATTCTAGAGATCAAGTTTCCTAATACCATCCCCTCCTTCATTATTTAGTATGTATACCTTACCCCACTTGAGAAAGGGTGTTTTTAAATCTTTCATTCTTTGCTAGAGAAAATTATTCATAATATGGTTCAAGTTAATTAGACACTTAGAAAGAGGTTGGAGATCATACATTATGTATGTGGGAAAGATACTTAGAACATATTTTAGTAGTGTCAACCTCCCAATAATAGATAACCACTTACCTTTCTAGATGGACAATCGAGTTTTGAAATACTTTATCATTTATCCCAAAGTGAGGGATTGTTAGCTTAGCAAGGAAGGGGACACCCAAATATTTCCTAGGCAATTTACAAATCTTGAATTCTAAAATATAAGTAAGTTTGGCCTAAGTATGACATGGGGTGTTTATGAAGAATATTTATGATTTTGCCTCATTAAACTCTTATCTTGAAGCTTTCACATACAACTTGAGAATATTCTTGAATTTTATTTCTTCCCTTTATGGTGTTAAACTAAAGAGAAAGGTATCATCCATAAATTATTGGTCAATAACATTTTATATACCCTAAGCCACATTTGTTCCCTTGATTTCACCTTCTTCATATGCTCCCTTGATATCCCAACTAAGTGATTCAACCATCAGAATAAATAGATCAAGTGAGAATGATTCACATTGACATAGGTCTATATAAGCTTTTGAAACCACATTTGGGCACCCATTGATGAGTACATAAAATTTAGGGTTGGATATGTTGTTGAATATCCAATCACACTAATCCTTACAAATCCAAATCTTATCCAATACATTCATCAAGAGTGCCAGTTTACCTTACATAATATTTGTTCATGTCAAGTTTCATAAACATTACATTTTATGGTTGATTGAGAGAATGAATTATCCCATGAGTAATTAAGACCCCTTTTTAAATGTTCCTCCTTAGGACAAAACCCCCTTGCTCCTTAGAAATAATGAAAATGAGAAAAGACTTTAGCCTGAATGAAATTACTTTAAAAATGATTTTATATATGGTATTACACAATGATATATGTCATAATTCCCCAAAATAAGCAAGTTTTTCCCCCTTAGGGATAAAAAAATGAATGTGTAATTTATATCTGAAAGTAATGTATTTTTCCTCCTTAATTATTCAACCATATCCACAACATTTTCCCCTATGATGTTCCAAAAAGATTGGAAGAAAGTGGTCAGGGAGCCATCCAATATAGGGCCTTTGTCTTCGACCATGGAGAAAAAATGTTTAACCATTGAGAGATGCATGAGACCTTTATCTTGATGTTTCATTAGTATCTTTGGAAAAAAACTTAAACATTGGTTCTACATGACTAGGTTTAAGGCTTTCAAATAGGACAAAAATGATTCAAAGTGGATAACCACCTCTAATATAGATTTAAAGCAAACATATAGCACCCTTTTGACTTTAATTTTGATATAGGTGAGATCGTTAAAATATATTATTTCTTGGGTTGACATGTGGAATAAATTGGTGTTTTTACCACCATATTTAAGCTAATTTTCCCTTGACTTTTACCAAAAATGAAGATCTTCTCTGGTTCTCAACTCTTCTAGTTCAACCACTAGTGATTTTTTTTAGTATAAGTGGTTACATCCATTACTATTGACACAAATAGTTCATTAAAATTTTCTAAATATTCCTCAACCCTTACTATTTCTTGAAAATTATTTTTTAAGTTCTCCTTAATCCAAGTTTTAACACTCTTTTTTATGAAGTTGAGTTTTTTTACCATTTTGAACATCTTAGATCCAACCTTAATAGAATCCTAGTTATATTATTTCACTAAGTCATGAAGATCTATATCTCTCAACCACATAACTTTAAAACTTGTAGGGCACTTTGGTATTACTCCATCCTCTAAAATATTAAGTTCCATAGGTTCATGATCTAACCCAAAAATTAGTAAAATTTTACTTTAAAAATAAATGTTTTTGCTAGCTATGATAGACAAACCATGAAACAATCTAATATTTTGGGTATGATGTTGAAAACAAGTCTTATGTTTGTCTATGAAAATATCCCATTATTTGGGGTAATGTTTATCATTCCATCCAAAGACACAAAATTATAAAATTCAATCTGAGATTGAGAAGGCCTTTGGATGACTCCTATTTTGATTGAATTGGAAACAATAGCATTAAAATATTTGCTTGACACAAATTTGGAATCCCTAAGGGGAGACATTTTTTCATGGATTTATCTTCATCAATGCTTCTTGAGAATAGGGTAATTAGGGCCATAAGTGTTAAAAATCAAAAAATTGATCTCTGAATAGTAGCAAATTATCTTATAAAGTTGTTATATTGAATGTTGGATCACTCCAATATCTCTGAACATCACATATTGAATGAAAACCCTAGGAGTGGGTGAGAGTAATTTAAATCACACATGGGATTCATAAATGTCCATTAAGTGATTGAATAGCCAAAAATATAAAGGATGCACATTATATAGTGAGATATTAGGTCACCATAAAGCTAACAACTCAACCCACAATTAGAAAACACATTAAGTGAATTTCCCTTAATGACCTTAACAACCCTAAGAAAGATGACAAATAAATATTTAGATAAAAATAAAAGTGTAAAAAATCTGACACTAACACCCCCCTAAAGCATATCTTAGGTGGGTAGAATAATTGGGTCCCAATAATGAGGCATGATAAGCTACCCAAGCATAATTCAACTCCCATAAAGTAAAGAAAAGGAGAAAACCCATAGAACAAATCTCCTCTCAATAAAAAAAATCAAATAAGAGGAGGGATAAAAGGATCCAATAGAATCTATAAATACCTGTATCAATCTTATTTCCTATAACAAAGATCCTAGAAGTGACAAAGGATCAGAAGTAGATGTAGTGAAGAGTGGATCACCCTGGAATAGTGAATGTGTCTACTGAGTTCCTAATGGATCTATAACCAAGGTGTGATTCTTATAAAAATATGTATTCTCCTCATACAAGGTAGGTGGGCCAATTGTTCTAAAAAATGAAGCTATAGGAGGATCAAAGGCTAGGAAGGACTGTGAAATACCCTAAAATTATGGAATAGACTATATAATATTTGATGTGTCTTGAATTAGTATACATATTCCCTATAATGTCTGAATTAGACCAAAGGTAGGTTGATCAATAAATAACACTTCAACATCAAGAAGGTGACAAAGAGATGGTATAGGTGTGTCCCCACAACTATTAGCCAAAATTTGGCTACCATGAATGAGTATTATTCAAAACTTTGATGTACTTGATCTTAACTTTGTTGATAGTCATTATGAAGGTTTTATATTGATCATTAATGCTCTAATACAATAGGTAGTGTGTCTTTATTATCATATTATAAGGTTATTTAGGATGTTCTAGTTAGTATATGAGTCAAGTCTTTTTGTATTATCATTAAATGGTCATTATTTATGGTCTTATTAATGTGTTTAGCATTGTTTAAGGTAAGTTTGACAAACTTAAGGTTAAGTATGAAATCAAGTCCATGAATAACTATGATTAAGGAGGAAAGATAGTAAAGCCTTATAATAACAAACATGATCTAAAGGTAGCCAAATAACCAAGGAATAAATCTAGTAAATTGATCACATTATATCTCAAGTAATTTGGAGAAATTAGGATAGTTCGATACGATTAAGATATTTCATTTATTTAGTCTCATTTTACATTCCAAGTTTGAGATGACACGTGAAAATGAATAGATAAAATATGAAGGTTTATATCATTAGATAGGTTTTCTTCAAGTCTTTTAAAATGTGTATAAGGTCATGATGTGTACTTGGCCATATATTTTTCCCAAAGTGTCATGAAATTATTTCTCTAATGTTGAAACACTCTTTATAACTACCTAATTCCTATCTCTAATGTTAAAAAAAGATGATAGTGATAAAATAATAGGTAAATGAATAATATAATAGTCTTGGCATGTTATACCTTCATACAAGCATGAGATATTCCATTAAAACTACTCCAATAGGGTTTGCAAATAGAATGTGGTAGTTCCTTAGTGAAAGAAGGATATTTTATACCCTTTTTGTTTTTTCATGTTGGTTATATTATAAAAGAATTTTCATGAATTAATAAATATTACTTAGGTTAAAATCCATGTAAGGGAGTGACTTTCAAGCCCAAAAAGAGAAAAAACCTATTCCCTTTTCCATCAAATCTGTAGGCCTACTTGACAGGCTTAGAAAGGTCATTGGTTTGTGAATGGTTCATATAAAAGAGAGTTGAATAAAAATATATTGGGTAGATATGGGTAAACTAATTCCATTCTACTTTATGGAATTAGTTATCTAGTTAAGATCCTTAGCTTTATGAATAATTGCTAAGGATTTAAGGTGCAAACAAGTGATTCCGAATCCCACAAGATTACTTTTAAGCATTTTCAAAATATTTTGGGCCTAGTTGATGAGAATGAAGTATTTTTTAAGGTATTAAAGGATACCACTAGTTATTTCATCCCATATTCCATTATTCATTTGGCACATTCAAGCATTATAGTAACCAATCCTTCACATTAAATAACTTGCAAACCTAGGTTAGAGGTTATAGATAGATGTTTGGTTGGTGTTAAATTATCCATCAACTCAGGTAAATATCAAAAAAATTAAGATGTCTTCTTCATATTCTCAAGATCACTTATCCTATGTTGTATGAAAGATATTATATCCAAGGATAGGGTCTTCAAGGGTATGGACTTGGAAAAGAGACCTACAAAATTATAATATGAAAAGAAGAAAGCTTTCATCTACACCTATCAATGCTTGTCTTCAAGAGATACATTCAAACATAGTCAATTATCATAAATAGCTTATTAAAACATTTCCATAATAGGTGGCCATGTCGGAAACCTTAGGGCATGATTTCAAACCAAAAAGTAAGAGAATTTTTATTAACTTACAGGTTTGAGCACATGTATATTAACATTTGTGCTTAAAGATTGTCATGAAATCATGTATAGTCTCTTAAAAACATGTTTTTGTGCTCTCATTTCTAGTGAAAACCATCCTCAAGATCTGAGGTCAGAATTATCAAGACAAAAGTATAAATATATTCAAAGTATGTAGGTGATAATAGACTATTAACATTGTAGGTAGAATAAAAGGGTTTCTTGGCAATTTTTGTGTATCTCTTATTTTAAGAATGTACTTGTTGACTATTATGACCAAAAATCAAAATAAGTCAACCCCCTATAGTTAAAAAATTATGTAATTGTATATTATGAGTATTATAGGATGTATCATGGTCCTAAAAATGTTATTCAATGTGTCATTAGATTTGTCATGGCCACCTTTTAATCCTTTATGTCTTATGCCATCTTTAAGGTCACTATTTGAGCCATTAATGAAAGTTGTAAAGTTTTCCATAGTATAAAAGTGATCCAATTTATTAATAAAAAACCCACATGTCATATTATTATCATTCATTTCAGTACTAACTAAAAAACTTGTAGGTATTAAGTCAGATCAAGAAAATAATTAGAAAAGAGGAAGTTTTGCCAGTTGTATGGCCTATGCAAGTGTTTTGCAATGTGTGGAAGGTTTTAAAATAAATATTTATATTCCATAATTTAAATTTCATATTTTATCTACTTTTTAAGTCTCAAAATTATCCTAAAACTGTTACAATTCTCCATCACTTCACTAGGCATGAATAAATGGTCACCATGTTTTCTCATGGTACAACCAGTAGGAAAGGAATTAAATAAAATTTCTATAAGGGATGATAATAAACTTATTATAATTCCATTTAATGTAATTATTGAAATTATTTACTATTTTTACTTTATGAACCATTGTTTGTAAATTAGCTACCTCTTTTTGCATACTTATCCCTATACCCTATAGGTTTTCTCCTTGTCTGAGCTAGTCCATAAAAACCAATGGATGAAAGCAATTATAGAAGGAATGTAAATATTTATATCATGTTTTACATATTTTATTTCAATTTTGGAGGTGATTTAATAATTAAAACATCTTATTTTATCAAGTAGGAACTCCATTTCTAGGTTATAAGCATGTTCATCAACTACACAAGTTTTCCTTTCCTATAGTGGTTTCAAGAAAAATTGGATATGATATTTTCAACTCTAATATGTCATGTAAGTCACCTTAATTTCAAGGTTTATTATCAATGGTTTTACATGGATGTCATAATCAAAGAATATGTTAACACAGTCAACTTTCTGTATGAGTGTCATATACAGTCAGATGGTAAGGGACCTTGCATGGTCATGATGGTCAAACATAAATTTTTAAAACAATTAAATTATATCCTAATGTTAAAATATATATTTTATATGTCCAATGGTATTTTGATATTGGTTGAGATAACCAATTCTTTAACATAGACATACAGTTTTACCTTGTCTGCTACTGATGTGCACCTATAGGTGGTTCATAGAGGATTGGGTATTACATGATGTTGTATGAAGATTGAATAAAATTTCCTTAAGTTTTTTAAGTTTTTAATGTGTCATCACAATCATGGTGAATTCAAAATGTGCTATAAAAATATGAAAATCTACTCATAAGTTGATGAAGTAACTTAAGGCACAAGATACCTTAAAGTTTTTGAAATAGTGTTTTCACCTTTTTCTCAATCCTTCCATAGTGAAATATATAAGGTATAGATAGATTTTAATGCTTCCATAATGAATCCTTACTATATGAGTAAGGCCTTGACTAAAGAGAGTGAATGTTTGGTCCCAATAAGTGATCTAGATGAGGCCTCCATTCTAGACATTCTTTCACAGTAGGTTTTCAATGTTCTTTATAGCATGTTAAACTTAAAATTAACTTATAATTCAAGGAGGAATGATAGGATCATACCTCCATGGTAAGTGAAAATATTTAGGTGAGAAATATAATGGAGGTCGAAGGAGTTATAGATGATTTAAGAGGTTCCTAAGCTTGCCTTTTGTTGAATTTGTTCACAGGTTCAACACCAAACTTTCATGAACAATCCTTAATGGTCAAAACCACTTAAAAGCATCCAAAACCATTAATAATGACCTGATGTGAAAAAAATAAGTAAACACATCTAATAGGGCTAGTTGGGGTAGGAAAATTATTTGGAATTATAAAAAACTTTGTCAGGTTTCTTCCCATCAGATTAACTTGTACCCTATTTATATAGATAGGGTACAAAATTGGTTTTATTAACATATTTTGGTGTTTTATACACATATATGAGTTAAAAATTATTAATATCACTTTTAAGGATAATTTGGACCTAACATAACTCTTAATATCTATTTCTTACTTCATTCAATCACACAAGTGCCTCTATAAGCACCTTCACTTCAGGTAGTCCAAACCATCATAGTGAATGGAAGGTGATCACCATGTGAGAAGGTGATAACTCAAATTGGGAGGAATTTTAAGGTATAAATAATGAATTTGGATTCAAATAGACAATTTAAAATTTTAATACCACTCCCTTTATGAATTTTATTGAATAATGGATGGGCACTTTGGTGACAAGTGTGAGGAGTGAATGAAAGAAAGATGATAGTGACTGTAGGTAGTGAGAACACTTATCCAAAAAAATATAAATAATTATGGATACATTAAATTAATTTTATATCTGGATATTAACCCCCCCCCCCCATCATATCTCACAAGTGTAAATTATTTCTATTCTACTATGGATCACTCAAGAGAAGCCAATGATGTTGATAGTTTCCAAGAAGCTAGTTGAGAGGTCATATGCCAAACTTGGAGAGTTTTCATGCTTGGATGGAAAATTTTCCAAATATACCTTGCATGGTATATTTCATATTATATTATCCTAAAAATATAAATCTCTCTCTCAACTTGACAATTGGAATTATGACCCTTGAGCTCCACTTCTCTCTCTCCTCTCTCACATTCTATAAGTATTAGAGTTATTGGCTCTTATTTTCTAATTACACACCATATAAGGTGAAGACATGATATTTTGATGTTGTAATTTACATATAAATAATATTATAAATCTATTTTTTATTTCACAAACATATTTTATAAGTGTGTAAAGTGATGTATGGTGAGGTCTAGTTTGAAATAATTTTCCTTCTCTTCTCTTTGCCCTTTCATGTTTGGTGCAAAAATTTCTCATTATAACAATTCATATGGATTATAGCTAGTGTTTTTGACTCCTTAAAAGTTTTAAAATTCCATTAGAGTCTAAAATATAACCTATGGTCTATTTACCTTGAGTATTCTTATGCATATCACCTTCATATCGAAATACTAATGTTAGAACATCTTAGAACTTTGAAGCTAGTGTTGTAGTTTTATTTATTAGTGCATGAGTATGATGATATTATGTAAATATTAATGGTGTATCACCCCCTTATAACATCTTTATTTAATTCATATTTATATATTTTTTCCCATAATCAATCATTTAGTGTAGGTCATAATGACTTAAAGGTAAACTCAAGGAGCTAACCCTTAAACCTAGATGTCTACCTCTAATATAAGCAACCACAAACTAGAGGTATTCCAATGTTTCTAAAATATTAAATTAGGATTTAATAAAATCCTATATGGTATGATAATTAGTGGTAATAGTTTTAGCATTCCCATTTAGATCATTGTCCTAAAGATAACCTGTCAAGGTGAATGTTTGTCTTGACAACATCAACTACATATGGTGTGCTACTCAACATTTGACAACTCCATTCAATGTAAAATATATTTTTAGACCATTATTTTTTCATATATTTATGGTCATACTTCAAGGTCCTTACTATGTCATCTTCTAGTATAGTTTTCAATCCTATCAATCCACCTCTTCAACTTAAACTTCCTCATGAAGTTCAATCCCCTTAGCCTATTCTTCCCTTTAAAGAGTAAGAGGAATTTGATAGCCAAGAGGATCAAGAGAGTGAGTAAAAAATTGAAGTAAACATGGATAATAAACATGCATTCCTATCCTTTAACACTAAAAATCCAATCCATATTTATGCCTCTGATGACATTCCCCCTAATGTTACAAATACTATTCATACATTCAATGATGAAGGCCATGTCAATCCTATTGAAAAAATTAGGGATATATAAAACTTCTATAGTTTTCATAATGTTATTAAGGTAAACATTTCCAATAAACTCCTTTCCATGTCCCTTAGAGGGAAATCACTTGATTGGTATATGACTTTTCCTGGTGGTTACATCACAATATGGGATGACTTTGAAGTGTTGTTAGCATCCAGATTTGAGTACAAGAGTGACCACACTTCACTCATTCACCAACTCAAAGTGATCCAAATATCCCCCATGTAAAAAATGCATGATCTTAATCAAAGGCTCCAAAAGACTTGATATAGGTTTCCTCCTCCCATAAGACCACCAGATAGTTTTGTGTTTCTCACATACTTTAGGGCCATTTGTACCAATATTTCCATCATGCTATAATCAATGGGTGGTTTCAACTTACTTGAGGAATATGACCTTGACATTATAGTTTAGAATGGCCTCATTCACATAGGAAAGTTTCCTCCAAAAGTTCCTAATGCCAACACCAAGCCTAGAGCTACTCCTAAGAAGGTAGATGATTCCATAGATAAATATGCTAAAATTTATTTCTTAGAAGCTTATCTTAGGCAAGAAAGAATACAAAAGGGTGTGAATCAAAATACATACCCATATCATCAAAAATATGGTCAATAATATGGGAAAGGGAGAGGTCAAGATCAGCCTAATTTTAATAGGCCTACCAATGCATACTATTCTACTTCAACATCCAACATAAGAACAATGGTACTAGTGCATAACAATCTAATCCAAGGAGAAAAATGGAATAAATACCAGTTCATGGATACAAATGAAGGTGGAGATAAATATATACTTTCTCAAGTAGGAGTCACTCTTCTAATATCATTAGAAGATAGAGTCCTAATGCAAGCAAGTGAAGATTGGCAACCTCAAGGAGTAAGCTTAACCAACTTCATAATTGAAGATACTTATGTGCTTAATCAAGATAATATGTTGAATAAAATAAAATATATAAAAATAAGGATCTAATATATGTTAGTGGTATGCCTAAAATTTCATCTAATCATCCTATAAGGTAACAAAGCATGACTACAAGCATGGCAGTCCCTAACACTCCTACACCTCCTCCAAGTCAGAATGTTGGAAGGTCTGTTCAAATTATTAAAATAACATAATTTCCAAGAAATTACTTTCCTCTAAGGACTCAATAAGAATTAGTTTATTCTACCCTAAAAATTGTGGATTCATTAAGAATTACTAAGGCATATATATCTCTTTGGGAAGTCCTTCACATGTCTGGCCAAAAGGAGATCTTGCAAAAATAGTTATCCACTATCCATGTTAGTACTCTATAATAAAGCCATAGTCATGGTCATTTACCTCTTACTAATTTTGCTAATAACATTTTATAACCATCTATAAATTTTAAGAAACCTCCACCCTTCTACCTCACTCTCATTGTGTGTGATTAATTAGTTCATAACTACATAGTTGATAGTGGAGTTAGCATATCAATGATGCCCAAGGTTATAGCTGACAAATTGGGTATAAAGTATGAACCACATAGTAAATGAGTTATTTATTTATATGGTACACCTATCAAGTAATTATTATTTATCAAAGGGTTGAATATTTTCTTGTATGATTGTCCTAGTTTACCCATCCTTCAAGACATTGTGGTTGTTGACTTGCCTACCCACTTTACAATTTTCCTTTCAAAATATTTTATAGCTAAGATATGAGGCTAACTCTTAGATAATTATTCCTTCTTATCCTTTAGAATAAGATATGGATCAAAGGTGACCATAAGAACTCAACCACTTACTTGGTTCCACATTAAGTCCTATGTAGAAGTAAGCTCCAACTTGAATTGTGTTATCAATGAGAAAGAGGAGTCTATTATAGATGATGGTTCTTATTCCAATATTAAAGGAATTTATGATTTTTTAATAAATTATTATGTTATAAATGATTATAAACATGATCCATACACCTAATTTTAGAAAACTAACCTTGGCACCTATATCATCTATGAAAGAGCATATGAGTAAGCTAAGGTGAGCATTGAGCATTCTTTTTCACAAGCTACTAAAGGTAATTATTTGATCCATGTGTATGATGATCATATATTGAATATAATTATATAAAAATTTAATGATAAGAATCATTTAATTATGCCTATAATTTATGAAGTAGCCCTTAAAGATGACATTCATAAGGAAGAGGATGATTTATGGCAAAGGTTCAATGCCATATGTCAAGAATTTGAACAACCAGGTCAAATTATCCTTCCTCCAATAAGTAAATACCTAATGAGTGTGTTAATAATACTAATGATTAGGTTTTTAAGTGTTATATAAAGCATGAAGGTGTATGTTAAGTCACTGTTTAAGGGTCTGTAGTCATAAAAGAGCTTATGAAGTTACTACCCAAGAGCTTGCAATTATAGAAAATCCTAGTGAAGTTAAGGCAAAAGTTTTTGATATTGAAGAATATTCAACACTTAAAACTAAAGATGAATCATATATATATGGCTTAAAGTATAAGGAACATGATCTTAATGGTCTCATACATCAAGAGCACCATGATAGTGAATGGAATGGAGGTGAGACAATCCTAATCACTCCTAATTTGTAATTTGAGGAACACCAATCAGATAGTATAGAGATAAAGTTAGTTGTATCTCCAAATAAGTTATTTATAAGGCAATAGATATCATTCATTAAATCTCAAAGCAGGCCAATTATAGGCATGAAAGGATATAAGTATGGTGAGTCATTTCACCATCTACATAGTCAAGAGTTTGATGGCAAGCATGCCTCACATGAAAATTTTATTTCATGGAGTAGTAAAGATGAAATAAGAACCATATTTGATCCTATTTTAATCATGGTAAGTTCTTTTTTACCTCAAGAGTGAGGTCTTGTAAATACTAGGTTAGGTGTGGTCTTTGTTTCAGTTGTGTGTGTGTTCCATAAGTGTTCTTGAGAACACATTTGTGTTTCTTTTGGTGTGTCTTTCCTTGTTTTTTAGTGTGTCTTCAAAGGCAATAGAGTGTCAAACTTGTGTTTATGTGATTCCATATCCCAATGGATAGTATTAGGCTACTAGTCTTGGCATAGCTAGTTTGTCACCCTTAAGAAATTACCAATAATATTGACTATTTTGACCATAAGTCAAAATAAGTAAACCCCTTATAGTTATAAAGTTATATATCAGTCTATTATGGGTATTATATGATTTTTCATTTTCCTAAAAATGTTATTGAATGTGTCATTAGATTTTTTATGGCCACCTTTTAATCCTTTATGTCATATGTCATCCTTAAGGTCATTATTTGAGCCACTAATAAAAATTGTACAGTTTCCCTTGGTAGATAAGTGTTAAAAATTGTTCCTAAATGTCCCTCATGTCATATTATTGTCATTAATGTCAGTAATAACTAAAAAACTTGTAGGTATTAAGTTAGATTAAGAAAATAGTTAGAAAAGAGGAAGTTTTGGTAGTTGTACAGCTTATGCAAGTATTTTGGCATGTGTGAAAGGTTTTGAAATTAATATTCATATTCAATAATATAAATTACACGTTTTATATAATTTTTAAGTCTAAAAATTTGTCTAAAACCATTTCACTTCTCTATCACTTCACTAGGCATGTAGAAATAGTCAACAAGTTTTCTCATGGTATAGCCCATAGAAACGGAATTGGGTAAAACTCCTCTGAGGGATGATATAAAACTTATAACACTTAAATTTAATTTTATTATTTCAATTATTTATTATTATTTATTTATAAACCATTGTTTATAATTTGACTTCCTCTTTTTGCATATTTATCCCCACACCCTACAGGTTTTCTCCTTGTCTGAGTTGGTCTGTACAAACCAATGGAGGAAAGTTACTATATAAGGAATGTATATATTTATATCATGTTTTAAATATTTTATTTAAATTTTGGAGGTTATTTGATAATAAAAAAAATCTCAGTTTGTCAGGTAGGAATTCCATTGTAAGGTTATAGGCATGCTCATCAGCTACAAAGTTTTCTTTTCCTATAGTGGTTTCAAGAAAAAGTTGATATGATTATTTCACCAATAATATGTCATTTAAATAACCTTATTTTCAAGGCTATATATCAAATGTTTCACATGGATGTCACAATCAAAGAACATGTTAACACAATCAACTTTTTGCATCACTGTCATATACAATCAGATGGTAAGGGACCTTACATGATCATGATGTTAAAACATAAAGTTTTGAAATAATTTACATAAATATTAATGTGAAAATATATCTTTGATATATACAATGGTAGTTTGAGATTTTTTGAGATAACCAATTCTCCAACACAGTCATATAATTCTTCCTTATCAGTTACTGATGTGCATATATAGGTGGTTTATAGAGGAGTGGGTGTTGCATGATGTTTTTTGAATCTTGACTAAAATTTACTTAAGTTATTGGAGTTTTAAATATGTAATCACAATCATTTTAAATTTCAAATTTTTTAGACAAACTAGAAAATATACTCACAATTTGATGAAGTAACTTAAGGGACAAGATACCTTAAAGTTTCTAAAATAGGGTTTTCACCCTTATCTCAATCCTTCCATAGTGAAATATATAAGGTCTAGATAGATTTTTATTTTCTTGAATCATGAATACATATCATAGTAGTGATGAATTGACTAAATATAATTATTTTATGTTCCTAATAAGTGATGTAGATGAGGTCTCCACTCTAGACATTATTTCACTATACGTTCTAAGTGTTCTTTACAACATGTTAAACTTCAAATGACCTTATAGTCCAAGGTGCCATGATAGGATAATACCTACATTGTAATTTAACATATTAAATATATAAATACAATGTAGGTCCAAAGATCTATGCATGATTGAAGAGAGTCCTAAACTTGCCTTTTATGGAATTCTTCACAGGTTCAATGTCAAACTTTTATGAACAATCCTTAAGGGTCAAAACCACTTAAAACCATCCAAAACCCTTTATAATTACATGGTGGTAAAAAAATAATTAAATTAATCCAAGATGTCTATTTTGGTTATGAAAATTATTTGGGCTTGTAGACAACTCCCTCAAGCTTCTTCTCATCAGATTGACTTGTACCCTATTTGTACAAACAAGGTACAAAATCAATTTTCTTGACAAATTTTGGTGTTTTTAAAGTACATAGTAGATTTAAAGTATTAGGATCACTTTTTGAGGATAATTTTGACCTATTATAACTCATAATATCCATTTATTACTTTATTCAATCACACAAGTACCTCTATAAGCACCTTCACTTCAGGCAGTCTAAATTGGTATAGTGAATGGAAGGTGATCACCAAGTAAAAAGGTGATAAACATAATTGGGATGAATTTTAAGGTATACATAATGAATTTATATGAAATTATACTATTTAAAATTTTAATACCACCCATTTAATTAATTTTATTTAATAATTGTTGGGCACTTTGGTGACAAGTGTGAGGAGTGAGTGAAAGAAAGATGACAGTGGCTATAGGTAGTGAGAACACTTGTCTAGAAGAATATAAATAATTATGGGAACATATAATACATGTTATATATTTTTATTAACCCCCACCCATCATAATTCACATGTTTAAATTATTATTATTCTATTTTGGAGTGCTCAAGAGAAGCCAATGATGAAGACAGTTTTAAAGAAACCAGTTGAGAGGTCATATGCTAAACTTAGAGAGTTTTCATGCTTAGAGGGACACTTGAAAAAAGATAAATTTCATTGTATATTTCATATTATATTCTCCTAAAAATTTAAATCTCTATCTCATCTTGAAAAGTGTCATTGTGACCCTTGATCTCTACTTCTCTCTCTCCTCTCTCACATTCTATAAGTACTAGCCATTTTAGCTCTTGTTTTCTAATTCCACACCATGTATGGAAAAGCCCTAATGGTTTTATGTTGTAATTTTCCTTTTAATAATATAATAAATATATTTTTGAGTTCACAAACATCTTATCAAAGTGTATAAAGTTATGTATGGTGAGGTTTAGTGATAAACAATTATCTTTCTCTTCACTTTGTCCTTTAATGATTGGTGCAAGAAGTTATCATTATAATAGTGTTATCACTTGGATTTGAATAATTTGAGGATATTTTTAACCTATCCTCATCCAATTTTCATAATTGAAACACCTTTAGTATTTTGTGTAGCCTAAGGATGAGGTGAATCTATAGGTATGGCTAGCTCCCTTGATGTACCACTTTAGATCACTACTACACCTAAACTTTGTGAGGGAAAAGGGAGAGAGAAAAATAAAAGAAAAATATCCTAATGGAGTTGATACACCAAATTATTTTATGAATTAAAACCATCTACATGTTACACATGAAACCAAGAGACTAACCAAACATACACTTCTCTAATATACACCTTCTCACATCAATATTACATTATGAGGTTATGGATGAATGTTTAAGCTAGGAGGACTAGACAAGAGACCTTGAATGGAAATAGTGAATATACTAACTCACTCAACCTTGACACTTCATAGAACACTTCTCATTCCTTGCAAGAAGAATCTTTCTAGCTACAAATAGGATGAAAGAATGAGATAACATGCTAAGTGTTGACCATTTTGCCCAACAGGGCAAAAAATTGGTCAACTTCTCCCCCTGTTGTTTAAGGCCAATTCATTTTTTATTTTGCACAAGTCCAGGAGTTTCTATGGACTTTAAAAGTGCTTGGTTTAATATTCAGGTTCTTCAGCTTAGTTTAATCAACTAAGTCTAATGTAGAGTTTAATTGGCAAAGTTCACAGCCTTGGTTCAATGTGCAGGTTCAATGGCGGAAGCAAACAAAAGAAGTTCAAAGGCTTGGTTCCATCATGCTCAGCACACAACGTTGAACCATTGAACTGGTTCAACATTTTGGTTCAATGCAATTGGCTCAAAGGGTTGGTTCAACAAGCAAAAAATCCCAAGGGAAATTTCCAAGAATGGTGACATCCTCAAAGCTATCAACCTCAAGAAGGCAAACTAGCTGTTGGTTTTCAAGCAATGACAAGTGCGCAAACATAAATTTTAAGCTAGAAAAAGGCCATTGTTTTTTTAAATGACCAAGCACTAACCATGTAAAAGGCACAACAATGTAGTGACCCCACCAAAAGATAGCCCTGAGGGCTGAAGGAGCTAAAAAGAGACAAAATAGGAAAAGGACAAAGTGCCAAGCATGGAGTAAACATGTCATCCAAGTGGCAAAGGGAGGCATTGGTTCAAGAAATAACTCTAGTAGGTGACATAGTGCCTACAAATTGACCATGAGAAGGTGCGAACAGCTAACCATGCACCCCCTTTTCTCCATTTCATATGTATGAGCAGATAAGCTATGTAGGTGATTTCAAGGAGCAGTCTCGATCAATGAGGAAACAATGCGGCCATGTCAAGAAAATGCATGAAGTCAAAGCCAGGGTCGAGACAACATTAATGTTTGAGTAGTTTTCTCTTCCCAATGCTCGCAAGGCACATGGGTCACTTGTAAAAAGGATGCCAAAATGCCTCCTTTCTTCTCTTATATATTGAAGACTTGTCATTTTTTAATGATTTTGCACATTTGTAAGGCGTAGCCCTAAAAAAATTTCACTTGAATCAATAAAACACATTTTTTACCTCTATCTTGGATAGACATTTCTAAGTATGTCTCAAGTGTTAGTTTGTGTTTAGTCATTGTTTCTTGATGCTTTCACGGTTTGAAACCAACATACCTCTTGTCTACAAGGTGCCATTTCTACAGCTGACAAGGAGAGCTATATTTGGAAGTGCAAAAATAAAAGAAATTACTACATAAGTGTGCATCTCACAACACCTTTGGTGATCTCTATTTTCTATATTTTCCATTAGAGCCTCCTTGCAATGTTTCTTGTAGCTTGGTCCTTCTTCCAAGTCTAAAGTGTATGTGTGTGTTTATCTAATTTAAGTGTGAATGTGAGAAGGTCAACTTTATTTGGGTGCATCACCTCTTTAGATTAGTTTGTTTTCTTGTAATCTTTCTCCCCTTTCATCCCCCCCATTATATATATATATGTATATGTTAACACTTACTAGAATGAACATGATGCATTAAAGGGAGCTAGCCCTTATCTAGAGACTCTCCCCTCTAGCTTCGTTGGTCCCATAGGTGAGAGGGGAGTTTCCATTGTTGCGTGTGGAAGGCAGGAGCTTGACCTCCTGCCCATGGGTGCAATCCACTATGTCAATAGTTTCTGGCATGCCCGGTGGGACCAACTAAGACAAGTTGTGTCCACAGAGTTGAAGAATTTTGGTGTGTTTTTCAACCAATCAACCTTTGGAGGCTTTCACATTAAACACCAATGGTGAATCTGAGTTAAATCAACTAGTTAAGCATTTATGGTACCATACCATCAAGAAACAACATTCTAGTATGTATAATCCCATTGTTCAAAGACATGGACCCTGATTTCCTTGGCTAGCATGGCTATGATCCTTACCATCCTTATGTTGATCCTTATCAAGTTTAATATGTCCAGTCCTGACCCATTCATGAGCTATATCAGCCTTATGCCTAGTCTTCTCAATATGTCACTGCTCCCACTCAACCCAGTCTCTTTACCAATCAACCCATTTCTACCTTCAAGTGAGCACTGCTGGGATATGAAAAGTATGTAATAGATCTTGACACCAGAAGGGGATGTGGCCAAGAAATTCCTAATCATAACATTCATCAAGTGAGGAATGCACTGGATTAGGTTAAGAAGGAATGGGCTCCTATTGAAAGAGCCAATTGGCACAGGCTTACAAATGAGATGTTGGATGCGAGTGGTTTGATTGCATCTGTGGAGGAAAAGCTGAGTATTTATGAGAGGCAGCCTTACCATGTCTATCAAATTGCATAATCACTACCCCAAGCATCATATCAGTCATATATAACCCTTGCTTATGAGCCAAGTCAAGCCTATCAAATTCCTTTCCCCAATTATGTTGAGGAGAGTTCTGAAACAACAAACCTTGTGTTTAAGGCTAATCTTGATAGACAGATCGAATTGGCAAATATTTAGATGTAGCAGTCCATCTTGGTAGTGAGGGAAGTGGAATTTAAATCTTCACTACCCTCTTACATTATGGCCCCATCACCCCCAAAGGAGATGCCCAGTCTAAATTTCTTGATCTGGAATCAAGTGGTTGAGTCACAAAATAACAAGGGGGCAAAAGACATTGTCCAAGAGTGTGAGGTACAAGATGAGGTTAGTCCTTTTCAAGTCCCCCCCACCCTTCCTTAGGAAGCTCCTTGCATTTCATAGCAATTTTCATGCACTCCCCATCTCTATGGTGTTTCCCACAAGCTCTAAGAGGTACAAAATGAGGATGATCTGGCTAGGTGGGCTGAGGAATTAGAAAAGAAGATAAGACTACTTAGAGAAAGAGTGATGGAGCTTTCAGACCCTACAGAGGAGCCAATGCCAAAAGGTACCCCTTCCACCAATTCACAATCTAATTTCAATATTAATGAAGTGTTGGTAAAGTGGAGGGACAAAAATCAAGAAATTTTGCCCCAAGGTCTGCCCCCTCTTATTCTAGAGAAAACTCCCTCTTGTATGGCAAATCCTTTCTATCAGAGGGCATCTATCGATCCTACCCTCAATCCCATGCGCCTAGCTTTTCAACATGCCTCTTTTCAGATAGCTCTTCCTGTATATGAGTAGACCCTCCCAAATCTTCCCCAACCTCCTCAAGTCTTTCAACATGATCTCCCATTTTTGAGCTAGAATAAGGAACATCATGAACCAGCTCAGGACCTCAAAAATGATAAAGTTGTTGCCTATTTACAGAAGCAAGATTCCAATTGCAAGATCATGAGATAGAAGCAAACAATGGAATCTTGGGGTAGAAAGGAGGAAGAAGGGAAAGGTTTTGCTCAAAACCTTAAAGAAGATGGGGCTACTCCTGCTCTTGATGATGATTGTGACTTCTAGGAAAGGCTCTTCCAAGAGGATATAGACAGGTGGATTGTAGAGTTGGAATCCAAAGAGAGATTCCTCAGCCAGTGTGTGATGGATGGTTTAGACCCAATAGCACATTCCATGCCTGAACACACCCCACCTACACATCCCCAAGAGAGCTATTAGGCCATAACTGATATAGGTGAAGTGCTGGCTAAATGGAAAGAGGATAATCATTTAATTCTCATTCAAGGACTGCCTCCTCTTCCACATGAGTTCATCCATCAGCCTTCTACTTCACCCCTTCTCGAGGAGGAACCTGTCTTGAGGGAAGCAAGTGAAGAGGAGTATGCTCAGTTCATGACTGATCAAGGAGACTTCATGAGTGTGGATGAGGAGGAGATCACCTTAGGTGACATAGAGGAGCATGGACAATCTCTTGTTCATGCTTTGAATGATTTGTTTGAAGTCATTGAGGTAGACTACACTATTCTTCAAGGAGGCTATGAGCTGGATAAGAGCAAAGAAGGTAGCATTAGGGTTCAAAAAAGTTTACAAGGGGGCTATAGGCTTTCAGATTTATCCCTCTGAGAGGTTGGTGAATATGAAGATATATTCTTTGAAGTCATCAAGGAAGATGGTCATACCATGGAACCCAAACATGACGCAGAAGAGAGCAAGCCGGTCAAGGGTGCATATCAAGGGGCTTATGGTGATGAGCTGGCAAAAATTAATTTCTTGATGGGATACACCAACCTAAAGAACCAATAAGAGGCAAGATTCTGAGAACAAACAAAGTATGTATATGTTGTAAGCATGTTTGAATCTCCACTCATGTACAAGCCAAATTAGGTGATAGGCAAGAGGAGTAGGTCACCAGCTCTCCTTTTTATTTAGCTACTTGCTTGGCACCATAAGTCTTCTTGCCAGGAAAGGGATGTTATAAGTTTTCCCTTTGATCCAAGAGGGAATCAAAAATACCTGGTTAGCTGTATATAGTAGGTTGCTTTCAGTTTTCTTTTCTCACTTTCCCTAAGTGTTGTTTGCACAAGTAGTTTTCTTAGCCTTGTGTGTGTTTTTCTTTCCCCTTTTGAGGTGAATTTGTGTGATTGATTTTGGTACTTATCAAAGCTATTGCTATTTTTAAAAGTTACAATCTGACTCTATGCCTAATGGATTTTTAAGGCAACTGACTTCTAAGCATGGCAAGCATGCTTCCCCTGGGAGGTGCCAATCTATTGACCATTTTGCCCAATAGGGCAAAAAGTTGATCAACTTCTCCCCCTACTGTTTAAGGCCAATTCATTTTTTATTTTGCACAAGTCTAGGAGTTTCTATGGAATCTTCAAGTGCTTGGTTCAATCTTTAGGTTCTTCAACTTAGTTCAATCAGCTAAGTTCAATGCAAAGTTCAATCGACAAAGTTCATAACCTTGGTTCAACGTGTAGGTTCAATGACAGAAGCAAACAAAGAAAGTTCAAAGGCTTGGTTCCATCATGCTTGGTGTGCAATGTTGAACCATTGAACTAGTTCAATGTGATTGGTTTAAAGGGTCAGTTCAACAAGTAGAAAAGCCCAAGGGAAATTGCTAAGAATGGTGACATCCCAGAAGTCGTCAACCTCAAGAAGGAAAACTAGCCATTGGTTTCCAAGCAATGACGGGTGCACAAATGTCAATTTTAAGCCAACAAAAAGGTCATTATTTTTTTAAATGACCAAGAAATAACCATGGAAAAGGCCCAGCAATACAATGACCTACCATAAGATAGCCTTGAGGGCTGAAGGAGCCAGAAAGAGACAAAATAGGAAAAGGACAAAGTGCCAAGCATGGAGCAAACATGCCATCTAAGTGGTGAAGGGAGGCATCAGTTCAAGAAATAAATCCAATAGGTGACACAGTGCCTATGAATTGACCATGAAAAGGTGTGAACGGCCAACCATGCACCCCCTTTTCTCCATTTCATATTTATGAGTAGACAAGCTACGTAGGTGCCTTCAAGGAGAAGTCTCGGTCAATGAGGAAACAACGTGGCCATATCAAGAAAATTCCTGAAGTCAAAGCCAGGGCCGAGACAACATTAATGTTTGAGCGGTCTGCTCTTCCCAATGCTCAAAAGGCACATGGGTCACTTGTAAAAAGGATGCCAAAAGACCTCTTTTCTTCTCTTATATATTGAGGACTTGTCATTTTGTAATGATTTTCCACATTTGTAAGGAGTAGCCCTTGCAAAATTTCACCTGAATCAATAAAATGCATTTTTTACCTCTATCTTGGATAGACATGTTTGATTATGTCTCGAGTGTTAGTTTGCGTTTAGTCATTGTTTCTTGGTGCTTTCACAAGTTTGACACTAACATACCTGTTGTCTATAAGGTGCCATTTCTGTAGCTGACAAGGAGAGCTATATTTGGAAGTGCAAAAATAGAAGAAATTACTACATAAGTATGTGTCTCAAAGCACCTTTGGTGATCTCTATTTTTTGTATTTTCCATTAGAGCCTCCTTGCCATGTTTCTTGCAGCGTAGTCCTTCTACCAAGTTTGAATTGTATGTGTGTGTTTGTCTAATTTAAGTGTGAATGTGAGAAGTTTGACTTTATTTTGGTGCATCACCTCTTTAGAGTAGTTTGTTTTCTTGTAATCTTTCTCCCTTTTCATCCCCCCATTATATATCTATATATATATATATATGTATGTGTTAACACTTACTAGAGTGAACATGATGCATCAAAGGGAGCTATCCCTTATCTAGAGACTCTCCCCTCTAGCTTCGTTGGTCCCACAGGTGAGAGGGGGGCTTCCATTATTGCATGTGGATGGCAGGACCTCAGCCTCCTGCCCACGAGTGTAATCCACTGTGTCAACACTAAGAAAAATAGAGTTATCACTAAGCAAGATAAATAATCCAAGTAAAACACACCATGAATAGTAATTAAAAAGTAAAAATTAGTATTATTATTGATTAAATGGTATGAAAATAAGTAGGGGTTTGCCATACTTAGGTGGAGCATAAGTTACAATGGCCAAAATGGCTAGTTCTTATAGAACTTGAGAGAGAGGAGAAGAGATAAGTCTAAGGATCAGAAGGAAACTTGTAAATCTAAGAAAAGGATTTATTTTTACATGATAATAGGATTTTGGATGAACCATACAAGGTTATAGGGAATAACCAGCTCCCCAAGTCATGAAACTCATACAAAGTGGCACGAAAGTTCTCATTCTAGCTCAAAAACTTTCCTTCATGATTTGGACCTATTGAACATATTAAAACTTATTAGGGATAGGTATAATTATTATAATTAATTTTAAGGATTTAAAACATGCCCCTCCATGTATTTTTCAGTAATGATCATCTATAACCTTCCCAAAATGAGTTATCACCATCTACAGTAAAAATAACTCTTCTTTTATGTACCCTACACACTTGGCCTCCAAAAAGGCATAAATTTTCCATTAAAGTACATATGATTTAGTGCATTAAACTTTTAAATACCCTCCATATGCTTATAATCATCAATAACACCTTAAAATCATCTCACTTGAAGTTTTCCACCCTTCTCACTAGATTGGTCACTATGCCAATTTTGACTGGCTGAGATGAAGCTATTTATTTCAAAACTTAGGAGTTTTTTTGAAGAATTAAACTTAAATTATGGGTTATAAAAATTCCTAATATTTCTCCAAAAGTTAGTTTCATCATCAAAATCCTCTTGGAACCTACAAAACACATAAAATAGTCAAAAGTACCCTATTTTATACCTTGTCTATATAATTTAGTATATTCCAAAATAATGGGTAGTATATTTAGATATTATTATTCAATTTTAAATCATAATCCTGATCAAAATATTCCATTATATTATATTTCTAACTCCATTTCCACAAACTGGTCACTAGTAAGGGTTTTGGAGGGTTTAGGCCTGTTTTGACCTCTTGGGCTTTGTTCATAAAAACTTGACATTGAACTTGAAAAAGAATTAAAAAATAAGGTTTTTTAGGACCCCTTATAACACCTATAAATTTATTTTTACTCCATGAAAATAATTAAGAGAGATATGAGCACTTGAAATCACCTTATTGAGCTTCTCCTTCCATTTCTTTTAAGCTTGAGTTGGTTTTGAGCTCAAAAATGGACTATCTTGTGATTTATCCACATGAAAATAGATTTAAAACATCTAAAATGTCCCTAAAAACACTTTTTAATCCATTTTAAATCTATACCAAGGTTGTAAATGAACATCACCCTCTATTTGGCATCTAGGCCTAAACTTGCCTAATAATCATGTATGCACCTTAAAGCCCAAAATAAGTTTTTGATGGTTATCTCTAAATATTAATAGATTTAAAATTTATTAAATAACCTCAAAAACATGTTCTAATATGTTTTAATTATCATCTCATTATATAATTGAAAATGTTTCTCCATTTGGCCTTAGGCCTAACCATGCCCAATGGGCTTGCCTGCAACCCTTGGTGTCTTTTAGCACCCTATTTAGATTATCCACCATGAGAAAGGTTTATCATATTTTCCTAGTTTATATCCATCTCAAAAAAAATATTTTAAAGGTATTTTTATCTTTTAGTCTCATATTTCTACCTTATTCTCTAAGCCCTGTCAATTTTGTGCACAAAGGGAGTGCCTTTTATTTGAGACAAAATAGAGGGCTATCCCTAGTTCCTTAAAAAATAGTTGATATTTTATGGAATTATCCAAGCTATGGATACCTCCTACAAAAAATTATATCCTTATACTTGGTCATTTTACCCATCAATCTCTCCAAAACCCAAAACATACTCCTTTTATGATAGACTGTGTGCATAATTAAGGGATGGACTATGTGATGCAACATTTGAGCCCTTCCTTTGACTTATTTTCATTAAAAATAGAATTTATAGAAACTAATTTTCATTATTAATATTCATCAAGCCTATTCATCAATTTAACTCTCTATATGCCCCTTGTCATCCTTAAATTCTCAAGACTGTATGTACAAAACCTATGTTGTTTGTTGTATAGGGGACACCTATAGGTTACCCTTCATGAATCAAGCTTGAAATAATGTTTATAAGTAAATTTATAAACTATAAATATAATTTACATTATATTTAACCTCTTTTATCATCCCTAACACTCTCACACTCTCAATCACCAAGCTTACTCACTATTTGACTTAGTTACAGTAGACTATGTTTTTGTGTGTTGAGGGTACTTATAGGTGCATATGTATGGATTAGGCCTTGAAATGTTGATACATCCATAATGATACCTTTTAATGGTCATTTATAATATTTTTTAGACCTATTTTCACCCTCTATATGCTCAAACATCACTTAGTCACCATATTTTGCTCATTGTCCGCTTAGTTACAATTATAGGTGAGTATTTAGGATATTTATATGGACAATAGGTATGAATAGGAACCAAAACACAATGTGTCATTCCTTATGATGATTTTTTAGAACATAGATGTGACTTGAACCATTTTTAACCACTATCATATGTTGACATGTTCTATCTTTGAAACATTATGTACGTGGGATCTTCTTGACTCAAAACTATAAGCGTTAATGGAGGAATTCAGTGATTTTGTATGTAACTTTGAGCCTTCAAACTTCCAACATCCATTAGTTTTCTACCTTGAATATTTTGTGGAGTCATTTTAATTTTTATATGATAAAATATTATCACATTAGGAGGCATAAATGGCATTGACAACATTATAATAAGATATCAACAAAACCTTGAGGAACTTTGTTTTGTAGTTTTAGGGATTATGTCCCAAAATTGAGTCATTTTAATTTTTTAACATGGTTCTACTTATGTCTACCAAAATATATTTTAAAAATTCCTTACATGATCCTTATAACACATTAGGACTTAAAAAAAATTTCAACTTGTCCAATATTTTCCATACAAGTACCTCTTAAATCTCTGTCCAGCCACCTATAGGTGGTTATTCTCATGTTTGCAGATAGTGAAGATGAGGATGGAAATGAGAATTATTTTGAAAATAAACTAAGTTTTATTCCTATCCAAGGATTTTAAATATATTATTTACATTATCAAGTACCTTTATCATTTTTTAAACTTGCTTCCAAAATTATTTTCCCTTTCAAACACCTGTAAGTGGACATTCTAAATTGCATATAGATAAGCAGTGAGCATGATGTTAGATAGTGTGTATTATATTTATCCCTAAATGAGTCTTAAGGCCATTAAAATACCTTAAAATGGATTTTCAAAACCCTTGAATTTATTCAAAGAGTTTTGTTCCTAATTTCCACATGATTTTCTTCTTCTAAGCACCTATAGGTGCACTTTCATGACAGACTATGTGCTTGTGTAGTATATGATTGTAATTCATGGAATTTTGATTTGGAGGATAAGATTAAAATATGAGGGGATTGAAATTACTTTGAAAACATGATAATTAACCTATCCCCACCTTTTTAAACCATTACCAAATCATGAAGGTCATGTAAATAGTGAAAACTTGCCAACAACATAAAATGGGACCAGTCTACAAACCTGAGGTGATTGGATCTTAAAATAAACACCACAATTGAAAAAAAGGATTGGGAACATGTGAGAGGAAAATAAAATACCTTATTAATAAATCCTAGTATCTATATTATATGTACTTGCTTAAATCAAGGTAAAACCTATAGGGTACATAGATTATCAAGAAGATTAGATAGTCTAACTTATTAAGAATAGTTCATAAAACTCACAACACCATTAATATATAATAAAACATCAAATTTAATTTAATTTATTGTATAATACACCCCAAGATCACTTTTCCTAAAAGATTGATTGCTGACTATCCAATTACAAGCTTAAAGACTATTTTTGCTTACCAAGCCTAGTAGAAGGAGAGATAAGTAGTTTTATTAATTTATTGGAGTTTATAATCAAATTATTCACATAAATGTGTATAAGACCAGGAGACACTCCTTAAATTTAATTAGATGTGGGAAGTTGTACAAGTCTATACACCTCCTTAAATGCTCATGTTTTCAAGAAAACTACCTCTTTTTTTGAATAGCTTACCACTTTTTAGTTAGTAATAGTTAATTAAGAAATAAGAGGACACATGGGGCATGAAATAATCATTTTAATCCTTAAAATTTCCCTAAGATACCATACAACTCATTAAATGTCCCTTTCTTGACCTTAAATGACATCCTAGGACTAAAAAGATTAAATTAACTAAGGATCAAGACTAATATAACATTAAATGACATCAATTAACTAATAATACACCTCATGACATAAAATTAGACCCATAATAAACCTATAAAGATGAATCTTTTTCCTATAGGTTTCCCAATTTGACTTGTAGGGTCAAAATTAGTTAATAAATTGGTGACTCATAGGGGTAGTATGCCTGATATACTAGCTAGACTAGTAGCCTTATTAGTCTATTAGGATTAGGGAGTAATTTGATGTCTAAAATGCATGATAATACTTTGACCACTGACAATAAGCTAAACCAAGAAAAGACAACTAATTACCTCAACAACATAAAACAAAGGACACACATAAAGCAAAGCAAACACACTAACAAGACACACACGTACTCAAATCACTTAAGAAAGTAAAAAGCAAACAATTATGTATGACTAACAACTAAACATACCTCCATATTATATCAAATGGGAATTTTTAAGCCTTCTTTTCTTCATGACATGAAGGATTTAATGATACATGTAGACTATTTTCCTCTAGCATTAATGCCTCCATCTTATTTATGGTGTTTACCAACTTCATTGGCATGAGGTTCAATGAGAAAATAGAAGATCCATATAGGTTGACTATATAAATTGACTCTTCTTACATCCAAATAGTCTTAACCTTCTCATGTACTTAACCTTTGATGTGGAAGTTTAAAAATCTGATAGTCCTTTCAACCTTGCTCTCCTCCTTAGCACAATGTGTTTGATGTTTGGAAGCACCAAGATCTCCTTCACTATGCTCCCACATCCCTAAATGTGTTTTTACCTCATATGGACTTCAAGTACACTAGCATCATCAAATGGATTCATGATAGTAGGTTTTTGACCAGTAGAATGTACTTCATTTTTATGTTTGAATTAACACTAAATATCATATTTAGATTCATCAGAAAACTTTTCATTATCCATGCAATATGTTGGATAAGAAAAAACTTTACCCAACTTATCAAATTCCTTGCATATGGATTTGAACTTCTACCATAATCTTCTTCGTCATGAATGCCATCTTCAAGAGTTATTTCCTTTACCTTAATCTCATGAAACTCTCCTAGGACTACAACTTTTTGAGAGATGACTTGAAATTGTTATCCATCCTTGACAACGCATTCCACTTCATCATTGATATGATCATCCATAACTTCATGATCAGACATGGATTCTTCTTTAAATACCTCTCTCTTCAAGTCTTGGCCACATTCCTCATGGATATACATTCCCTCAAAAATAGAGGCATTAGAGTCTACTTCATAGACACATATCCATTCAAATATGGAGGAAAAATCTTGTGGATTGTCCTTTTTTTCACCAAGGGGAGTCCCTATGGGGATTTATTCCTCATAATCACTCATGAGATCTTTTTGATCAGCCATGAATTGAGATTTCTCTTCTTCATTTGATTCTCTCAATATAAGCTCTTCCTTGATAACGGGTGAGGTGTAAATTTGATGTATAGCCTCATGTATTTGAGGTGAGGGATTTGGAATCTAAAATTTAGTGGAAGATAAATGATTTGAATATGGAGGTATAGTGGAAGGTGAATAAGTTGGAGATGGAGTGTGGGTTGAAGGAGAGAACTTGGGAGTGGATTTAGGAAAGATAAAAACACTAGTAAGCTCATAGGGAATTGAATTCTTGGATTTATTAAAAGGAAAATCATCTACATGAGAAAGATATACATCTTTCAAATAATATCCTTGTGTGTATCCATGAAAATATATGATTTAATATGACAAGACTCATAGGAGTACTCTTGAGGCTGATAGTCATCATGATATGATTGATGGGACTCATATTGGGATTGAAAGAGATGTGTCTCTTGATATGTTTCTTGGTAACCATCCACATAAGGTTTTATAAAAACATGGTGTCCATATGGAGAGGAAAATTAATGTTTATAGGGCTGCCATGGCTCATAAGATTGATAGCCATTTTGATAGGATTGTTGAGGAGTAAAATTTGGTTCATAAAAAGGTTGATAAGAAGGTTCATGATATAATTATTGTCCATATCTATCCATATCAACCTCATATTTCAAAATAAACACAAAAAATGATCAAAATTTTCAAATAGATAAACCTAGGTTGCTCACAACTACAAGTTATCTTTTAGAGTTGCCATGGGTTAGATGCCTCCAAATGTTGATTGTTGAAATACAACACCAAAAGTATTTCAGCCTCTTAGACTAAGAGTCCCACTATGCATGCCAAAAAACATTGTCACTTGAATTTTCATCCTTTGAGGAGATGTCTCAGATATCCTCATCTAAGTGGCACAATTGAAACACCTCTAGGCTTGTGGGTAGCCTAAGGATGAGGTGAATCTATAGGTATGGATAGCTCCCTTGATGTACCACTTTGGATCACTAATACACCTAAAATTTTTGATGGAAAAGGGAGAGAGAAAACTAAAATAAATTTATCTTAAGGGAGGTGATACACCAAATAAGTTGATGAATTCCAACCAGCTACATGCTACACATGAAACTAAGAGACTAACCAAACATACACTTCTCCAATCTGAACCTTATCACATCAATATTACATTATGAGGTTATGGATGAATGTTTAGGATAAGGGGACTAGACAAGAGGACTTGGATGGCACTATTTAATATACTAACTCACTCAACCTTGACACGTCTTAGACACTTCACATGCCTTGCAAGAAGAAGCTTTTCAATTATAAATAGGATGAAAGAATGAGACAACATGCTAAGGAAATCATAGTTATCACTAAGAAATATCAATAATACATATAAAACACACTATAAATAGTCATGAAGAGGTTAAAAAAGTATTATTATTGATTAAATGATATGCAAATGAGCAGGACTGTGCCCTACTCAAGTGGAGCATAAGTTATAATGGCCAAATTGGCTAGTTCTTATAAAACATGAGAGAGAGAGGAGAAGAGATAAGTCCAAGGGTAATAAGGACACTTTTAAAGATAATAAAACAATTTTATTTTTCACTAAAATATTATGTGGGATGAACCATACAAGGTTAGAAGGAAAAAGTGGCTCTCCAAATCATAAACTCATGAAAAGTGGCATGAAAGTTCTCATTCTGGCTCAAAAAATTTCCTTCATGATTTAGACCTATTTGAACACCCCAAAAATAATTATTTATATGTATTATTATTTTAATTTTATGGAATGATTTTATACATGTCTCTTTATGTATTTTTTATAATCTTGGTCTTCTGGAACCTTCCCAAAATAGGCTATCACCATTTGTAATCAAAATAACTCTTATTTCATGTACCCTACACACTTGGCCTCTAAAAATTCATCATTTTTCCATGAAAATCCATGGGAGGGAGTGGATGAAACTTTCAAATACCCTCCATGTCCTTAGATGCACTAGGCACACCTTAAAATCAGCTCACTTGAAGTTTTCTACCCTTCTCACTAGCTTGGTCACTATGCTAGTTTTGACTGGCTGAGATGAAGCCATTTATTTAAACATTTATGAGTTGTTATGAAGAATTAAATTTAAATTATTGGTTATCCCAAGTCATAATCCTTATCCTAAAGTTTTTATCATGTTCATACTCCTCCTAGAACCTACAAAACACATAAATTAGTCAAAAGTGCCATATTTTGTACCTTGTTCATATAATTTCATAAAGTCCTAAATCATGGTGAGTATAATGATATATTATCCTAAAATTTTCAATAATCATCATAATAAATATATTCCATTATATTATCTTTCCAAATCCATTTCCACAAACTGGTTACTAGCAAGGGTTTTAGAGGGTTTAGGCCTATTTTAACATCTTAGGCTTTGTTCATAAAAAATTGACATTAAAATTGAAAAAAGTCAAAAATAATTTTTTTTATGACCCCTTATAACACATAAATTTATTTTTAATCCATTAAAATCATCAAGAGAGATATGAGCACTTGAAATCACCTTATCGAGCTTCTCCTTCCATTTCCTACAAGCCTGAGTTGGTTTTGAGCTCAAAAATAGACTATCTTGTGATTTTTATACATGAAGAGGTTTTTAAAACATATAAAATATACATGAAAAAAATTTTAAATCCATTTTAAATATCTTCCAAGGTTGGAAATGAACCTGACCCTCTATTTAGCTTCTAAACCTAAACCTACCTATCAAGCCTGTGTACACCTTAAAGCCAAAAATGAGTTTTTGATGGTTATATATACATATAAATAGATTTAAAATGTCTTAAATAACCTCATAAACATTTTCCAATATGTTTTATATCTCATCTCATGATATAAGTGAAAATGTTTCTCCATTTGGCTTTAGGTCTAACCATGCCCAATGGACTTGCCTGTAACACTTGGTATCTTTTAGCACTTTTTTTACCTTATCCCCTATGATAAAGGTTTATAATAATTTAATATGTTATATCCAGCTCCACACAAATATTTTCAAGGTATTTTTAGCTTCTAGCCTCATATTTCTACCTTATTCTCCAGACCCTACCAGTTTTGTGCACAAAGGGAGTGCCCTCTATCTGAGACAAAACAAAGCGCACTCCCCTAATTATTTAGACAATTTTTGATATTTTATAGTATTATAAAATTTATGGAGATATCAAACACAAAATTTTATCCTTCTACTAGGTCATTTTACCCTTCAATCTCTTCAAAACCTAAAATAGACTCCTTTTATGACAAACTATGTGCATAATTCAAAGAATGAACTGTGTGATGTAACATTTGAGCCCTTTATTTGATTTATATACATTATAAATATGATATAAAGACACTTATTGTCATGATGAATATTCCTTAGGTCTATTCATCACTTTAACTCTCTATATACCCTTTACCATCCTTGAATTCTCAAGACTGTATGTATAAAACTTGACTATGCTTTGCTTTATAGGGGACACCTATAAGTTACCCTTCATGAATAAATCTTGAAATAATGTTTATAAGTCCATTTATAAACTATAAATATCATTGAAATTTTTTTTAACCTCTTCTCTCATCCCTATCACTCTTAATCACCAAACTTACTCACTATGTGACTCAGTTATAGTAGATTGTGTTTTTGTGTGTTGGAGGGTACCTATAGGTGAATATATATGGATTAGGCCTTGAAACATTAAGACAGACCTTATAATACCTTTTCATGGTCATTTATAATCTTTTTTGGACCTATTTTTACCATGTATAGGCTCAAACATCACTTAAACACCATATTTTGCTCATTGTTTGCTTAGTTACAGTTGTAGGTGAGTATTTAGGCTATTTGTATGGACTATAGGTGTGTATAGGAAGGAAAACACAATGTATCATTATTTATGATGATATTTTAGAGCATAGATGTCAATTTAACCATTTCGAACCACTATAATATGTTTTCATGGTCTATCTTTACAACATTAGGTATGAGGGCTCTTTTTGACTCAAAATTATAGGTGTTAATGGAGGAATTCAGTGATTTTGTATGCAACTTTGAGCCTTCAAAATTCTAACCTCCATTAGTGTTTTACCATTATTATCTTGTGGATTCCTTATCCTTTCTATAATATAAAATATTATTACATTATGATGCATAAAGGGCATTGACAACCTTGTAACAAGATATCAACAAAACCTTGAGGAACTCTATTTTGTAGTTTTAGGGATTATGTCTCAAAATTCAATCATTTGAATTTTTTAGCATGGTTATACTTATATCTGCCAACCTATCTTTTTGAAATTCCATCCATTATCCTCATAACACATTATTACTTCAAAAAAAAATCAACTTATCCAATATTATCTATACAAGTACCTCTTATATCTCTATCAAGCCACCTATAGGTGGTTTCTCTCATGCCTGTAGGTAGTGAAGATGAGGATGGAAATGAGAATTTTTTTGACCATAAACTTAGTCTTAATCCTATCAAAGGATTAAAAATATATTATTTAAATTATAAATTACCCTATTCATTTATAAAACTTGCTTCTAACATGATTTTCCCTTTCAAACACATGTAAGGGCACATTTTGAATTGCATATAGATAAGCAGCGAGCATGAGGTTGGATAGTGTGCATTGTATTTATCCCTAAATGAGTTTTAATCCTATTAAAATACCTCAAAACAGATGTTAAAAACACATAAATGGATTCAAATATATTTTTCCCTAATTTCCAAGTGATTTTCTTCTTTGAAGCACCTGTAGGTGCACTTTCATGATAGACTGTGTGCTTGTGTAGTATATGACTACAATTCATGAAATATTACTTTGTAGGATAATATTAAAATGTGATTGGATTTAAATTACTTTTAAAACATTATAATTAACCTATAGCTACCTTCTAAAATCATTACCAAACTATGAAGGTCCTTTAAATAGTAGAAATCTACCAACAACATAGAATGAGACCAGTCTTCAAACCTAAGGTGAGTGGCTCTTCAAATCAACTCCAAAATTGAAAAAAAGAATGGGTAACATGTGATAGTATAGTAAAAGACCTATATAATCAACATAAATATCTATATTGTATATAATTATTCAAACCAAGTCAAAACCTATAGGGTACATAGATTAACAAGTAGATTTGATAGTCTAACTTATTAGGAATGGTTCAATAAAGCTAAAACCACCATTACTCTACAATAAAACATCAAATGGAATCCAAATTATTTTATTATACACCCCCCAAGATCATTTTTCCTAAAACCTATATTGTTGACCATACCAAGTACAAACTTGAATACCATTTTTGCATGCCAAGCCTAGTGAAAGGAGAGATAAGAGGTTTTTTCATTTATTGGAGATTATGATCAAAATAATCACCTAAAATAGTGTGTAGAAGACCAATTTATAATCTTTAAATATAGTCAACTTTGGGAGGCTATACAAGTCTGTATACCTCATTAAATGCTCATGTTTTAAAGAAAAATACCTCTTTTTCTAAATAACCTACCACTTTTCAGTTAGTAATAGTTAATTAAGACATAATAGGACATATTAGTTATTACATCATCCCTTTAAACCTTCAAATTTCCCTAGGAGTCCTTACAACTCATTAAATGCCCCTTTTTTACCTCAAAATGACATCCTAAGACTAAAAGGATTAAAATGACTAAGGAAAAAGGCTAATATAAAATTAAATGACATCAATTAACCTATAATACATCTCATGACATAAAATTAGACCCATAATAAACATCTAAATATGAATTTTTTCCCTATAGGGGTCCTAATTTGACTTTTAGGGTCAAAATTGGTCAACAAATAGGTCATATGGAGTGTAGCTAGTGTGTTTGGGTCCCTTAAAGTGTTCAAGTGCCCTTAGAGTCTGCAATCTAACATATGGTCCATTTACCTTGACTAATCTGATGCATATCACCTCCATATTGAAATACGAATTTTAGAATATCTTAGGACTTTGAAGTTAGTGTTGTAGGTCTTGTTTCTTAGTGCAGGAGTATGATGATCTTGTGGAAATGTTCATGTTGTATCACCCCCTTAGAGAATATTTATTTCATGCATATTTATATCTCTTTTCCCATAAGAAATTATTTTGTGTTGGCTATAAGAACTTAAACATAAATTTAAGGAGCTAACCCTTAAATCTAGAGGTCTACCTCTATTATAGGCAACCCACAGACCTAGAGGTATTTTAATGTTGCCCAAATCCTAGAGTATGATTGAAAAAAATACTCTATGGTGAAATATTTGGTGATAATAGTACTCAAACATGTCAATTATATTCAACTTATCTTTGTGATTAAGGGAATTGATAGAGATGAGGGTATTGGAAGAAATAACCTAAAACAAGGTAGTAATCTCAAGCACAAAATACCTACATACAGGAATATATGTAGAAAGAAACATGTTTTGCATGTAAATATGAGTAATGAAGGATAAATTAAGTAATATGAAGTGAAGTATACTTAATTATAGTTTTATATACGAGTGAAATATTTGACAAGACTATTTTTTATGAAATCCAAGTCTCATTACATCTTCATGCTCAGATTGGACTATACACCAATAGGTTTGTTAGAAACCTAAAAGATAGATATGAATATGGAGGTTTGAACCTTATGAAACCAATAGTGTAATTTGTTTATTATTATGATAATATGTTCTATCTTACCTTTAAGAACCTTTAATATAACCCTCTCCAAATCAAGGTTGCAGTGATACCCAGGCTAAGAGCATGCATATATAGGTTTGTAAATACAAATAAGAAGAGAATATGAATTTTGAGATGAGGTTGAGAATTGTAATTTGTTAGAGTATCTAGGGGATATAATAAGAGTTTTTTAATCTTTTTAAGAAAATGAAATAATCAATAAGAGGTATTTTGAGTGTTGACAAGTTGAGAAACCTAAATATAAACCTACAAGCCTGTCACAGTAAAATGGAGGAAGAACATATTTGTGAATTGTTGTATGAGATGATAAAGGGCTTTAATAAGAAAAATTGAGATTAAGTAGCATCTCTATTATGTCTAGTATTATCATTATTACTTTTCTCAATTTTAGTTTATTTTCTAGCTAGAGAAGTAGATAAAAACTAAATAAAGGTATGGTAGAAGAACCTATTTATTTATGTGTGCATGATCCAGATAATTGTGAAGAGATCCTCTTTGTCTTAGGAAGAATTATTACCTAGCATGATCCAGATACAAAAAATGTGAGATTACTAGGAGGATATCAATCCACTCTTTTAAAATAGTTAAGTTGAAGGAAATAAAGATGTACTTGCATTAAATGATAAAAAATACTGAAATGGAATGTAAAAAATAAATAAATTCCTAATAAAGGAAATAAACTAATTATAATGATAAGTGGGTCAATACTAATTCCAAATGTATTAGGTTGGGTTCAAAAAATTGGTGAGGACTATGTGAATAGGTAGAAAGATAGAAAGTGGAATTTGGTTGGGGATAAGCAGATGGAAATAGATTGTTTTTATTTCCTACCATAGTGATCATTGATGATCAAGATGACCTTTGATGCTTAAGGTGACCATCAATGATTGGGTGATTTTCAAAGTTGAAGGTGAACATCGGTGATTAGGGTGATTGTCGATGGTCAGGGTGACTATTAATAGTTGGTGTGGGTTTTGAGAAGGGTTGTATAAATCTTAAGATGATGATTTTAGTGAATAGGTAGTAGATTGTTAAAGGTCTGGTTAGAGATGGGAGGTTTAAAGGATATGATGCATAAGGGTCTAGATCAGAAGCTAAATAATTAGAAATTGGAAACTAGAAATGTACTTAATTAGTTGTTTGATAGTTGGTAGCTAATATAGAGTGATTTTGGTAGAGTAACAATAAGTTACCTAAAGAATAATTTTATTAAAGGTTTAAGTCTCTTTCATAGTTACTAACTTACTAGAGGGAAGACTTGCAAAGAAGTTCTTGATGCTAGAAGCTCCTAATGACTACTAGTTGATAGTTTGATTGCCTGATTGTTAAAATTATTGGGTCCCTAGATCGATAGATCCATTTTTTTATCTCCTACTCCTCTCTTTTATAGACAAAAGAGATGGAGGTGTAGGTTATATAAGGGGTTAAACTCAATACACAAATTTAATTCTTGATGTGTTAGCTCACTACATAAATTAAATTGTGATGTGTTTAGGTTCATACACAGATTGAGTTTGAGTGCTCAAGTAGTAGGGACCTGACCATCGGTTGTTGGGGTGACTATTAGTGGTTGAGGTGACCATTGATGGTTGAGGGTCAAAGTTAAATTATGGTAAAAAGGTAGGTTAGTTAGTTGGTTTAGCTAGTTAGCTAATTTGACTCAAGTTCATGGTTAGAGTCTAGGTAATGGTCTGATCTAGGGGTGTTTTGACCTTTGGAACCATCATGTGTAGTTTTCTAGAGTGTACATTTCCCCCCTTTTTGTTATGTAATCTATATCAAGAAGCTATAAAATAAAAATGGATTGGGGGTTGAAGGTTTGGTTTCTTCGAGTATGGGAGGAAGTGTTCCCTCTCAAATTGGGAGTGGATGAGGTGAAACTAAATCAAGTATAGGTTTGATAATCAATTTATGGTGAGTCATGAGGTTGGTGACAATGGTAGTTAGGCATTTAAAGCAAAAAAATATGCATAAAATGTGACTAAGTGTGATAGATGAGATCATACATAGACTAATTTTCAATAGTTGGTAAAAAAATATGGTTGGTACTAGAAGGACTGATGATGGGGGGAGTGGGCCATAAAATTAGGCATAGTTGATTAGGTTACCCTATCAAGTCTCCTAAATAAGGTTGGTGTTTTTACAAGTATCCAAGGTAGGAATTTCTCTTAGGAAAAACACAAATGGTTTTGTGTGCACTAGGTGGTGTAAATTTAAATTTTCAACATGGCAACATTGGTCAATGTAGTCAAATAAGACCAAACAAGGTCATCACAAAATATGCTATAGGTTTGGAAAAAATGGCCAATGTCAAAGTGGATGGGGTGATTGGTATGGTAGGTAGAGAAGGTAATCTCCAAAGGTGGTCACCAAGGTGAGTGTGCCAAAATTTTGAATAAGGTTAACATCTTGACTGTCAATGATTAGGGGTCCTAAATATAACCATTGGTAGTCACCTTGGCCATCGATGGTTAGGGTACTAAACCCTAAAAGTGTTGAGGTCAAAAAGTGAAATGGCCAGTCATTTTCACTCATTTGATTTTTGAATCTTGATTTTGTACACTTGAGGCTTTGACATGTTGTGTGATAGTACTAATGAGGTGGGGTTGATTACTGACTATGAGATTTGTGTTGAATTGACTAGAGTATTGGATCAAAGATGTAGGGTGTATAGGGACATGGTCAGGCAAAGGGACCTAAGATTCCTCCTCAATGATGGTCAAGGAAGGAGGTAAGGGATGTACTAATCTGGTAGAATAGATTGATTTGGTCATTTTTGGTTACATTTGAGTTTGTTTTTTTAGTATTTATCTTGTTGAGCAAATTTTGGATTTTGACCTAGTTTATGGTGTTATTTTTGAAATTTATGGGTAACAATTGAAATAAAAAAGGTAGGTAGGTTGGGGGTAGGGTAGAGGACAAAGTTAGGGTAATTAATTATTGTATATGGGTGGTTAGGTAGGTTTGGGTAGGTAAGGTGTGGTATTTTTCTACCAAATGTCACACATAATGACCATCAATAGTCATACCTAATTGTTGGTGGTCATAAATAACCATCAACTATCAAAGATCATAGGCCAAATGGGAAACCAACCATTTCTAGTTATAGTGACCATCGATGATCAACCAAATGGTCAAGTTTTTTTATAAAAGGTTAAGGTAATAGGTGAGTTGGAATGTTATAGCATTAGAATGCTAAGGTTAGATGGGGTGTAAGGTAGGTTTAAAAAGAGGTTGATGTAGTTTATATGGTAACAAATAGGTGTTATTAGGTAGGATGAATGAGGTAAAATAGGTGAAGTCCATGGTTAGAGTAGTTTATAGAAAACTAAGTGTGTTTTCTATATTAAATAATGCAATCATGGGATCATATCTAGATATGGGATCAAGTTCCTCAAATCTTTATAAAGATTCATCATGGGATGATAGATGATGATTGGGCACACATAAAGGAGGTTGGTGTCAAAGTGATGATGTAATACCATCATGTGCCATAAGATGTGGTGATGATCATGGCCCTCATCAAGAGATGGGATCTGGCCATGAACACCTTTCTCCTATTAACTAGTGAGATGACTATCTTGATAGAGGATATACATCAGATCACATGGCTGCCCATTTTAGGGGAGTTAATATATCATATTGAGAGGGAGGAGAGAGATGAGCACATAGAGCTTTTATATGGTGATGATTATGTTTTTTTTGAGTGTCATGTTTTTGGCTTTAGATATAGACTTTTGTATCAAAGAGCTAAGGATAATGGAAGGTTGATGACTATGATGATGATGGTGATCTCCTACTTTATAATTCTACATTTGAGTAGTGGGAGATTTCCTTATCTACTATTAGGAGTCTTATTAGATATGTTACTAGGCTGCATAGTATTTGGGTGGGCCACTATTTATTATTATAGATATATAGGGAGTTATGGGGGTTCAGAGCTCATAAGAGGTATAAAATTAGTGCGAGGCTCATGCTACGCTACTAGGCCTATGAGCACATCCAAGTTATAAGGCTGATGGGGCTGCCATGGGAGGGATATGCCTAGATGGATTTAAGGGTGGATTTTATGTAGTGGAAGAGTGATTATGCAATCACAAGAGCTGGAGGAGGTTTACAAGATATTAATTAGTGTATAAGGGCATTAGAGGCGTTGGTGGTTGGAGATGTGGTTTGGAGGTTGTATGTCATCTTTTTGAGGTGGGCCTACTATACTCAACACATTTTATCATTGTAGAGATATAGGTGGATATTTGGCATGAGAGAGGGTGAGACTAAGCTCATCCATTTTGACAAGGTTTACAGGAAATTTATCTTGATATAGGGGATTCCAAGTTTATTCTTAAGGTATAGGTAGGAGAATACCAAGGTGTTGCTTCTAGAGCCACAACTGGTGGAGATGGTTCTTGATTATGAGGAGCTACTCATAAGAGAAGAGATTAATGATGCAAGTTTTATTTATATCTAAATAGCATGGTATCAAGCCCTCTATGTAGTGTTAGATTTTAGATGGGATGATGGGGGCAGGTAGTCTATGGATGTAGACCCAGTTGGTAAGGGTCCACAAGTATAGGTATAAAGAAGTGACCCTAATAAATAGGTAGGAGTGGTGCTAGCCATTGCACAAGCATAGATCATAAATTTATAGGGATAGGTGTCTATATTATAGGGCAAAGTTACTACATTATATGGTTATCTAGCCACTATTACAGGTGAAAGGGACTAGGCTAGGGCTACACTAGTCTAGGTAACCTAGGAATGAGATGTTTTGAGATAGACTAAAGGAGCAATAATAGCACTAATAGGTCTAGCATAGAACATTGATATGAAGTGGTGCATAGCCATTGTACAATATTTTTAGTACTATGAGGTGATAGTCTTCACTCACTACCCAAAAGAGCCCTGATGGGGTGAGTATAGAGCTAGCTTGGTAGGTGGTGCTAGTGTGGTGATATTCAGTTAATGGGTCACATTTATAGCTTGATAGGTATGCACCACAAGAGGGTAGGCACCAGATCGTATTAATGGCCTAGGGTCATAGGTTATGATATTATATGTATAGATGTATATGATTTTGATATCAACCTATGAGTTGATGTAGTGCGATGTATATGTTTTAAGCGAGGGAGATGCACATTATTACTTATACTATTCTATTTTGATGATACATGATGTGAAAATGATATATAGATTTGATTTTAAGGTTCATGGTTCATGGTTTAAATGTGCATATTTATTATGATTATGCTTATGAGATATATACTCACTAGCTTAGGCATGTGATGATTATAGATGATTGTTTATGATGAATGGTTATACATGATTATGATGATGTGAATATTTATTTTATATATGGATATGATGTTTATGATTATTTTTATGATCATGGATATGTGATGTGGTTTATTTTGTTGATTATGGTATCACATAAAGTAAGTTAGATAAGTAAACTAGATGTGTAAAAAGGGATGAAAAACATGAGACATACGTTTAAGTAAATACATGAACCAATAATGAGAGGATAAGGAAAAGAATTGATGCTTCTTCATTGGTAAGGATTAATAAAACCTAAAGTTAGATTGGCTTAAGGAACATAAGCCCTTCAACTTCTTTGCATTAGTATGTGTTGGTTGGTAAAAAGGTGTCTTGTTCACATTATGTCAAGTAAGCTCATGAATAATTTGATTTGTAGATGGTAAAAAGGGGAGATAGGTGATAGGTGGTGTGAAGGGGATTGTAACCTCTTGTGGTTTGATGTGCCCCTTCTATATGTGACCTAAGAACCATTATAGACAATTCCATTTTTTATTGTAAGGTGTAGACTAATTGATGTAAGAAGTGGACTAATGTTATATATGACATCTAATTGTAGCTTTCTTAAGGATAACTTGTCTTGATTTTGATATGGGGTCTTTCATTGTTTGGTTTTGATAACTTTTTGAATATGATTGATGAAAGAAGATTAAAATGATTTATTTTGACAAAATTGACTTAGCAATTCTTCAAGGGAGTGATCTAAGTTTGGGTTTGTTCATTTTGGTAGTTTTTCTTCAAGGGAAATGTCTATCTTTTTAAGCAATTTAGATTATAAGTAGTTGTCTTTCAAGGGAGTAGTTTACATGCTAGAGATATTTTACCCAAATTATATTTAGGTATCCCAAATTTTTTTGATGCTAGGTTAGACATGGACAAGTATATATAGTCTTGGACATTTACCTTTATGAGGGCAAAAACCTATAGCACAAAAAAATTTATGATAGGTGAAAGGGGTGGTTTTGATAGACAATGACCATGGGATTTCATCCAATTAAGGATGAAAAATATCCATGAGAACCATGCCATGGATAGATATGTGGTACCCATATTTAATATTAGGCTATGACTATGATGGTTAATCACATGGTTCTATTTGGTAATCAGTTGTCCTCAATAGGATGGGATGAAGGTGTGAGGAAGGTAAAATTATCATAAATCAAGGGATGATCTTAAGTTAGACAAAAGGTTAGTTTTATCCTTATTTAAAAGATAAAGGATGTAGGTGTGAAGTATTTAGAGGCTTAGGTTCTAGTTTGGCTTCAAGAGAGGACAAATGATAAGTTCCTGATTCATATTTATGGGTTATGATGTAGGGTCCAAGCTAATTAAAATCAAACTTGCCTCACTTTCTTTTCTACATATTGGTCACATGTTGATTTTACTTTAGGATGAGGTCTATGATTTTAAATTCTCCTTCTTTCAGGTGCTTTTTAGAGGCACACTTGACTTGTTCTTGATAGACATGAAGATGGTTATACATAGCTACATAGTGCTCATCAAGTATCTCAAGTCATGCTAGATGGTCTTGATGATAGTCACTCTCAAAAAATATGTCATATATGGATATTTAAAGAGAGGGAATCTAGATTTAAAGAGGTAATACCATCTCTACTCTAAAGACTAGAGAGAAAGGGGTAGTACCCATAGACGTTCAAATGCTAGTGAGATATGCCCACAAAGTGAAGGGGATGTGCAAGTGCTAATTTTGAATAGAAACATTGACCATTTTTGTTAATATCTAATTGAGGATTATGTTATAATCTTCCACCTATCTATTTACTTATGGATGATAAAGCAAGGAAAATTTTAACTTGATGCCAAATGTGTCACAAAGACCTTAGACTTTTTTTGTTTTTAAAAGATCTTCCATTATCAATGATGATATTATGGGGAACACCAAAATGATATATGATGTGATGGTTAATGAAGTTGACTATCTTTTTAGCTTTAGTTGAGATGAGATAAATATCCTCTACTTACTTGGTGAAATACTTGGTGGTGGTGATGATAGAGTGGTGTCACTATGAAGAATGAGGATTGATTTCCTCAATGAGATCTAGTCCCCATTATGAGAAGCGTCAAAATTCCTTGGTTTCTTGAAGTTCATGAGCTGGTGAATGATGTAAATTAGAATTTTATTGACATTTAAGACACTTATTGACATAATCATAGTATTCTTGGTTGAGGGTGGGCCAATAACATCCAATGTGAAGCATACACTTAGTGATAGCTAGACCACTAAAGTGCCCCCCATAGATCTCATCATGTTTTTTCTTATTAGCATGGGAAGATTCATAACTATGTAGGAAATATAAAAGGAGGCCATCAAAACCATTTTTATACCCCCTAGTATGTTATAATGAGAGGTAATCTAAATAAATGCTCTTTGGGCATTCCTAGAGAGGTTGGGAGGAATGATGTCAATATTGAGGTAGTCAAAGGTTTTTTCATACCAAATGTCTTATGGGGATTCTTCCACAATAAAAATGGTAGGGAGGTAGGATTGGATATAAGAGGGTGTGATAAAATGATGAATAGTGACAAAGAACTTAAAATTGGAAGGTGCAAATGGAATCTGGGAAGTAAGGGAAGCCATTATATCCATGAACTTCTTATTAGATCATGGAAAAAATTGGATAAGGTAATGATAAAATGATGATAATATTACATCTACTAGGAATTTTTACTATTGAAAGACTTCATTCTTAAATTGGTAGGATCTATTGATCTAGTTGACCATAAGTTGGGAATCACAAAAGATACTGATTGTCTTAACTCCCAAGGCTAGATCAGTTTGGAGATCTATCACTAGGGCTTCATACTCATCCATATTTTTGGTACACTCAAAATCAAGATTGAAATAAAGAGGAAGAGGTTTACCATCTAGGAGAATTAGAATAACACTGGCACCACCATCATGATGGCACTTTTAGCTATCAAAGAACATGGTCATTTGGTAGGTGACATCCTCTTGAAAAAGAGTCATGATGGACTCATAAAAAAATGCAAGAGGAAGTAGTTGGTTATCTAGAAAAGGAGCTTTAGCCAATTTATTGGTAATGAATTTCCATTGAATTTACTTTTATTAGAGGAACTTGAGGTTAAACTTAGCTAGGAACATGAGCCACCTAGTCATATGTTGGTTTTGGTATGGTTATGATTTCATGTACTTGAGTGGGCCAATATTGGTGATGACAAAGGTTTTGTGATTAAGGAGGTAATGATGAAGTTTTGAAGCCACAAATTCTAAGGTGAGGCAAATCTTCTCAATATGGGTATACTAATTATCATACTCTATAAGTGTTCACCTTATATAGTAGACAACTTGCTCTTTGTTTTCTTCATCATGGTGAGCGAGCATTGTCCCTAAGGAATGATAAGTGGTAGAGATATAAAGGTATAAGTGTTTATCTTATTTAAGAGGGATAAGAATGAGTGTATAAATAAAGTACTCTTTGACTAAATCAAAGGCTTGTTGACAATCCTTAGCTCATTTAAAACATGTTATTTTCTTGAGAAGATGGTGAAAGGGTTGACATCTATCTAACAACTGATAGATGAAGTAATGGATGGATTGGATATTCCCCTATAGGATAAAGAGTTGTTTAAGGTGGGTTTGTGGCGGCATGTTGAGGATTTCTTTGACTTTGGCAGGGTCTAATTTGATTCCTCAAAGAGAGATGATAAAGCTAAGAAGTTTTCTAGATAGGACCCCCAAAAAACATTTTTTGGGGTTGAGTCAGACATAGAAATGGATTAGGTATTAAAATATAATTTTGAAAACTTCTATATTATTCATGTGACATTTGGATTTCCCAAGGAGATCATCTACATAGTCCTCTATGATTTTTTGGATGAGATCATGGAATATGTAGGTCATCACACATTGTTAGGTTACTCTAGCATTCTTCAAATCAAATAGCATGACCCTATAGTAAAAGGTCCCCCATGGGTGATGAAGGAAGATTTATTCTAATCCTTATGGGAAATAAATATCTGATTATATACCAATAAACTATCCATGAGAGATAACATATCATGGTTGGCTATAAGATCAACAAGTTGGTTGATGCTAGGTAAAGGGAAGTCATCCTTTGGACAAGAAAGGTTGAGGTCATGATAGTTAACATAGAGGTGAATTCACCCTATGGGTTTGGTGATGGGAATGATATTGGAAACCCATTGGGGATAGTCAATGGGTTAGATGAAGACAATAGACAAGAGGCACTGAAGCTCTACTTTGACTAGAAGGGTGATATGAGGGTGCATCTTATGAAGCATTTGCCTAACAAGATTAGTGTTAGGATGGATGATGATGTTATGAAGAGATATAGAAGGGTTTATTCTAGGCATATCCTGATAAGACCAAAAAATGCTATGCTTTAGTCATGAAGGAAGGGTAATCTTACTGCTCTAAGGAATCTAACGTTTGACTAGTCTTTATAATGTGAGGACTATATTGAGTACCCAAGTTGACATCGATAGTGGATTTGTTTAAAATGGTTTATTTTTTAGGAGGAAGAGATTTTTGGATAAAATAATCCCCTTCATCAAGATAGGTGAGAATGGAATCATCATCTTGTTGTTGGATAGTGTTGATGGTAGAATAATTGTTTTCTACCATTTTAGGATGAATCAGAGGAAAGGTTTTAGTTTCGCCACCCTTTTTATATGTTAGGGGACCCAAACTAATAGTATTGACCAAAAAATAAATTTAGATGGGATGGTTTTGAAATTATCCAAATTTGAAAGAGATGGGGTTGGTGAGGATGGAATGTCCTCATCGATGGTGGTGATGGATTTGGGTGAATCAATGGGTTCTTTTGGTGAGATGAACCTAAGGCCAAATAGCTCACAATTTTTTTGGGTTTTGATCAAAGGTAACTCATGGGGTCCATATTCATAATGGTTGAGGCTGAATCCCTTCTAGGCATACCTGTGAAGGTATAGTTTATCAAAATTTGGTTTGTCCAAATAGGATAAATTGAAGGTAAATGGGTAGGTAGAAGAGGTGGTAGAGGAAGCAAGAACCAGATGATCAAGTCCCCAATAGATGAAATTAGTTTGGTGGTTGGGAAGACAAAAAGTAATTATGGTTTTGATATTGAGATTGTAACTAAGATTATGAGCAAGATTCCCATACTCTTGAGGAGTAGGGAAGGCATCCAAGTCCAAAATATGATACTCTCCTAGTGAGAGACATTATAATGTAGGTTCTAAGGGGTTCTCTATGTGGATATGAGAAGAAGGGATATATGAGCTAGTTAAATCTTCATCAATGGTAGGGGTGGAATTGTTGTTGGTTGGTGGTGAGGTGGATGATTGAGGAAGAAGAATGTTATTGGGTCAATATATCATATTTCAAGATGTGAAAGGACTAGGGTCATCTTATATGGTGAAAACCTATACCTCATGTTTAAACTTGACACATCGATGTAGGGTGGATGGGACACAACTCATAGAGTGGATCTAAAGGGATCTAAGTAAGACATTGTATTAAAACTCATATTCTGTGTTGTAGAAGATATTTAAAAGCATGCAAGGTCCTAAGTGGATGTGTAAAATGATTATTCCCAAGGTTGTGGCCATAGTATCATTAAAGGAATGGAGGACCACTATGGTTTCCAACATGATATTCTTTGGTAGCTGGAGTTGGTCATAAGCATGCGAGGAGATAATATGAATACTAGCTCCTCCATCAATCATCACACTTTCTATGTGAGTTTGATTGAGTATGTAGTGATGAAGATGGGAGGATAGAGATCTTTCAGATGAACATAATGTATTTTTAAATCTGTTAATGTGATAAGGGTGGAAAGATCAAGAGCTCTAACAAAGGTTATAAGAGGTTGAGGGTCTTCATATTGGACCTCTATAGATTGTAAGGACTTTATCAATTCTTGGTGGCGATGGGTTGAGACTTTGATCAATTCATATAGTCTCATCTTCACCAGTGTTTGGTGAAGCTATTTTAGAACTACTCACTGGATATATTTAAAAGGGTTGAAGGGAGAGGCACCCAAAATGGATATTTTGGGTTTTGATGAAGGTGAAGGTGAAGGTGAAGGTGATTGAGTTTGGTTGGAATATTTAAGGGTGAGGGTATGTCCATGGAATGGATACTTTGGCCTTTTTATTATCCTTTTCTGGGCTTGAGTTTGGGTGACCATATGGACACTATGGATGAGGGGAAGTGTTAAGCTAGAATGCTACTTTAATTCCTTCGTACTCTTGGATGAGAGTGTGGGAGTGGGTAAGTGTTGGATAGGTTTTTTTAGTGTTTCGGTTGATAATGAGCTTAAGATATGTTCATTTGATAATATATTATCCTCATATCATAAGTTATGGACAAGTGCTTAGAGAGCTTTGTAGTTCTCTGTGTCATGTCTAGGTGTCCTATGGCATGAGTAGATTAAATTGTCATTAAACCAAAATGGTTTAGGACTTAAAATTTCAAAGGGTTTGATAGGTGGTAGGTTTAAGGAAGAATTTTCTAACAACCTTTGTAAAATGTTTGAATAAGATTTGAGCAAAGGTGTTAAGGGTGATGGGTTTTTGGTTTTCGGTGTAGGAGCTTTCTTAGAAGTAGGCTTCACCATGGGAGTTGTGGGTTGTAGAATGGTTTTGGTAGGTGGGTTTGATTGGGGATTTTGGTGTTGGATTTTTTTGAAGTGTAAGGTTTAAAGGTGAAGGATTTGAAAGTGGGTGATTGAGATGATGAAGGTTTAGAGATAGGTGGTTGGGTAGAAATAGATAGTTTGTTTAAGAATGATGGGGAGTTTGACATTCTATAGGGGGTAGGTAAAGGTAGAATAAAAAGAGGAAATTTAGTTAAGGTAGTTTTGGAAGGATTCACCTTTTTGATATAAGGATGAGCTCCTAAGATGGAAGAAGGATGGGGTCCCAAGATATAAGGTAAGAGGGAAGAGGGTGGTATGGTTCTAGTTCTAGGTGGGAGTTTGGGTGGCTCCACCTTATTGGTTAGTTTGGTTAAGGTTTTATTTGGTGGAATATATGGCATTAATTCCAACTTAAAAGATTGGTAGATAAGGCTATAATTAGGAAGCATCCCTAGGTTCTTGATAGGTTTGATTAAAGAGGTTTAAGGTGATTTGATAATTTTGGATGGAGATGGTTTAGATGGTTCTTCTATGGTTTTGGAGAGAAAGGTGTTTGATGAAAGGGCTAAGGTGATGATAGGTTTAAGGTTATCTATTGTTAAAGATGGGGTGGATGAATGTGAGGTCAAAGGTTCATGCTTGTTTTGATAGGGGAACCCAAGCTGGTGCCAAAATATGGCTTGATCTATATTGGGTTGAGAAGGGAATTTTAGGCTTTGGACTAGTCTAGAGAAGGGTTTGCAAATTGGTTTGATTCCTTGGGCATCAAATTCAAAGATTAGGCCCATAGGCTAAGGTAAAGGAATCGTTTCTTCACCCTTGTCTTTGATGAAAGGTCCCAAGATTTGGGAGGATGTTTCTTTCATGGAAGGATTAGATAAGGTGATCTCTCTTTTTGGAATGGTTTTTGAAGAAAGAGTGGGTGATTTCATGATGGGGGAGGAAGATGTGATGGAAATGGTTGCCTCCTTTGTTATTTATATAAAAGAAGAGGTGGGTAAGCATGTTATCTCATCAATTGAAGGAAAGGAGGTGGTTTCTTCCTTTGTTTGGGTATCCAAAGGAATGGAGGGTGATTCTACCACTTTAATAAGTGGATTGGAGAAAGAGGTAGTTGATGCAGTGGTATCCTCAATGATAGGTTTATTGATAATTACACTAGATATATGGACCTCATGAGTGTGAGATGATTCTATTTTGTTGTCATCATGGTTGGTAGAAAGGGCATGATTGGGAAAAGTTTGTCAAAAGATGTCAAGTGATTGATTTGGTGGTGAATTGAGATTATCCAATACAAGTTCTCCCTTATCAATAAAGTTTTGGATAATGGTTTTGAAGGTGTTACACCTACTGATGTCATGTCTAATGGCATGGTGTAAATCACATAGACCACTTTCATTGTAATAACTGAGCATAGGGTGAGAAGCATTAAATTATTGGGGTGGTTTGATGGGGGGAAAGATATATGATGTTATCTTTGAGAAAATTATTCAAAATTGAATCATATGACTCCCATAATAGAGTGTATTATTTTGTGGTAACCTAGTTTTGATTTTTGGTTTGTTGATTAGAAGAGTTGAGGAGTTGGTTTGGTTGGGTTGGTTGACAACTAGAGGTGGAGTGGTTTTAAGGACAACCATGTTTGTGGTTGACTTTAGTTTGGTGTCAGTTTAGTTAGATTGGTTAGTGGTTTTTGATAGGGAAGGGTCATTGGATTTGAAGCTAGAGTTTTTATTTCTTACTTTTAACTTCTCCTCATTGATGGCTCTAATTTATAGTTTGTATGCCATGGTGAAAGCCTCATCAAAAGTTTTGAAGGTTTAAACCTATAGGGTGGGGGAAATGTTTTTGGCACAAGCCTAAGTTAAAATTTTAATTAAACTTGGGTTGGGGAAAAGAGAAAGAGATATGTTTGATAAGACCTCTCCATTGAGCTACAAAATCAGTAATTGATTTGTCATCAAATTTCTTGATGGAGTAGACGTTAGTGATGGATACCTTCTAAGATATATTGATCAAGAAGTTGTCTAAAAAGGTTTGGGTGAGTTATGAAAAATAAAATATGGAGTGATTAGTGATAGGACTATACCAATCTAATGTTGGTCTAGATAAATACATAGGAAAGTTGTGAAGGAGAAGAGCATTATCATAGGTAATCAAATAGAAAGAATGTTGAAATGCTCTTAGGTGTTGTTGGGGCTCTTCTTTGCTTTAGAATTTATAAAATTTGGGTAGTTCCCATTAGGAATGTAAGGTGAGATAGAGATGAATGGGTAAATAGGTTCATTATATATTTGGTCATAAGACAAGAGGTTGTGATCCCTAGAGATAGATAACTCTAGGTTGGCCATTTTGTCCATAAACATTTTGACCAAATTTTTTTGTGGTTGGGGAGTTCCATAAATGTATCATAAGTTTTTTTAAGGTTGGGTGGATGAAATATATGTATAATTGGTAAAGGTTGAGAAGATGCCACATGTTGGTATGTGGTTGTGATGATGCCACATAAGGGGTAATAGGCACAAGAGGTTGGGTGGAAGATGGAGCTATGTGTCCTTATGGATTAGAAACATAGTGTGAGTAGGGTGTCACAAGTATTTACTAAGGAGTTGATGTGGGTTGGTTTAGAGGTATAAATGGATTAATTGGTTGGGGGTGATTGGTAACTCTAGTGTCAATAGGTGGAAGTGTAGAAGGTATAGAAAGCACCACATTTTGAAGTGGGGTGGAGATTAGTGGGTTGGCAGTGATAAGGGTAATAATGATAATATGGGTAGAAAGTATCCCCATGGTGGGTGGAGTATGGGTAATAAAAGGTGATTTTTCCCCTATGTTGAGGGGTTATTGGTTGGTGCAGGGAGTGTTTGGATATTGGTTGGGTTGTTTGATTGAGTTTAGATGGAGGTAGTGTATGGGTTATTTATAGAGGAAGATGTTTGAGTGATCATAGATTAGGTAGAGGTGGTAGAAATGGTGTCTCCCATAATATGGGGATGCATCCCATAAGGTGGATCACTAGAAGGAACTGAAGTAGGGGTGAAGTAAGATAGGGTGTTGAGGTAATGTTGAAGGGAAATGGGGTTGTTATCAAGGAAGGTGGAAAAATTTGCATCACCTTGGACAATAATCTTAGGCATGGTAGGAATCATAGAAGGATGTGGAGAACCCTCAATATCCAAGGTATATTCCATGTAGGAAGAAGAGGAGGAAGGTGGCTCCTAGTTGGTTTCATTCTTCAACTGTTGTCTAGTGAAAACCATGTGAGAAAAAGAAAGGAATAAAGGAAAGATCACTACTCAAACACAAAGCAAACAAAATAAAAAGATATCAAGGCAATCAAAACATACACTAGAGTGTGTTTGAAATCTTAGGGTACCTTTTATGTCACTTTTGGCTTATGCCTTAGTTGGAAAGTGTGAAGAAGAACTTAGTTTGTAGAATAGGTTCTAGAAAAGAAGTCTATGGTTGGCTTTAGTTGTTTAAGGATCTCAAAAAGATCTGTGTTAGAAATCAATACATGGCTTGGTATTGGGGCCTACCCCCTCCCTTCACATACTATAGTGATAAGGGAATTAGGTGCTTAGCTAGTATATACTAATTTCTAGAGTTTAGACTCAACCAAAGAGCTATGTTTTGGTTTTTGTTCTTGGTAATGACCTCCAAGTAAGATAACAAAAGGGTGAAGGTGAAATTCTAGGAGATGAAACCCAAGTCAGTCCTTATGTCAATTATTATGATGTTTTTATTGATTTAAGTAGTTTGGTATGGTGTGTGATAAATAAGTGAATCTATGATTGAATTACTTAACCTTTAATTTTAACTATGTGAGTTAAACATGGAAATCATCAATTATACCCAAAATAAATTTTTATTTATTTATATTAGCATTAAATAAGGAAGAAAAGGGAACCTAGATGCTACTGGGTCCCACTGGATGTGCCAGAATGTTTCTCTCAATTTTAATTTATTTTTTAGTTAAAGAAGAAATAAGAAACTAAATATGCTTATGGTAGAAGAACCTATTTGTTTGTGCACACATGATCTAGATGATTATGAAGAGATCCTCTTTGTCTTGGGAAAAATTACCTATAGATAATAAAATATTAGAATAAAGGTGTTGTTAGATTGATAGCAAGGTGGATTTCCTAGTGTGAGCTAGATCTAATAAGTATGAGATTACTAGGAGGCTATCAATCTACTCCTTTAAAATAGTTAATTTAAAGGAAATAAAGATGAAGTTCTTACATTAAATGAAAGAAAATACTAAAATGGAATGCAAAAACAAATAAATGCTGGATAAATAAAATAAACTAATTATAGTAATAAATGGGTCAATACTAATACTAAATTGGTCAGGTTGTGTTCAAAAAATAGGTGGAGACTTTGTGAATAAGAAGAAAGACAAAAAGTGAAATTTGGTTGAGGATAACAATTGGAAATATATTGTTGTTATTTCCTACCACAATGATCATCGATGGTTAGGATGATCATCGATAGTTAAGGTGAATGTTGGTGGTTGGGTGATCATTGATGGTTGAAGGTGACCATTGGTAATTAGGGTGACCATTGGTAATTAGGGTGACCATTGTTGATTATTATGGGTTTTGAGAAGGGTTGAAAAATATTGGGTTGATGACGTTAGTGATTAGGTAGTAGATTGTTAAAGTTCTATTTAGGGATGGAATGTTTAAAAGATATGATGCAGAAGGGTCTAGGTCAGAAGTGAAATAATTAGAACTTAGAAACCAAAAAAGTACTTAACTAGTTGTATGATAGTTAGTAGCTGATCTAGAGTGATTTTTATATATTAATAGTAATTTTCCTAAAGAAAAATTTTGGCATAGGTTTTGGTCTCTATCATAGTTTATAACTTACTAGGGGGATGACTTACAAAGAAGTTCTTGATGCTAGAAGATCTTGATGACTGCTAGTTGATAGATTGATTGCCTAATTGCTAAAATTCTTGGGTATTTAGATTGATGGATCCATTTTTTCACCTCCTTCTCCTCTCTTTTATATTAAAAAAATATGGAGGTGTAGGTTCTATAAGGGGTGAAACTTGTTACACAAATTTAATTATTAATGTGTTAGATCACTACATAAATTAAATTATGATGTGTTTGGGTTCATACATAGACTAAGTTTGAGTGCTTAAGTAGTAGGTACCTAACCATTGGTGTTTAAGGTGATCATTGTCAGTTGAGGTGATTTTTGGGGATCGAGGGTCAAAGGTCAAGTGGGGTGAAAAGGTAAGTTAGTGAGTTGGTTTAGTAAGTTAGATAACTTGACTCAGGGTCATGGTCGGAGGTTAGGTAATGGTCCAATCTAGGGGTGTTTTAACATATATAACCATCATTGTGGTTTTATAGTGTCTAAAATTATGTTTAAAACCAATTGAAGGAATGCATTATCAGAGTCTAATACTCAAGAGATCTAAACACAAACCCTCAGGCCTAATGTAAAGTTTCAATTTTATCTCCAAAAGTTTAAAGATAGAATATGTTTTTGTATTGATATTAGGTTTAAATGGTAAGAAAATGTGTATGGGTTCATATAATAATAATAATAATATATATAGGTTAGAGCCTTTGAAAGAGGGGTATAAAATCAATAAAGGATCAGTAGGGCTAAAATGTAAAAATTGCAATCAAACCCTCATTAGTGCTTAGATAAAGCTTTAAGACTTTTGAGAGGTAGAATTAATTGGATAATTTTTGGAGGATGTAATATGAGGTTTTTTATACCTATTATTACCTTTTCCAAGTATATAATCAACACTTGAATGATCTTTTAGACCAAAACACTCCCTTGACCTATTAGAACAAGCCTAAACAATTAGAAATGGTCATTTTCTTCACATGGTATTTACAATAAGAAGGTTTATGGGCTCCAATGTAATTATTAGGTGTTTATATAGCATATTAAATCCATATTTATATCATTATTCAAGAGTTTAAGGCTTATACATTTATGAACTATCCTTAAGAAGGTTACATACCTACAACCCTACAAACGACCTGATGGAGAAGACTAGTCTTCTAAATTCCTCTAATGGATTGGTATGGAATATAAAATCCTTTTATTATCTATAAAAACCCTTGACCACTTTATAAATTCACTATTTTGGCACTGTGAGCTACTATTGTACTTAAATAGACCTAAAATGACTATTGTAGGCTTAGAAATGGAGTTTTTGATGGCTTCTCATGAAGTATGATTGTGTAATGCAAATGGAGTCCCCTGAAACCACATATGAGATATAAAATCCAATTTAATATGATTATAAATACTCATGAATAATTTTTATAGTGATTTTGACACAATTTGGAGGTTTCAAAACATGTAGTGGTAGGTAAGTTATTATCAAGAGTTCCTAATAGATATAATGCACTTATCTCTCAGTCTTAGAGATGGTTTTGATCTTGAAAAGGAGTAAAATAATTATATACAATATTTTTGAGAGGTGTTAAATCTATTATAATATTTTTCAATCAAAGTACTAAGCCTAGGATGAAAAGATAGACTCACTATAGTGGTGTTCCCTTGAACCAAATAAGTTTCTCAATGAAATTTAGGTTCCTATCAGTTTGAATAAGATTGAATCTTGATCCTCAACCTAACCAAGATTAAATATGAATTAAATTATCCTAGTATGTCATTGGATACCTCCAGTAAGCATGGTCAAGAGTGCCATATGTCAAGATAAAGACTTGTAACTTCTTCTAGACTAAGAATGGGTAGTATCATGAATAAGATTGATGAGTCATCCTAGAAGGTGAAAATTCACTCCATGCCACCCTTGATTAAGAAGTATATCATATAAATTTTACACTTGTGAGGATGATGATATTAAACTTCTCTTTAACAATTTAATTGATTATAACTTGTTTCTTATGAGACGAAATTTGTCATATGCAACTCATATGCCTTTCCTCTATCTCCTTATCACATTATTATATGTATATTCTTGATTTTATAATTGAATGGATCCTCCATTTGAGTATGGAAAATCATTGATCATTTTTTAATCCTTTGAAGTAATAAACAAGGTATTTTTACCTTCTCTTGTGACTATATTTTAGTTTTTGTGCATGGATGATTGATCTTGTCTAGTGTTGATTAAGTTATTTATTACATGTTTGATTCTCTCACATATGTGTAATTTTAACTCACTCTTGCAGGTCATATGAAGTTTTTAAGTGTTTTTGGGAAGGTTAAGTGAGGAAATATTCCATTATTATCTTCTATACCTCTTATAAATAATTCCTCCTTACCTAATCATTATCTACCACCTTCATATTGAAGTACTGATGTGAGTGGATCATAATAGGAGTAGTGTATCAATAGATCATCTTCATGTTTTTTTGTGCATTTTTAGATGTGTGGTAGTGGTCAACAAGTTCCTTGCATCACCTCCTTAGTTTAATTTCAATTCTTTCCTCCTTTTCCATTGAAAGTTATTAGGTTTAGTGATAATACGTAAGTGATGAATCAAGGGAGATAGCCCTATCTAGAAGTTCAATCCACTCTTTAGGTCACCCATAACTTAGTATTATTCCCATGCTATCACTTAAGTTAGGATGTTTGAAGAACATCCTCAATGGGTGAAAATTTTGATGATAATAGTTTTTTCATGCCTGGTATGATGAGATATTTCATCTATTGAAGATTTATTATTGTTTTTATTTAATACACCAACCTTTAGAGTCATGAACACAAGCATCAAAGGTGACTATGAGTTATTTTAGTTAGTTTTATCACCCCATGTATTCTTTAAATCAAGTACTCTTTCTATTTCTCCTTTCTCATAAGGTTTCATGGTTGAGTTTTGATTAAATTTCTATTTTTCTCAAGCTGGTGGGCCATATTAAGCCTATGTTGATCCTTACCAGTAGCATGTTGATCCTTATTAGTAGCATGTTGAGTTATATCATCCCCATGTTGAGCCATACAAACCTTGTTATCAAGATTATTACCCTTCCTCTTTTTTTAAATAATCTTACAAAGCTATTTAACCTCCTTGGTAGTCTATTCATTCTTCTAATCAGTCTTGTTAAGACCTTATTAAATCTAGTCAACATAGTCACATTTATAATCAGTCTATCTCAATATTCAAGAAAACTATTTTAGGCTATTAAATGCATATGATATATCTTGATAAACAAAGGGAGTATTATCTAATTTTCCCTAGTCATCTAGTTTAGAATTTGAGAAAATCATTATAGTCGGCTAAAAGTAAGTGGACACCTATTGAGAGAGAGAGAACCAACAAAGACTACTAGCGACATGTTAGACATAGGGGTCCTAATTTAGTGCATAAAGGATAAGTTTGTGGTTCATGAGGGGCAACAAGTTCATTACTATTAGCCTCATATGCCTTCCCCTACTCCACATCAAATTTCTTTTACTCAACCCATAATTATTCAAAAGACTAAATCAAGTGAGTTTTAAAACCTCCCAAGTCCTTTACACTTTCATCAAGCCTTCCCATCATGGAGGTCAATACAAGAGAATATCCAAAAGAGGAAAGTTCTTATTGAGAGGGTTTACTATCAAGATAAATCATAATTGAAGTGTTTTATTGTTACTTGGAGGGATAATAATGAGGTTATCTTGGCATAAAACTCCCTTCCCCTTCCCCAAGATCCCCTCAAAATGTCATTTAATATTCCAAGTTGGAATAAATTGGTGAAGTCATGGGATGAACAAAATGAAAAAAACTTAGATTGGGAAATTGAGGCTAAACATGAAATTGAACCTATTAAATACCCACTTTTCCCTCATTAATAACCTAAAACATTCCCATCATAGACGTCAATTTAATAAGGAATACAAAATAAGAAATAAATCCTTGTTGAGAAAGTTAAAAACCCTAAAATGCTCCCATCATGGAGGTCAATTTAAGAGAGTATTCAAATGAATAAATAAACCCTTGTTTAGAATCTTGAAGACTAAATCATAACAAGGTTTGGGGGATTGGCTAGTAAATGGAAGGAAAATACTGATAATCCCATGGATCTCAAATGTTCAAATCTTGTTTATGAGTGTGGGTAGCCCATAATTGAAGAAGAACATGTTCTATGGAAGGATAAGGAAGAAGGTCAAGTTAAAGATATGAGTTAACTTTAACAAGGATATGATGAGAGTAATCTAAGTGAATATGATGAATATGCCATCATTGGAAAACTTCTTGGTGAAGAGAGATGCAAACTAGCCTTTGAAGATGAAGAGAAAGGTGACCTTGATGGAGTACAAGTTGATCAAGTGATAGTGGACCTTGAAAGAGATGGCCCTTCCCAATGTGAATAAGGTGTTAATTAGGTTATTAAAATAGAAAAATAATATCCTAAAGACTAATCAGAGGTGGATAAATATTTTTTTATCCCCAAGAACATGATCAAAGAGTCACAACTCTAATTCCTTCTCATATTATGTTGTCACTACCTCTATATCAGTTTTTATCAAGTTAGAAGAAGATTTAAATGAGTTATTACAAGGTGAAGTTCAATTAGAGGACTTATTTAAAGTCCTAAGAGAAATATTAGATAGGAAGGTTATGGTCTGATCCAAATTGAGGAAGGTATCTTTATCAAGAAAACCAACAAGAAAGAAGATGGAAACTCTCCAATATTGTCACTACAAGAGACTAGTTCATTTGAATTTGATTTTTTTGATGTCCTTGAGGAATTTTATCAACCTATAAATAATTTTGTATAATTTTTTTCAATCTTAAAAGATAATAAAAACCTCCATTGGCCTTAGACTCTCAAAGAGCAAGGAGTTTCATCTCTTGAATTTAATTTTACAAGTATGATATAATAAACATGTCAATCCATTCAATTTGATCCACCAAATATTGAGGAAGAAAAGGTTTGTCATGTGGTGAAGTTTGATAAGGGATATACCATTATAGTATCATGTCATATCATCTACTTCTCTTAGTTGGAAGCTAACAAATAGGAGCCATTTCCTGTCATGTTCATTTTAGAACATGAAAATGAGCCTAAATATGTTTAAGATAAGTCCAAGTATACACCCCTAATCCCTCATGGTTAAATAAAGTTAGAGGAGGTGTATAAGGTTGATTTTTAAGAAGAAGAGGATGTTAATAATATCATCATACAATTGTCTGTTTTCCATTCTCTCAAGGTTGTCATCAAGATTGTTAGTCACATGAGTTTAGTGAAGGTAGCTACTTTTCTCTACCAATTAATGGTTTTGTTTAAGGTTGTTTAATGTTTTTATAGTAGGTTATTATAGGGTATATTATTTGATTATTATCTTTTATTTACTCTAATTTCTTGTAGCACAAGTGTGTGTGTTGATTTTGTGTGTATTCTTCTTATTTTATTATGTGTATGGTGAAGGTAATCAACTATTCCATTCATTTCAACAGGTTTACAGTCAGTTTCAAGGTCTAATCAGGTTTTAGGTTAAGTGAGAGGTGACTTCATATCCCAATGGAGGTATAAGGAAACTGGTCTAGATGCATGGAAAGTATGCAATCCTAAGACGTCACCAAGGATGTTAGCCAAAATTTGGCTACCATGAATGAGTATTATTTAAAACTTTGATGTACTTGATCTTAACTTTGTTTATATCCATTATGAAGGTTTTATATTGATCATTAATGCTCTAGGATGATAGGTAGTGTGTGTTTCTTAGCAGCTTACAAGGTCATTTAGGATGGTCTAATTGGTAGTTGAGTCAAGTTACTTTATCTCATCATTAAATGCTCATTATTTATGGTCTTCTTTATGTGTTTAGCATTTTTTAAGGTAAGTTTGACAAAGTTAAGGTTAATTATGAAAGCAAGTAAATGAGTTACTATGCTCAAGGAGATAAGTTGGTGAACCTTTCAATAATAAGCATTATCTAAATTTGATCAAACTACCAAAGAATAAAGCTATTAAATTGATCACATTATTATTGAGAAAATTTGACTTCTAATCAAATGAGGTCAAAAAATAGCATTTTAAAATTTTTAATAATGTTTACATGCATCCTATGGGGTCTCATATTGTCCTATATATTTTTCTTATCCATGTCCTAGTCTTGTTTGAAGTTCATTCCCTTTGAATTGGCCTAATCAACCATGGTCAACCTAGTCAAACCTAGGTCAAACTTGGTCAAAATTAAATTTTGTGTAAATTTCCTAACATGGTCTTTGAAATGTTTAAATGTTTTTACAATTCATGAATTTTTCATTTCTTAAGTTTCATGTACAAGAAGGGGTCTTTTGGCCATTTTCTAGCTCATTAATGAACTTGTACGAACTTCTAAAAGGACAAATTTGTCACCAATATTAGTTTTAATGTGGGAAAGGTTAGAATAAAGTTAGGATCAATTAGATGGAAATTATAGGTTAGTTAAAATCAAAAAATAGGAGTTTCTCCTTGTTTTAAAGTTCTTTTGGGAACTTATATGGCCCCCATGATCATATATTTATCTAAAAACATATTCAGGTGTCTCTTCACCTACCCACAACTATTTCCACATTTTAACTCCAAGGATAAGGCAAAATAATGCATCTGCAACTCATTTTTCTTCATCTATTTCTTGGCATACAAAAAAAGATCAACTTTAGGTGCTCACCATGGTTTGTACAGGTGGAGTCATGAAGAATGGACTTAGGGGTGGATATTATCTTAGTCCAATTCATTTTCATGACAAGAAGTTTTAGATTAGTGCATTCTAATTTATGAATAAATGCTAACAATCTAAACAACATCCTATGGAATTACATCCAAGAAGGGTATTACTATGCATCTATTTTTTACTTTCAAGGATTCAGGAGTCGTGTGATTTTAGGGAGATGTTTCTAGGATAGAATCAAGATTTTTTCATGATATTTGCATCATCTAACACTTCACTCTTTATTTATTGTGAAGGAGGTCTCAAATGGTGCTTGTTTTCTAAGTTTGTAGCTATGGGTGTGTAGATCCTATGTTTTCCAACATCCAAGGAGCTTCATGGTGGTGATATTACTCTTTATATTCATGTGTGAATATCCCCTTCATGAAGACATCTTGTGAGAGTCCTAACTAGCATTCTTCCAAATCAAAATTGCCCATTTTTTGCCTAGTTTACTACCTTGTCTACTCATATTCAAGTTATGCTTGTTTCATGGAGGTTTGTACAGAGCATGAATAGTGAAAAACATGGTGAAACTCATGACTGGTACCTATCATATCCAAGAATATTTATTTCCATGTTAGGATTGTTTAAAAAATTCTACAAGTGGTTGGTTCACTCCAAAAAGAGAGTTAACTATTTTAGTGACCCAGTCCCTAAAATGGCCAAACATTGGTCCTGAGCTTTTTATGGATTAATTTTAGATATGGTGGGAGTAGGATTTTACCTTTTTTTATTGATTTAGCCTTGTAACCATATGCACCTAGTTTAAATATGTTAAATGTGAGGGCTAGAGGGTAAATGAAAGTTTAGTTTTGAGCTCCTCCAAATTGCCAAAAAAACATTAAACAAAGTTAGTAGCATCTACAAGATTCTCAAGGAGTGTGCACCCTACAATCCATTTGATAATTACTAAGCTTATTATTTCAAGAGGGAACAATTCCAAGCACTCCAAATAGAAAATTTAGGCTTCTTGATCATGAGAAAAGAAGTGATTGCATGAAATGACCTTTCTTGGCCATCCCTTGTGTGTACATAGGGAAGAGAGGTAATGGAGGTAGTGTTTCAATGATTGGCATAAAGAGATGGTGTTGAGGGTTCCTAATAATGAATTAAGTCCTAATATGAATTATAAAATAATATATACAAGATAAACAAGTCCTTAAAATAGGTGAACATGATATAAACTCATCCTCACTAACCTACAGGCCCAAGAAAATAGGCACCCATAGCCTAGTTTTTATTTTGGTCTCAGTCAAGGTAAAGTGAAGTTTTAGAGGTCAAGTGGAGCATGTAGGCAGATGGAATGAATAAAATATGTGATAGAAGGACAACTCAAAGGCCTTATACACTTTTTGAAACCATTTTCTCACATGAAGGCCTATAGGCAGACCCTAGGTGCATGAAACATAGTCCTGCTAAATGGTTGTTGGAAGGATGATGTGTATGAAGTAGAAAGTTGATTTTTTGACTTTATTTCAAGATTTTAGGAATCATAAGGTGTTTTGTGACTTTTTGATCATTCAATAATGATCAAATCACCTACAAACAAGTTTTAAGTTCAAAAAGTAATGGAATGTTTCCAAGAAGGTTTGGTGAATTCAATCACACCTAAGACCATCATTAAAACTTTATTTCAAGGTTGAAAACCATACAAAATTCTTGGAGCTACTAGGTTTGTAGGTGTAGCTAGTTGTGCAAGCAATGGGTCTAATACCAAATAGAGATTCATTATTATTTGTAGTTTCTGGGAAGTCATCTAATGTATTTTTACATATGTGTCAAAGCATATTTGATGTTTCTAAGATATATAAGGCAAGAAATCATCAAGAAATAGTTGTTTTGAACATAGGGTTACAAGCAAACTCCTTGCACAAGGTCTAGGCCTATTCCTAAAAAGTAACCATTATTGTTTCTAGTTCTTAATAAGCTATCCTAGTAGTTTGAGTAGATGAATGGAATACACATAGAGGTGATACAACTCTTATTTGGGAGAAAATTTTTCCTAGAATTCATTTTAGACCTAAAAGGAACTCAAACCCTTGTAAAAGATAAGGATTGGCTTGAAAGGTCAACTTCCATCACTCATATCTTTCATGGATGCTTGCATGGGACCATAAGATTTTTAGATAAGTTATAAGAGGCTCTTAAGAGGCCAATAATGGAATTTTTCTAGGTTTTAAATGTGAGACCTTTATGAACAAAGGTTAAGAGTTGAAACCACCTAAAACCCTTACAAAACCCTTATAAGGACTTGATTAGGCGAAAGAATATTTTTGAGAATATATATAAAAGGTGATGACCATGAAACCACATGAAGTTTTTATAGGACTCTTAGAGGATTCCACACATTTTTTTTTCTTGTATAGAATTGTATGGATCAGAGGAAAATAGGGCTCATTTTGGCCATTTTGAGTGGTGTGCAAGCTAAATAAGGAGTTAGGAGATGAAACAAACTTTGGTATAAATTTTTAATCTTTATCTAAATCAAAAAATTAATCTAATTTCAATAATAATCCTCTAATTTCCCTAACTAGGCCGTCACTTTTAGCTAGTCCAGTGAGCTAGAATAGTGAACACTTGGGAAAGTGGTGAAAAGAAATTAGGGAGGCCTTTTAAAAGTTTTTTCCTAAAAATAATGATATTTAATCATTTTAAAACTATAATTACATATTTTTCATGGATAATTTATGAAAATTGATGAATTTTAAATGCCAAGTGGAGAAGGAGCATGGAAAAGAGCCATTTTGAGACTACCAAGTGTGATCATGATTGGCCAAGATGATAGGAAGGATAAGCAGCATCCCAAATGAATGTGAGGGATTATTATTAACCCCCAATAATTATATTAATCTTAAAATTTGATTATTTATATACTTGGGGTAGTTTTGGAAGGCCAATTATGAAGGACAATTTTCTATGCATAAAAAAGGAGTTTCTTGACTATTTATAGGTCTTGAATGATTCTAGATGATATTGGTAAATATTAACATGGATTATCTCACCCAATAATTATCTATCATGAATTTATAACTATTTTTTACATTTTTATGCATGTCCTTATGCCTCTTCAACTCCTCTCTCTCTCTCTCTCTCTCTCTCTCTCTCTCTCTCTCTCTCTCTCTCTCTCTCTCTCTCTCTCTCTCTCTCTCTCTCTCTCTCTCTCTCTCTCTCTCTCTCTCTCTCTCTCTCTCTAAGTTATATAAATTGGGCCCTCTTGGCCATTATTTGTATCTCTCTACCTAGATATGGTAAAGCCCCAAAAAAATTTTACCTTGAATAAATAAAAATAAGTTTTTTACATCTTTAAAATATTTCATTAAGTGTACATGTTTGGTAAAGTCTTGTGCACATGTAATTTCCATTTACCTTAACATGTTGATTCCATTAGTACTCAGTACATTGTGATTTCCTTTTTACAGGTCAACAAGAAGTGTCTAAAGAGAATGTAGGTGTAAGTGAGTATGATGCTCAACATATTGTCTTGTAATTCCTATTTTTTAGTTCCTCCTATCCTATGTCATCTCCAAGACCCCATGTTGAAGCATTGATGTGAGAAGAGAGGTTGATGTTGAATGAAGTGTATGTGCTGCTTGTCCTTAATTTCAAGGGTATGTTAAAGGTATGAGTAGAGAAAATATTTTGGTGCATCACCCCATGTATAATAGGTTTAATTTCAATTATTCTAATTATTTCACCCCCACAAGTTGTTACTAGTAGGAATATGAGCTTAAATGATGCATCAAGGGCATTGAGTCCTTAATCTAGAGGTCTACCTCCTAAAAGGGATACCCATAGCCCTGAGGTGCTTCCATTATTTCACTTAAATAAGGATAAGATTGTCCCATCTCCTCATTTGGTGTAAGTTCAAGTGTCAATAGTTTTATGCATGCCTGGTGGGACTATTGAGTCTATTCTTTGAGGATTTTTAGTGTTCACCTCAAGACATCAGCCTTTAGAGGTAATTCTATAAACATCAATGGTGACTCAACATACATATTTTCTCTTTGAGAAGCCCATGCATACTAATTGAAGTTTTTTTCTTGTTACATACTCTTTTGTGAAGTGATTCATGGATTTTTATGAGTTTGAGCTTATTTTAACACAATTTGAGGAGTTACATACAACATTGCCTCTTCTTATCTAACCTTATCATGATCCTCATCAAGCATATTCTACCAAAGACTAGACCTATCAAGTTTGTGATCCACCTAGATCTCCTCTAAGCCATTCCATTGCTAGTTTTAAAATAACTCTTCTTTGTTACCAAGAATACATGTTAGACATTAACACTAGGCATGGTTATGGTGAAATCATACCTAGTGTTTGTATTGACAGTGTAAGGAATGCCTTGAAACAAATAAACAAGGATTAGATACCTATAGAGGGGGATAATTAGCTAAATATTACCTATGAAATGATTGATTTATGTGATTTGATCTTTAATATAGAGGAGAGATTGAGATTTTATGAATAAATCCCATCTTGACAACCTCAAATTTTCTCACATTCACCTTCAAGTGTGCCATCCTTGCCTCTTCAAAATGATAGTTCAACCATGTTTCATAATACCCCAAACCCACCACGTACTTCCCAAAGTTTTCCTTCTTGGAAATCCATCCAAGAAAATAACCCAAGGAAGGAGAACATCATGGTTGAGTAGTTTCATTTGTTGGGAGAAGATGTTGAGAGGGAGAGATTAAAATTGGAGGATCATCTTGAAAGGGAGTTTGAATTGGCCAATTAGGCCTTGAGGCAATCCATCATGGCAAGGGAAGGTAAACTATCTAAACACATTTCTCCAACTTGCAATTAAAGTGCCAATCCTAGGGGAACTATAGCTTTCCTATACATATCTTTCACCCCTTCATCAGCCTCTCAATTCCATGAAGTTATCATTGAACCCACCTTTCCTAAATAGAAATATGTGATGGCAAACCATGAGGAAAAAAACAAGTCATGTTTAAATGGAGAAGCTATTATGGAAGATAAATTTGAAACCATTCAACTCCCTCCCACCCCTCCTAAAAAATCTATTGAAACCATCTTTCCACCCCTTCCAACTGATCAAGTTTACCATTCTAATGTTGGAAATTATGTTGCTACTTAGGAATCCCCTTTGGCCAAGCTACCTATTTTTAAAGTTCCTAAGGTTGATGTCACTAGGAGGGAAGATGAGATTGAAATATTAGAGTGGATTGAGGATGAAGAAGGGTTGGGCAATGGTGAGGAAAATTCAGGTTGTGAGGACATGAAACAAGATTCCCCTTGAGTTGGGAAAGATGCATTGGAAAAAGTTCTCTTGGACTTCAAAGAAGAAGAATAAATGGCCCTTTTTATCTCTCCTTTTCATGATACAGGATATCCAAAATATGATGACCTATGTAAAATATTTGAGAGCATATTTAATGAAGTTGAATCTCTCAAAAAACCTACAAATCCCTTAGAGTTGACCAATCATGATAAATAAGAAGATGGGGCTCAAAAGGAGGACATGTGGAAGATTTACATGTAAATGTTCCAAGAGTATGAGGAGGAGGAAAAAACCAAGATCTTAAACAAGCAAGCTCAAGATGAGAGAAATAAAATACATTTTGAAGAGTAACATCATGGAGAGAGCCTAATTTAGACACCAAAATTACATCACACGCACATGTGTAACTCCTTTTGTCAAAACCCCCCTTAAGCTCATTTTAATAATAACAATTAATCTCCCTAAGCCATACTTTACCCCCCTCACACGTTTAATTAATTTAAAATAATTAATCAAGTTAAGTAAAAACCCCTACTTCCACCTCACCCTATGAATAATTCTTACCTAATGAGTCACCTCAGACCTAGTCACCTCATCCTAACTACCCAAGTCTTATTCCCATTTCCAAAATAAATTCCTAATCAACTACCTCCTTCCTAACCCATTATTTTTACCATTTTATAAAGGGTGTCACACTTGGCACAAAAAACAATAGAAAATAGGCCAAAAATAGTAAGGTTTACCTATTCTATGGCCATCGACATTGGTCAACCCATGACCGATGCTGATAAGATCACCGACATCAACAATATACGCCAAACTCCAACCTAAACATCAAGTCAAAAATAATAATAAAATTGATTCTTACTCTCATTCAAGCTCTCAACATTCTATTTTCAATATATTGGCTTACAATCATCTTGCATAAGTCAATCATAATTAGCAACTGAGCTCTTGAGAACCAATAACACTCACTTGTTCTCTTTATTCAAGCATTCAGGTTTGGACTCCCTGTTAGGGACCATCAATCAAGCACATATTGTTTGATAACCATAGCTAAGTAAATCAATTATTTTTAAAATATTTTAAACATCTATTATGTTATTTCTTTATATCTACTCTGCATTGCTTTACACTCTTATAATTGAACCCCCGTGAGGGAGTTATAAATTTTCCTCACTTTTTTCCACTTCACTTGAAATACCAAACCTCTAACTAGACCTACCCAAGCCATAATCTCTCTATCATAACTCTTCTAACCTCCCTGACCTAATCCAAACCATTTCCTAGACCCAAAAAATCTTTCTACAAGCTCCTAGACAATTATTTCCCCTATTGACCTTGGTAGCTTAATCGACATTAGTCACCTCATTACTGACCTCTGTAGTATAATTGATATTGGTCACTCCCCTACCGACATTGGTGATTGTGGATTCCTTAGACTCTTCAAAACCTACCCAGATGAATTCTAAAATACAAACAGAGTACATCACTTACACCTTGTCACTCTCTACTGCATATAGGTTGTTAATAATAGTAATCTTATCTCTCTTACACTCTCTCTTTACCTCTCTTCTAGTTATTTATTATTCTTTTATCTCTCAAAAGTGGACTATTATCTCTAAGGAAGTTTCACACTTCTTAAATAAAGTGTGTAGCTTGGTAGCCCACTCATTTAACTACTAATAAACATCTTGTGGTAGTGCTTTCTTACTTGTAGGTAGTCCTCTTTAGCAAAAGAGGAGTGCTCACAACATCTAGATATGGTGCTCAAACCAAATTTGGGTTCTTCCTAATCACTTATCCCCATCCTTCTTTATGTTTTCCTTTAGACTTAAAATAGACAAAATTTAGTGAAACATTTTTAGCATGCTCGATGGGACCCTAGATTTTTCCTTGGGTTTATTTCCTATTTTAAGCATTCATCTAGGTGGATTATAGTGAAAACTTCATTTCTTTCACTTCCTCTTTCTCTTTTCTCCTAAAATGAAAAATTGAATATCTTATTTTCTATTTAAAAAGCATTAAACTAAAATTGTCTTTCTTTTCTCCTTGCCTCTAAAAGCAATTTGTCATTTTATTTTACAAAAAAAAGAGAATATATTCTTTACTTCTTACATGCACATTAGGATAGTGAAATTCATACTCTATTCCTATTTCATCTCTATTTTCATTCGAATCTAAACATTTCATATTTGGGTTTAAAACTTACTACATTTCATTGTTTATTTGTTGCATATTAACTCACCTAGTTAATTACAAGCATTTTGAATAAATAGAAGTGCACATATGTTACACAACCAAATCACATTCACATAAACAAACATCTAAACTCACCTAAGAAAAGGCCCATCAATATTTCATCACTTGGTGGATCACTTTACCATACCTGACTATCCTACTTAGATTTCACCACTAAGGGGAGAACCCACTCCATTATCTAATAGAGTATAATCTCTAGATAGAAGGTATATTTTGGCTAATTGGCTTGGCTCAGCTCCAGGTTATGAAGTGTAGAGAGGAATCTCCTATGACAAGCCATGTACCTAGTCTAACATAGATTTCCTCTTGAGTACCAAAACTACCCTGAAACCAGCTCTAGATTACATTCTAGTACCTTTGATAACCAAATTCTCTTCTCACTATCTGATTAAGGCATAAGCCAACATGAGACTAAAAATTAATCTCTAGGACTTAAGAGTTGTAGGTTGTATGTTATTTTTCTACCTTTTTATTTCCTTATATATTTTTTGAGTTAGTAAGGATGTTTTCCTATTGATTCACAAAATCAATACTATTTCTAATACTCAATTTGTATAACCTATCATCTCAAGTTTTTTGAGTGTTCTTCCTTTTTACATAGACTTCTTACATCCACTATTTTACCTAGTTTCAACCTCTAATTTCTTAAAACATTAAATTTTCTATCTCATAGGATTTCATAGTGATCAACATCAATAAACCCTACTGGTGTCAATAGATTTTACCTACCGACATTAGTTATTCCACCAACATTGGTGAACTTCCCTACTGACATCAGTCAAGAGACCGACATTGATGATTATGTAATTTCATCTACTCAAAATAGCAAGCTAAAATAACCCATTTTCCTATACTCAAACCTAGTTTTTCTTTATTCCACTTCTAATATAAATTAGTAAGACTATTTAAATATCCTCTTACATGGTATTGACATGAGATCAAGCCAAAATTATTTTTGATTATGCAAGTTGGCAACCACTTCCACCTTTCCCTCTCACTTTCAATTTTATCATGGAGCATACTTTAGATACAGAGCATACTCTCAGTCATAACCAAATTCCCATTGTGCCTAAGGGAGATCAATATTTTGATAAATTTCTTGATCATAATGTGGCATCCCTTTAGTATCACCTTGCTATGGCCTGAACCCATAATTCTTTGGGCGACCTAATCTATGGTATACAAACCTATCTAATGGAGATATCCTCAATTTTATTTTCCTCTACTATTTTCTCCATGGTTACCTAAACCACCACTTTGATAAGTAACCTAACTATAAATAATGTTTAAAGTGTAGCATCTCCAACTGCTCAATCCCACCTAAACCCTGGTGTGACTTCCCTACTTTCACAACCACAACCAGTTCAGCCAAGTCACACCACATTAAAAAATTTAGTGGTACCTATTCCATCTACCCTCACACCTAAAATTACCTAAGTTATGACTCACCCTTCATCTAGTCTAACCATGTCAATAATCCAACCTGCAATAAGAATAAACAACCAAGGCATAGTCTCCAACCTAATTGAATAAGCCCTTTTTCTTTTAATACCCTAGCCTATGACTCATTATCCTTATGGTGCCCTAACACAACCTCAGTAGGCTATGTCATACACTCCTACTTCTATTAGCTTCCCTATAACTTAAGAGGTATCCTCCAGACCTCATTAAGATGCTAATGGATAAAATGTCTAAATTAGAGACATCTATTTCTAGTTTAAAGAATGTGTTATCTTATGATTAGATATGCAATGAACCAATCCATCTTTTTATGCCTATCCATCCTTATCCAAGCCAATGGGAGCTCCCTAAATTTACTCACTTCCAAAGTAAAGAGGACCCATAATAACACTTTCAAGCATTTAGACATGCCTATTATTTAATAGGGCATGATGATGCATTATTACTTTGCACTTTCCCTATGTCTTTTTCAGGTACTACCTTGGATTGGTATAGCTGCATACCTCAACACTCCCCTTTCTCATTTACCAAATTTGCAAAAATATTCCTAGACCATTTCTCTATTAACATTTCTAAAAATGTTTCTATAACAGACCTTTATTCTCTTAGACAATTTAATGATGAGTCTATTATAGATTTTATCAATTATTGGAGAAGTTTGATCAATCAACTCACCTTCTCCTTACCCCAACCTAAGCTTATTGAGCACTTCTCAAGGGCATGTGCTAAGCACATCTCATCCACACTTTAGGTACAAACTTTTCACACATTTGATGAGGCCTTTACAATGGCATGGAAACTTGAGATTCATGTTATAGATGAAGGCAAAGTCAAGTTGTGTAGTAAGAATCCCAATTCCAAGTCAAATGACTCCTCCTCTAAAACTTCTCCCTCTAACCAAAAGGCAAAGGCTCTATCAACATGGTGGTCATTAATTTAGCCTCTTCCACAACCACAAACCAATCAAATTCCTCAACTTCTAAAAATCCAACTAAGAAATTCCAACATTGGTATGAATAAAGACAATACACTCCCATTGGGAAATCATATACATCCATATTGGAGAAACTATTGCAACAAGGTTTCATAACCCTTCCTTAGATCAAACCTCCTATACAGGTCAACCCTTCCCATCGTATCCCAAGTTGGTATAAGGAAGATGATTTTTATGGTTACCATCAAGTTAAAGGCCTTAATTCTAATAATTGTAAGATACTCAAGAATATTGTTTAAGACATGCTTGATAGAGGTGATCTCATCTTGGATAATCCTAATACACCCCCTAATCAAAGTATGGATGTGTTCAAACACCCTTTTCCTAACCATTCACCAAATCAAAATATTATCTAGTCCATAACTAACTCAGGTGATCATAATATCCATACCGTTAATATGGTCTTTCTTTTACCTTTATTTCAACCTTACCCTCAATAGGAGAAATCCATTTCATTTACTCTTACCACACATTCAGTGGCATCTTTTTTATTTTTTTCCCTCTTTAAGTAGAAGAGCCTATTTCACGCATTCCACTCCCTCACAAGGAAGATCCTCCTTTACCACTCCTTTTGCCACCTGAGGAGCCTATATTGTCAATTCTATCTACACCAAGATTACCTGTCTTTTTACCACTTGAAGACCACACCCTACCTATTCCTCAACCACATTTTAAAGGGAACATCATTCTTGTATTATGCCCTCTTAAGGAACCTTCTTCACCTACTTCTCCTCCACCTATAGGGAGTCGTACCCCACCCACTTCACCTTTGCACTTAGAGGAATCAATATCATCTACTCCCATAATGGATGAGAGACCTATTGTGCCTACTACAATTATACCACTCTTACCCATTCTTTTACCTGTGGAGGATCATACTTTACCCATGCCATGCCCATATGTTGAGGGAACCATAATACCTAGGATTTACCCTCTTGAGGAACCTTCTTCACCTACCTCCCCTCCACCCATGGCAGACCATGTCTCTTCTCTCCTTTCTATTGAAGAGGACCTCATTGTGGTTCTTTTTAATCTTTGGCCTAAATTAGTAGAAACCAAAAATTTCCCTCTCTCTCAAACACCATAGCCTTCTATAAACACAACTATAAATCCTATGTCAACTTCATCTAAACCCTTTTCACATTTGATGAAAAGTCTATAATTTCTTGACTCCACAAAGCTAGACCATGTGGCATTTTGGGACTGGCTTAAAAATTTATATCCAACATAATGAATGTTGACCTTTATCACTAATCCCCTTACTATCCTTTACCCCAAGGTCTTTAACAAAGCTAGATATTCTTCACCAAAATCACATGAAGTTTAGTCATCTATGTCAGAACCCTCACCCTCATAGGAATCTATTACATTAAAGCAGATCAGGCCCTTAGGTGTACACTACATTTCTAATTTAATTCATCCATATGTGAATTTATATTTAACTCCTCAACCATAAGTTTGAGTTTTTTGTCTAAAATTATATAATAATGTTAATCCTCTTAGATCTCACTAATCCCTTCTTCAACCCTCAACTTTACCATCCATTTTAGGGCCATACCGCTCTACTTTAGTTAGAATATTGCCTAACCAAGTAAAACAAAAGGTTAAGCTACCTCCACTCCTGCCTTTACCATCTAGTAGGCCTCTCACATTTGAAAATGAGAAAGTGATAGTAAAACACATAACTTTTCTATCACCAAACAAGGTACCACATAAAATTACCTTTCTAACACCAAAACAAAAGAAGGTGTCCACTCCTATTATCACAATAGGTATGAGCCCACTTGGAGGCTCTCAAAGCTTTTTCCTACATCAATTATTACAATCTTTCATAATAACTCTTCCTCCCATTAAGCCTTATAGTCCTCTTGGAATGAATCCATCTTGGTTTGATGATACACACGTGTTTATATCATCATTCACCTAGACATGATACTAAGAGTTATAAAGCCCTCACAACAATTATTCAACAACACTTCAATGTCAACACTCTCTTCGATGATACTCCCATTAACCTTCCCATTATTCCATCTTTGTCATCCACAGTGCCTCCTACTATTCCATGTAAATTCAAACCCAAATATGTCATCACAACCCCTTTACCACCTCCTTCACTGACATTTCAGATCAACATAGTTAATGTGGCCACATGATCACAAAAACAAAAAGATTAAGCTAAGGAAAAGGTCACTACTCCTTTGACCCATCCCTTCACCAAGGAAACTCTCTCTCCTAATCCTAAGATTTAAATCTTGGGTGTTCTTAGAAAAACATCTTCATATGTTATTCAAAGTTTAATGGTAAAATAGCTTCACCAAACTCCTATGAAAATGTCTTTGTATGAGTTAATCCAAAACTCATCCTAACAACATCAAGATTTGATTAGTGATTTGTAATAAATTGAGGTATAATAAAATTATCCCCAACCTCTTAAAACATTGGTTGGCTCCCTTAATTCCATCTCCCTAATTTCTTTTAGTGATTCAAAAATTCCACTTCAACATCTTGAAGATCAAGATTTTGCCTTTTTTATTACCACATTTATTGATCAAACTCATATCAAGAGCATCATGATCAATGGGGGAGCTAGTATTAATATTATTTCCACTTATTCCTAAAAACATATAGCCCTTCTCAACAATTACATGTCTCAAACTAATGCAGTACTCCATTCCTATATTGATACTATAGCTACTACGATGGACACTATTGTCTTACATATCTGTGTAGGTCCCCACACTATTCTTGAGCTCTTGTATGTTGAAGAAGGAGAGTTATAATATAACATACTACTTTGACAACATTGGATACATTTTATGGCATGTGTACCCTCAACTTTACACCATTATGTCAAGTTTGGACATAATGGACAAGTGCATGTTATACCTGTTGACCCACCTCCTTTTAAAACATATAATATGACATTGTTCTAATGATGTTATCATCCCATTGAAAACATAATCTTAATTTCATGATTATTTTGAAGCTTCCATAAGCTCCACTCTTATGGTTACATAGATACCAACAACACAAATTCTTGACAAAGATCCCATGGAGGAGACCTTTCAATGTTTGTCACTTGGAAAATATCATTTGTTGACACTCAACATGTTCTATACTCCAAAAAAGTATGGAAGGTTTCACATGTGCCCAAATTATCATCCTTATATCAAAATGGTCATTCATTATGGGGCCCCTAACCTTCAAACCAATTTCACATATTAAGGAATTGATCAAGCTCCTATTGTCAGCAATCTATCTTCACCACAACTATTTACTTATAACTTCTCTTTCCTGAGTAACCCTAGATTTTCCCACACCAATCTCTATAGGTGTGCCTAGAAAGGATTTTTTTTGGGTCATTATGAACAAGGCATCCATATGCATATTAAATATCCTACTAGAAACACCATTGAAAATGCCAAAAAGAGGCATGGGGTAGGGTATGACAAACCAAATAAACTCACTAAAACCTCCCATGAATCAATTATCGAAGAACAAATCTCTCCTTCTCCACCCTCTTATCCATCATCACCTACAAAATTAGAGGTATTTATGCTTCGTGATTTTTTTAATAAATTCCATCCATTTGGGTCCTCTCACCTATCATCAAGGTAAGGAAACAAGATCTTTTCCTGTCATTCATCTTAAAATAATTGATGAAGACTCTCCCATTATTAACACTATCTAATGTCAATATGGTGATGTAATTCTCACCTACATAGGTGTAGATGATTCATATATCTAATGATCAATCCCATTTAAAATGTAATCTGTGTTAAATTAATCAACCATTGACATCAACCTTCCCTCTCATGATAACCCTCACATCTTCAAGATTAGCCATTCTTTAGATTCCTCTAAGCAATTTGATTATTCTATATTTATTAATGACCATAAAAAAGAATTTACTTGGTATTACAATTACATGCCTAGTTTTGACCCCTCTATCATCACCCATAACATTATCACTAATTGAGATGTTAAACCTATTAAGCATAAGCTTCACAAGATGCATCCTCATATTGGTTTCCTTGTCAAAGAAGAGCTCTAATGCCTCATTTTTTTTAACTTTGTCCAACCCATTGACTATCTAAAATGGATTTATAATATTTTTCCTATCACAAAAGTGACTAAGGGAATTTGAATTTGCACCAACTATCATGATTTTAATCTTGCCTATCCAAAAGATGATTTCCCATTGACAAGTATCGACCAACTTATTGATCTAACAACTGGCCATGAGATGCTATCACTTATGGATAGATTCTCTAGATATAATAAAACCCTAGTCACTCCTAAGGATCAATACAAGACAACCTTTATTACCCCATGGGGGACTTTCTATTATGAGGTCATGATTTTTGGCTTGAAGAATGCTGGTGTAACCTACCAATGTGCTATGACCTAATTTTTCCATTATCTCCTACATAAAATTATGGAATATTACATGCATGAATTACTTGTCAAATATAAACTTCATCATGATCACTTCATAATTCTTGAAATTATATTTTCTCATCTCCTCTAATATAATGTTTCTCTAAACCCAAATAAATGTGTCTTTGGTGTTCTTTTTAGTAAGATCTTAGGTTTTATCATTTATCTCCATGGTATCAAGGTTGATCTTTCTAAGGTTAGAGAAATCCTAGAGATGCCTCCACCTACTAATATCAAACAACTTTGCAACCTACAAGGCAAACTTTAGTCAATTCATTGCTTCATTTCCTAGTTGTTAGATCACTGCCAACCCTTTCACCATCTCTTTGAAAAGGATGTCTCCTTCAATTAGAATATATATTTCTAGGAAGCCTTTGACACACTTAAAAAATACCTCCTTTCCCCATTAGTTCTTATTCCACCTAAGTAAATTCAACCTTTCTACCTATACATCTCTACCATAGACCATTCTCTAGGTGTTATAATTGCACATGAGGATGACCAACATCAAGAGCAGGTGGTTTATTACATAAGCCACAAATTTATTGATTATGAGACTCAATATACCCACACTAAAAAACTTTGCCTTTTGTTGTTCTTTTCTACCTCCAAGCTTTGCCATTATTTCCTAAATCACAAAACCTATGTGGTCACCCATATTGAACCCCTCAAATACATGCATTCCAAACCATATCACAACAAATATGTAACTCAATGGCTCATGCTTATTTATAAATTTGACTTAGATTTCATTAAAAAAAAGTATATTAAATGGTAAAAAATCACTTACCAATTAGCTACTACCCCTTTACCTAACAATCAACCTTCAAACCTTGATTTTCCTGCTGAATCTATTACAATGCTCTCCATCAATGACATCTCCTATCAAATGATGTTCTCCTATGGATATAAATGTCAACATGGTAGGGGTGTAGGGGTCATTCTTATTCCTATAGATGGTGAGCCCATGCCTTTGTCATTTAAACTAGATTTTGAATGTATTAAAAATATGGTTGAATATGAGGCTTTGATTTTAGGACTTCAAATAGCTCTCTTCTTGGGTATCAAATCCATAACCATTTTTGGTGATTCTTAACTAGAGGTTAACCAATTTAATGGTTTTTACCTATGTAAAAATGAAATTCTATAGTGGTATAAACATCGTGTAGATACGCTCTTGGGATCATTTGACTCTTATCTCTTGTAAACTATTCCTCAATTTACAAATAATTTTACTAACATGATAGATTCACTTGTTTCACACATACCCTCTTCATCTTCCTCTTCAAAAATATATGTCACCATGCATGACTTGACATTACCCTCCTATATCTCAGCTAACGTCCTCTTTGTCAGAAATATAATAGCTAACCCACAATATTTATGGTAAAAACAACTCGTGAATTATCCTTCCTTCTTTATTGCCCCTCCTGATCTCTCTAATAATGGTAAATAGACCTTCATAAAATGTTTCACTCATTATACTATACTAGGGGGACTTCTCAACAAGTGAGGTTTTGATGGTCTTCTCCTTAGATGCGTAACTAGTACTATGACTCCCTTGATATTAAGGAAGTCCATGATGGGATTTATGGTGGGCATTTTAATGGTTACATAGTTGAAAAATGTATCCTTTGATTGGGCTATTATTGGCCCACACTTCATCAAGATTATGCTAATTATGTTTGATGTTGTGTCAAGTGTCAACAACATGCTAATCTCCTTCAAATTCCTAGTCATTCATTACAACTCACCAAAGAATTTGGGCCCTTCTCCTACTGGGCCTTAGATCTAATTAGAGAGATTAACCCTCATTCATCCCTCCATCATCATTCTATCATTATTGCCATTGAATACTTCACCAAGTGGGTCAAGGCCATCCCTCTCATCTCTACTAAAGCTAAGAAAATTGTTGACTTCATTAACCATCACATCATCTATCATTTTGGTGTCCTTTATAAGATTATAATAGAAAATGATAAGTCCTTCAAAAACAAGACTATTCAAAGTCTTTATGATACATTTGGAATCAAATTAAGCTTCTCATCACCATACTATCCACAAGATAATGGATAGATAGAAGCTTCAGACAAAATATTGACCAAAATTATCATGAAGATAGTCAAGGATACGGGCAAGGATTGGCACACACACATTCCTTTTGCTATATGGGCTTACCTCACTAGCATTCAAACTCATATAGATGCTACACCTTTTTCATTGGTATATGGGATAGAGCTTGTTTTTCCTTTTGAGGTCCAAATTCCTTCTCTTCACATTTCTTTACAAAACATACTTACTAATGATGACTTTCACCAAGAACGTTTGGCTCAACTTGAATTGCTTGATGAGCACCATCTCATATCCTTCAACCACCTCTAGATTTATCAAGAGTGTATCAAATGTGCATATAACAAAAACCTTAAAGATTGAGATTTCAATATAAGAGATCTCATCTTAAAATAAAATCAACATGTGATGAATATGGAGAAAAACAAATGGGGTAAGTTTGTTCCTAATTATCTTGGACCTTATATCATAACTCACAAGTATGACTCAGGAACTTATCACTTGTCATCTCTTGAACGAAGGCCAAAACTTGAACCTTTAAATACCTTACACCTATGACCATTCTTTTTTAGCATCACTTTACCTCATGTTTAAATTGAGCTCATCCCTTGAGCATCCCTATTACATTCATTTCCCTTCCTCTTCACCCTTACTCCTATACACCTAGTTAACTTACAAAGTGGTATGGTTTTTCCATCAAAATGGAAACATGCTAAGCCTCTATAGTCTTTTCCATGACTAAAATATAAAAAAAAGCAAAAAAAAAAACAAAATAAATAAATTGGATATTTGAAAAAGTTATAAAATCTCAGGTCATGCTTTTCAACATAGACTGCTCCCTTGAAGGATAGCTACATAACTTCCCTTTGCTACTATAAATAGACTACTCCCTTAAAGGATATCTATTTAAAATTAAAAATAAATTATTAGACCACTCCCTTAAAGGATGGCCAAGCCAAGGTTTGTTCTCAAAGGGAAAAATAAATGAAAAAGGCTACTCATAGCTTTCTAAGACCTTAACCCATACAAAATCCCATTGTAGGCTTCCACATTGATCAGCTTACACATAAAAAAAAGCTTTAAGTCATGGACTTGCCTATAGTATCTCTAGGGTCACCCACAAAAGGCACATATCATCTCTAATTTGTAGATTATGCTACCTAAACATTTTTCCTCATTTTACCCTTTTTTCCCTCATACATTTTCAAGGGACTATGAAGCTCACTTAACATAAGGTAAACATGGTGCTTCTCTATCAAACACAATGGTTCAAAGATATAAGGAATTAAAGAGGCTCATTTTCTTGAGACTATTTATGTTCTAATTATGGTTTTTTCCATTTCATGATCATTCTACCTCTTTATTTTCCCATCCACGTCACATGTTGATATCTCTATTTAAGATTAAGATACAATGTCATACCAACACTAACAAAGCCTACTCAGTTTATTTTACACATACACCATCACAAATATGGAAAAATATTAAACTAAACTAACATAACCAATCTATTCATTTTAAGCATACACTATCATAAATATGATAAAATGCTAAGATGACACTAACCAACCAACCATGCATATACCATCACATATACGGCAAAGGCTAGTCTAACTCAACTAACATGATCAGTATTAACATCAAAATTAACATAGCATAACATAATCATCATCTATATCATCATCATAATCACAATAAACACATCTCAAATGAACACATAGCAATAAATGAACATCTCATATATATAATATGTGATCAAAGTACATGTTCATCATCTACATCATCATAAAACCATATCTCTCTCTCAAAATATACATCTCACATCTTTGTCTTGTAGGTTGATATACATATAACAAATATAATTAAAACTAGCAAACTCTAACACTCAGGGTCCCTAAGGCTCTCCACGTGGTCATGAGGAGGCAGTGTCATCACCACTCTCCATCTGTTAGCATTTACATGAGCTAGAATTCATCACACATGACATCGACCTCTCCTACTCTATAAACTATAAATATCTATAAATCTATGATAACTCTTTAATCACCCTCTCATAGAAATCAATCTCATCTAGGGTAGTCAAATATCTCACCATAGACATAGTCTATGGAGGTCCTGTAGTACTTAATGATGGCCCAACCTATGCTAGTCCCTATGGTGGTGGAGGAGGAGTAGCCTAGCTTACTACTCTCAGATTGTCTCTCTTTATTGTCACTATAATCACTTGACCCTATAAAACAATAACTTGGCCCTATACTACTATAACCTAACCCTATAAATCCCTAATCTGACCCTATGATGTCAACACCTACCCCTACAAAGCTAAAATTTATGCCTAGGCTATCTCTCAAGCCTGCACTACTGCATCTCAGGCCTATACTATTGTATATCAAGCTTGTACCATTTCATCCCTCTCTCTAACACACCCCTATAAATTTGGTGGTGGCCTCCTAACCTCCAACACTAGATGTAACCCTACCTACCAAACTGTATAGGCCATTGTGCCCCCTAGGTCTCTAACACCTAGCCCTACTAGTAGTTCTTCAAAATCTAGCCCATCTATCTCCCTAGGTAATGGTAGGTGTTCCTCTATGTCATCCCTCCTATATCAAAAGAAGGTAGATAGAATATCCTATAGTAGACCAAACTACCTCCTTACCCATGCCATGGGTACCATCTCCAACTCACTAGCCCATCTCCCCCTGACCCATAATAAGCTCTACAACCTAACAAGTTGTTGTGCCTACCCTCTAAAAACTAGGTATGTTAGATATAGTCCCCACAAAATATTTATAGGGATCAAGCCCTCAATCATGAACCTATAGTATGTAATGTCTCACACCATACCATCCACTCAGGTTTATGCCATGCCCTCTTTCTACCATTTAAAACAAACCCTGAATTTGGTCAAGATAGTGGCAGGTAACCCTATTGTTCATGTCACCATGATGTGCTCATATGCCCAATAGTTTATTAGATGGATGACATATAAATTATATCATCATCATAGCCTCAAACCCCATAGCTCTCTATATAACTATTGCAAAAATATTAGACCCTAAGTAAAAATGATTTGTTGCTCAACCATCTGTGCAAGCACACCTATCAATGCAATTGGGAATATTCCACCATCTACATCTATTAATGCATACATCATGATCTTGATCATCACTAAGATTCTCAAATGATGTTGCTCCCCATCTTCTATATAGAGTGGCTCATATGTGAAACTCACAGAGTGGTAAGTCACCTCACTGACATGATCTCCATATAAAATGACCATGTGTATATCATGTTCCTCTCTCAAGCATGAAAAAACCTCCTCACCCTATAATGGTAGCCAAAAAATCCTATACACATCCTCCTACATCACTATCAACTCTTTGATCGATAGATGGAAGGTGCTGGTGTTATGATCCCACCTCTCAATCAATGTTATCATAAGAGACACATTCCATGTGACTCGATAGTACTATCACATTCCTCCTTACCCCATAGCCACTATATGCTCCCACTCTTCTAGAGCAACATTCCTCCTCATTCATGTTATTAGCCTTGGTAGATGATCTCATAATGTCTGATCCATCCTCGCCTGCATCCATACACAAACAACTCAAGTCACATACCTTTTAATATACTCTATCACTGCCTTATTCTCTTCTTACTAAGAGAACTACATTGGTTTTAGGCCCTAAACCAATCTATGTAGGCAACACTCAGTCAACATAGGTTCTTTTGAGGTTATCTCAGCCATATACCCACCTCACTAACTACCCTAGGCTTCACTGCCTCTCTCTCTCTCTACCCTAGGCTACCTACCTATTATAACTCTAGGCTTTAACCTTAGTAGTATAATTTATATCAGTCACATCCTTATCAATGTTGGTGATTGTGGATTCCCTAACCTCTTCAAAACCTACCCAAATAACTTCCAATATACAAATAGAGTACATCACCTACATATTATCACTCTTTATTGCATACATGTTATTAATAATGGTAATCTTATCTCTCTTTCACTCTCTCTTTAATTCTCTTCTAGTTATTTATTATTCTTTTATCTCTCTAAAGTGGACTATCATCTCTAAGGAAGTTTCACACTTCCTAGAACAAGAACATAGCTTGGCAGACTACTCATTTAACTACTAACAAACATCTTGTGGTAGTGATTTCTTACTTATAGGTAATCCTCCCTAGCCATAGAGGAGTGCTCACAATAACTAGATATGACATGCAAACCAAATCTAGATTCTTCCTAATCACTTATCCCCATCCCTCTTTCTATTTTCCTTTAGACTTAAAATAGACAAAATTTAGTGAAACACCTAGATCATAATAGAGAAATCTATGGTGATTTTAGAACTTTTGAAAATAACTTGGAGCTTGTCTCTACATCCACCTATGTAGCCACCTCCAACAATCTTCATGAAGAATTCAATCAAGTAAAACCTTCAAGTGGTGTTGATACAATGCTCCTCAAAGAGTTTGAAGAGATTATGGGAATGGAAAAGGATGATCAGATCATTTAAGGAGAGATGAGCTTGCAACAAGTTATCCCATACATGAATTTTTAGATTTGTCATGACAAGATGAAGGGACAAAAATTTTAGGCATGCTTTGAGGTTCAAGAGGACCTTAACTACTTTGAAAATACATGGGAGATGGTTTCATTGGATGATGAACAAGGACAAAGAACAAAGAGCAAGTAAGAGTCATCTACTACCCCATATAAAAAGAAGCATGTTTGGCACCCTTACTCATCTAGTGAGGAAGGAGACCTAAGATACTTCCCTTTTGATCTAGGGAGGGAGGTATGAGCAAGATGCATGTACATATTTGTTCCTTTTCCATTGTGTGTCTTGTTTCCCTAAGTGATTAGTAGCACAAGTGTGTCCTTATCTTATTTGGGTCGTTGTGTGTGGAGTTCTTTCCATTTATGTGTTTTAAGGTAAGATTATTGTCTTTTTGATTATTCTAAAGTCTGGTCCTGATGTTCTCTAAGTTTACATTGACTCCATTGGCCCTTAGTCGAATAAGGATACTAGTCTATAACATAGGCAAGCATGCTACCCCTAAGAGTTGCCAAATTATTGACCAAATTTGAATTCTAGTCAAATGAGGTCAACCCATATCATTTTAAACTTTTTAATAAGGTTTACATGCATCGTATGGGGTCTCATATTGTCCTATATATCTTGCTTAGCCATGTCCTAGTTTTGGTTGAAGTTCATTCCCCTTGAATTGGCTTAGTCAACCATGATCAACTTGGTCAAACCTAAATCAAACTTGGTCAAAATTACATTTTGTGTAAATTTTTTATAACATGGTATTTAAATTTTTTAAATGTGTTTACAAGTCATGAATTGTTCATTACCTAAGTTTCATGTGCAAGAAGGGGACTTTTGGCCATTTTCTAGCTCAATAATGAACTTGTACAGAATTATAAAAGGAAAAATTTGTCACCAAGATCAGTTTAAATTTGGAAGAGGTCAAAATCAAGTCAATATCAGTTAGATGGAAATCATAGGTTAGTTACAATCATAAAATAGGAATTCTCCTTGTTTTTAGGAGCTTTTGGGCACTTATATGGCCCCCATAATCAGAGATTTAGCTAAAAATGTGTATTGGGTGTCTCTTCACCTCCCCATACCCATTTCCACGTTTTAACTCCAAGGAGAAGGAAAAATGATGCATCTATAACTCATTTTGCTTCATCTCCTTCTTGGCATGCAAATGACGATCAATTTCAAGTGCTCACCATGGGCCATACAGGTGGAGTAATGAAGAAGGGTCTTGGGGGTGGATAGTAATATTAGTATAATTAATTTTCATGATAAGAAGTTTTAGATTGGTATATTATAGTTTAGGAAAAAATGCTAACAATCTAAATAGCTTCTTATAGAATTGCATCCAAGAAGGGTTTTGTTATGCATCTGTTTCTAACTTTCAGGGATTCATGGAGTTGTATGATCTTGGGGAGATTTTTTTAGGCTATAATAAATCTCTCTTCATGATAGTTTCATCATCTAACACTTCACTCTTCATTTCTTGTGAAGGAGGTCTCAAATGGTGCTTGTTTTCTAAGTTTGTAGTTGTGGGTGTGTAGATTCTATGTTTTCTAATGTCCAAAGAGCTTCATGGTGGTGATATTTCTCTTCATATTAATGTGTGAATATACCTTCATGAAACCATCTTGTGAGATTCCTAACTAACATTATTTTAGAGCCAAATTGTCCATTTTTTGCCTAGTTTACTGCCTTGTATGCTTACAGTCAGGTTATGCTTGTTTCATGAAGGTTTGTATGGAGTATGAATAGTGAAAAACATGGTGGAACTCATGAATAGTACCTATAATATCCAAGAGTTTTTTTTCCATGCTAGGATGGTTTAGAAGCTTTTTCAAGTGGTTGGTTCACTCCAAAAGGAGATTTGACTATTTTAGTGACCCAATCCCTAAAATGGCCAAATAGTGGTCCTAAGGTTTTTGTGGATTAATGTTGGACATGGTGGAGTAGGATTTTACCTTTTTTATTGATTTGGCCTTGTAACCCTATGAACCTAGTTTAACTATGTCAAATTTTAGGGATAGAGGGTAAGTGAAAGATTGGTTTTGAGCTCCTCCAAATTTCCAAAAAAACACTAAAAAGAATTAGTAGCATCTACAGGATTGTTAAGGGGTGTGCACCCTACAAGCCATTTGAAAAGTACTAAGCTTATTATTGCAAGAGGGAAAAATTCCAAGCAATCTAAAAAGCAAATTTAGGCTTATTGATCATGAGAAAAGAAGTGATTGCATGAAATGACCTTTCTTGGCCATCCCCTATCCATATACAGGGCACAGAGGTAGTGGAGGTAGTGTTTCAATGATTAGCATAAAGAGATGGTGTTGGGGGTTCCTAAGAAGGAACTAAGTCCTAATATTAATTTTACAAGAATATATACAAGATAAATAAGTCATTATATAAGGTGAACATGCTATAAACTCATCCTCACTGACCTATAGGCCCAAGAAAATAGGCACCTATAGCCTAGTTTTGAGTTTGGTCTTAGTCAAGGGAAAGTGAAGTTTTATATCTCAAGTGGAGAATGTATGCATATGGAATGAATAAAATATGTGCTGAAAGGATAACTCAAAGGCCTTATACACTTTTTGAAATCATTTTCTCACATGAAGGCCTATAAGTAAGCCCTAGGTGCATGAAATAGTCCTGATAAATGGTTGTTGGAAGGATGAGGTGTATGAAGTATAAAGTTGATTTTTTGACCTTATTTAAATCTTTAAAGAATAATAATGATCAAATCACCTACAAACAAGTTTTAAGTTCCCAATATGCACCTACATGTTAGACAGTGAGCAAAGAAGGTGGTTTGGTAAATTGATGATCTAAAGCATGATTGCATGATTCCCATGTATGGAATGATAATCATGAAGGATGGTAGGTGATCCCATAATATATGTTAAATACATAACCTATACAAGCAATTTAAATAGGGGTGTCCTTCAAGTAAAACTTAGTCATTCTTAAATAATCTTAAACAGTTGCATTCCAAAGAGATTGCCTTGAAGATTGAGGTGTTTAAAGGGTCAAATGACCCAGTAAATAACCAAATTTTTTTATGGATCACCTAGGTCTCTCTTATAATCTTATTTATCCCATATCTTGTTGAGATAAACATGATAGATATCTCTTGTTCTGTCTCAGAATAGGGATACCTTCCTTAAGTAAGATACAGGTAGTTTGTGAGGAAAAAAGGGATTAGATGGATAAGGGATGTTATAGGTCTTAAGTAAAGGTGGTTTAATATTTAAAATAATTTTAAAAATCCATAAAATCAACTTATAAGGTGTTAATCTAAATAAGATGGTTTCACATAATAAGGTTATCATACAGGCCTAGTAAAGCAACATACAAGCCAAGCTCTAAAGGATGGGTCAAGGGAGTAAGTAAAGGTTGGAATACCTTAATTTAATGATTGGAACTTAAAAAAACCTTTCTAGTACTGGGTTAGATCCTTTGGAGGCAAGAAATGGAAAAAAAACATAGTCCTTCTCGCTCTAACCCTGTAGACAATTTCTTAGAAAACTCTGTCTTGAGTTTTGAATCAGTTGGAGGGTCATCTCTTAGAGTCGATAGCTCAAACTTGGTGGAGGTAATCCTCATTAACTAGGGTATCATATAAAATAATTGTTTTTTTGAGAATAATAATGGAAGTTCCCTCTACTTTGTCTTAGATAGGGATCATGTTTCCCTTATACAAATCTTGTAAAATTTAGAAACATGGTCAAAACCACACACCAAAGGGAAAGGAATGTTTCCAAGAAGGTTTGGTGAGTTAAATCACACCTATAAAAATAATTAAAAATTTATTTCAAGGTTTTAAACCATGAAAAATGATTGGAGATATTAAGCTTGTAGGTGTAGCTAGTTGTGCAAGCAATGGGTCTAATACCAAATAGAGAGTCATTCTTAGTTATAGTTTTTGGGAAATCCTAAAATATATTGTTCCATGTGTTTTAAATAATATTTGAGGTTTTTGATATATATAAGGCATGAAATCATCAAGAAATATTTGTTTTGAACACAAGGTTATAGGCAAACTCCTTGCACAAGGTCTAGGCCTAAGCCTAAATAGTAACCATTCTTGTTTCTAGTTATTAATAAGCTATCATAGTAGTTTGAGGAGATGAATGGGATACAAAAATAGGTGATAAAATTCTCAGTTGGTATAAAAAATTTCCCAAAAGTCATTTTAGACCTAAAAGGAGCTCAAACCCTTGCAAAAGATAAGGATTGGTTTGAAAGGTCAACTTCTATCACTCATATCTTTCATGAATGCTTGCATGGGACCTTGAGATTTTTAGATAAGTTACAGAAGGATCTTAAGAGGCCAATAATGGATTTTTTTGTGGTTTCAATGTGAGACCTTTATGAACAAAGGTAAAGAGTTGAAACACCTAAAACCCTTGCAAAACCCTTATAGGGCCCTGATTGGGAAAAGGAAGCTTTTTGAGCATCTAGATGAAAGGGGATGACCATAAAACCACTTGAAGGTTTTATAGAAATATCATAGGATTATACATGTGTTTTTCTTGTATGGAATTGTACATATCAGAGGAAAATAGGGCTTGTTTTGTCCATTTTGAGTGGTGTGCAAGCTAGAGAAGGAGTTAGGAGATGAAAAAAAAATTGGGAGAAATTTTTAATCTTGATATAACTCCAAAAAATCATCTTATCTCATGAATCATCCTCTAAGTTCCCCAACTAGGCCCTCACTTTTAGGTAGTCCAGTGAGTTAGAATAGTGAACACTTGGGACAGTGGTGAAAAGCAATTAGGGAGGCCTTTTAAAGGATTTTTCTTGAAACTGATGATATGGGAGCCTTTAAAAATTGTCATGATTGTATGCATCAATTAAAAAAATTAAGGAGTTTTAAATTCCAAGTGGAGAAGGTGCATGGAAAAGATCTATTTTAAGACTACCAAGTGTGAGCATGCATGGCCAAGATGATAGGAAGGGTCAAGTGCTACACTCCTAACCTATCACGTGTATTAGGATAGGAATAGCTGACTTATGGCTTACTTATTCCTCTTTGATGCTATATCACATTTATCTATGCATTCATTTGGTTAGTAGGTCAGCCTATGGAGTAATCATGGCCTATATAGACTATATATAGGAGGTAGTGAGTAATTATTTATCATCATATTATGAATTCCTCTCTTATTGAAGCTTGTGGAGGTTGCCCCCTTGAAGTGGCTTGTCTATTATCATATATTCTAGTATATTTCAGTCATATTTGGATCTATTTCTACTATTTTACTTTATTGTTGAAGTAATTTCATTGCAAGTGGTATCAGAGCTATGATTTGGGCAATCTTGTGGGTGAAAACCTAATTTTTAAAATTTGGCTATATCTAAAAATGGTTGCTAATTTCTATACAATGTTTTTACTAGAGGTCCACAAACTTGGGGCTAAGTAAAGGGTGTTGAAACTCCAAGTAAAACTCCTAACAAGGAAGAGATGGAGTCAAAAGGGGGATGTACTAGATCCTTTATACCAAGATTATCTTACATAGATCACAAAGTGAGCCAAATTGACTATAGTATACAAGGCATTCAAAGTGAGGTGCAAGGCATACAATCTAATCTAAAATCCATACAAGATAGTTTGGTAGATATCATGATGGCTTTGAAAATTAATTATTCAAATCATCCAGCTATCACTATTACACAACCCCACTAGGGTGGTTCTCCCAACCAATCTACTTCAAATACAACTACATTGCCACAGAGGAACCCATTACCAAATGTGGATATGTGCAAATTTGATGGAAAAGATCCACTCAATTGGATCAACCAAATGGAGAATTGTTTTGATCTACATTAGATCCCAAGTGGAAAAAAGGTTACCATGGCATCTTTATATCTTAAACCTAATCAATTCATTTGGTATCAATGGTTGTGTGCTCAAAAGAAAAAGATGACTCTCAATGTCACCTAGTCAATTTTTATAGAGGAGCTACAATTACATTATGGTAATAGTGTGAAAGAGAATTACTTCATCCAACTAGCAAAATTATGATAGACTAGCTCCATCAAGCATTATATTCATCATTTTTAGAACCTATCCTTACATGTGGAGACAATTTCTAAGGAGAACTTGAATGACCTATTTTTGGGTGGACTCAAAGACCACCTTCAACATGAGGTATGCATGTTTAATCCACTTAAGATTTCTAATTCTATTATCATGGCATGTAGAGTTGAGGAAAAATTCATAGCCAATAAGAAGAAACCATTCACTCACTTCAAATATCATAGCATATTGACACCAACATTTCCTTTGCATACCAGATTGACCCCTCAGTAAATTAAAGAGAAGCATGTAAAAGGATTTATTTTTAGTTGTGACAGCAAGTGGAGCAAAGGACATAGATGTGTTAAGAAGAAGTTATTATACATTAAGGGATCTAATGAAGATGAAGAAGAAGATAATATCTCTAATGATGATGAGGAAGAGATAAAGGAGGTATCTAAACATTCCCAACCTATAATCTCTTGTCATGCACTTATAGGTATTAGCACTCCACAAAATCTTAAAGTGGTGGGTTTACTCAAGAAGTAGAAGGTGATAGTGTTGATTTATTTGGGGATCACACATAACTTCATAAACCATAAGTTGGCCACTCGATTGAATTGTTTCATCTACCTAACACCAAAATTTTAGGTCATGATTATAGATGGTGGCATACTTAATTATTCAGGCAAATGCCATAGTATTAAGCTTGCTATGGGTGAGTACAATCTCAATTCTCCTATGTTTTCTATTCCCATGGGTAGCATAGACATTGTTTTGGGATTCTAATGGCTCACAACCTTGGGTACCATTGAGATGAACTTCCAAGAACTATTCATGAACTTTCATTCTAAAGGTAGGAAAATTGAACTATGTGGATTATAGGCAAAATCTCCAAAATTAATCAGTTCACATCAGTGACCAAGATGCTAAAAAGGGGGTAGAGATAATTATTGAAAGATTATGTTCCATAGAAGTTCAACCCACATAATCATCTACACATCTTGATCTACATATGATTCTTGATGAACACCCATCTATTTTTGGGGCCATGCCAAAAGGACTACCACCAAAAAGAGAACATGATCATTCCATTCAACTACTTCCAGGGAGTCCACCACCAAATATCAGACCATATAGATATCCATATGCATAAAAGAGTAAAATCAAAAAGATGGTCCATGAGATGGTAGAGGTAGGGATCATCCAACATAGCCAAAGTGCATATTCATCACCAGTGGTCATGGTGCAAAAGAAGGATGACACATGGATAATGTGCCCAAATTATAGGGAACTCAACAAGTACACCATCAAAGATAAGTTTTCTATTCTAGTAATTGATGATTTACTTGATGAGTTACATGGTGATAATTATTTCACAAAATTGGATCTTCACTCAGGGTACCATCAAATTAGAATCAAGGATGAAGATGTTCATAAAACTACTTTTAGAACACATGAGGGCCATTATGAGTTTTTGGTAATGCCTTTTGGTCTTAAAAATGCACCATCTACTTTTCAGAGCTTGATGAACACTATTTTTAGGCCTTTTTTAAGGAAGTTTGTATTGGTTTTCTTTGACAACATATTGATTTATAGTCAGACATGGGAAACACATCTAAAACATGTGAAACAGGTGTTGATAGTTTTGGAAAAGCATCAGCTTTATGTGAAGCCATCCAAATGTGCTTTTGGAGTATAGGAGGTAGAGTACCTAGGTCACATTATGTCCCATGAAGGTGTTAAAGTTGATCCCTAGAAGATCAAACCTATGATGGAATGGCCCATGCCAAAACTCTCAAAAACCTCTAAGGGTTCCTGGGACTAACAGGTTATTATTGAAGATTTGTGAAAGGTTATGGCATCATGGTGGCTCCACTCACTACATTTCTAAATAAGGATGCCTTCCATTAGAATGATTCCACTACCAAAGCATTTGAGAAACTAAAAGTAGCTATGTGCACCACTCCAGTTTTGGTTACTCCAGACTTCTCAAAGACATTCATTATTGAATGTGATGCTTCTAGATCTAGGTTGGGAGTGGTACTAATGTAGGAAGGAAGACCCATTGAATTTGAGAGTCATAAATTCAAAGCTAAGAATCTACAACAACCTATCTATGAGAAAGAAATGATGGCTATTCTTTATGTAGTTAAACAATGGAGGCCCTATCTGATGGGTAGACACTTTAAGGTGAAAATGGATCATGATAGTCTCATATAATTTTTAGAGAAAAGATTATCATCTAAAGAACAACAAAAGTGGGTAACCAAAATGTTGGGTTATGATTTTGAAATCATCTGCAAGAAGGGTAAATATAATGTAGTAGTAGATGCACTATCTAGATGGGATACATCCACATAAGCATTACTTTGTGTTATGTTAATGTTATAAGTAGATTGGGTGGATGAAGCCATGTTATAATAGGAGAAAGACAAGGATACACAGGTTTTGATTTAAAATATCCATCAAGGTACTTGATCCTCTAACAAATTTGAATGGAAAGGTAATGTCCTCTAGTAAAAGGTTAGGTTATACTTGTGCAAAAATTTAGAGCTTAAGCATAAGATTCTTGTAGAGTTGCATGCATGTCCAATTGGGTGACATTTAGGGTTCTTGAAAACTTATCACAGAATTAAGAAAGAATTATTTTGGGAAGGACTCAAGGGAGATGTACAAAATTTTGTGATAGAATGCTTGATATGCCAATAGAATAAAGGTGAGATAGTTAAGACCTTAGGTCTATTACGACCGTTAGTAATTCCTAGTCAAAGGTGGGAGGAGGTTTCCATAGATTTCATCACAAGGTTGCCTTGTTCTAAAGGTAAGAATGTTATCTTGGTCATTATGGATAGGCTTACAAAATATGCCCATTTTTTTACTCTCTCACACCCATTTTTAGTAATTACATTAGAAGCTATTTTTCTTGAAGTAGTTCTAAAATTACACAGAACCCCAAAAATAATTGTAATTGATCATGATCCTATTTTCACTAGTAATTTATGGACTAAAATATTTCCTATTTGGATACTTAGCTAGCTCATAGCTCATCTTACCACCCACAATCTGACAGATAAATAGAAGTGGTTAACAAATGTTTAGAGGGGTATCTCTATTGTTTTGTATTAGACAAATAGGAACATTGGGTTAAATGGCTACCTCTTGTAGAATGGAGGTATAACACATCTTTCCATACCTCTTTTAAAATGTCTCCATTTCTAACACTATATGGTTCCCATCCACCTTCCATCACTTCTTCATTAAAGGTGCAAACCAAGGTTTGAGATGTAGAGGAGCACATTCAACATCAACAAGATGTTTTGGCTAGTTTGAGAGAGAATTTGGCCTTGGCACAAAATAGGATGAAGCAAAAAGTAGATCAACACCATAGTGAGTGAAATTTTGAGGTGGGTGACTGGGTATTTGTACATTTGCAACCTTACAAGTAGATGTCCTTAAAGTAATAGAAAAAGGACAACAAAATTGCTCCTAATTATTATGGCCCTTATCAAGTTCTGCAAAAAAATTGGAAGTGTGGCTTACAAGCTCAAGTTACCTCATTTATCTCACATACACCTAGTATTTCATGTTTCCTATTTGAATAAGGTCATTAGATAGAAATTTTAAGCCTAGATAAAGCTCCCAAAACTAGATGAAGAAGGATGAATCATTTTAGAACCAAATAAGATCCTCCAAACATGTACTAAGAGGTTGAAAACTAGAGAGATTAGGGAATATCTGATCAAGTGGAAGAACCTGAGTAATGAAGATGCAACTTGGGAAGGTGAAGATTTTTTGCAATAACATCTAGAGTTATTCAACATTGAGGACAACATTAGTTTGAAGGGGAAGGGTATGCTATGCCCCTAACTTATCACATGTATTAGGATAGGAATAGCTGACTTGTGGCTTACTTATTCCTCTTTGATGATATATCAAATTTCTCTATGCATTCATTTGGTTAGTAAGTCAGCCTATGGAGTAACCATGGCCTAGATAGATTATATATAGGAGGTAGTGAGTAATTATTTATCATCATATTGTGAATTTTGCTCTTATTGAAGCTTGTGGAGGTTGCCCCCTCAAAGTGGCTTGTCTATTATCATATATTATGATATATTTCAGTCATATTTGGATCTATTTCTACTATTCTACTTTATTATTGAAGTAATTTCATTACATCAAGATCCTCCCTAATGAATGTCAAGGATTCTTAGTAACCCCCTACTCAGATTCATCATCAAATTTGATCAGGTGTAGAGATTGGGTAGTTTTGGAAGGCCAATTATGAAGGTAAAGTTTATATGTATAAAAAAGGAGTTTCTTGACTATTTGTAGGTCCTAAATGATTCTAGATGATATTGGTAACTCTTGACATGGATTATCTCACCCCATCCTTCTCTCTCATGCATTTGTAACTAGTTTTGACATTAGTGACACATGTCCTTGTGCCTCTTCAACTCCTCTCTCTCTCTCTCTCTCTCTCTCTCTCTCTCTCTCTCTCTCTCTCTCTCTCTCTCTCTCTCTCTCTCTCCTCTTTCAAGTTTTATAAATTGGGCCTTCGTAGCTATTGTTTGTATCTCTCTGCCTGGGTATGGTAAAGCCATGCCAAAATTTTACCTTGAATAAATAAATACAAGTGTTTTAGCTCATTAAAATATTTCATTAAGTGTACATGCTTGGTATTAGTCTTGTGCAAGTGTAATTTCCATTTACCTTCACATGTTGATTCCATTAGTACCTAGTGTATTATGATTTCCTTCTTGCAAGTCAACAAGAAGTGTCTAAAAAGAATGCAGGTGTAAGTGAGTAGGCTACTCAATAGATTGTCTAAAAATAATTCATATTGTTTAGTTCCTCCTATCCTATGTCATCTCTAAGACCCCATGTTGAAGCATTGATGTGAGAGGAGAGGTTGATGTTGAATGAAGTGTATGTGTTACTTGTCCTTAATTTCAAGTGTATGTTAAATGTATGAGTAGAGAAAATATTTTGGTACATCACCCCATGTATAATAGGTTTAATTTCAATTATTCTAACTCTTTTCTTCCCCATAGGTTGTTAGTAGTAGGAATATGAGCTTAAATGATGCATCAAGGGGAATGAACCCCTAATCTAGAGGTCTACCTCCTAAAAGGGATACCCATAGCCCTAAGGTGCTTCCATTATTTCACTTAAATAAGGATAAGCTTGTCCAATCTCCTCATTTGGTGTAAGTTCAAGTGTCAATAATTATATCTCAATCAATTTATAAAAATTAAATTAGTTTCATAAGATTGAGGTAATTCATTACTTTAGTCTCATTATGCATTCTAAGGTTAAGATGACACTTACTAGCAAAGATCTTAAATGTGAATGTTTATATCATTAAATAGGGGGTTTTTAAGTCATTTGACATGTTTTTGAGGTCATGATGTGTACCTCACCATAAATTTTACCCAAAGAGTCTTGAAATTGTTTTTCCAACATTGAAACACTCTTTGTAACTACCTAATCCATATCTCTAATGTTCAAGAAAGATGATAATGAGAAAATGGTAGGGAAATGAAGGAAAGAATAGTATTGGTACACGTTATACCTCTATACAGGCATGAGAAAATCCATTAAAACTACTCCAATAGGATTTTCAAGTAGAATGTGGTAGTTCCTTAGTGAAAGAAGGATCTTTTAGAGACTTTTTATAGTTTTTTCATTTTGGATATATTCTCCAAGAATTTACATGGATTACTCCATCTTCCTTAAGTATAAATTCATGTAAGGGAGTGATTTTTAGGCCCAAAAATAGAAAAAACTATTCACATTTCCATCAGGTCTATAGGCTTACTTAATAGGATCGAAAGGTCACTAGTTTGTGAATATTTCATGAGAGAGAGAGAGAGAGAGAGAGAGAGAGAGAGAGAGAGAGAGAGAGAGAGAGAGAGAGAGAGAGAGAGAGAGAGAGACAGAGAGAGAGAGAGAGATTTGAATCCAAAGATATTGGGAGGATATGGGTAAACTAATGCTCTTCCACTTTGTGGCATTAGTTATCTAGTTAAGCTCCTTAGCTTTATGAATAATCACTAAAGAGTTAAGGTCTAAATAACTGATTTAAAATCTTAGAGGCTCAGTTTTAAGCATTTTCAAAATAGTTTTTGGATATTTGGTGGGTATTAGGTATTGTTTAGGCATTGAATGTTCCCAATGGTTTTATCATCCCATCTTCCATCATTCATTTGGCACATGCCAGCATTAGAGTAAACAAGACCATTAAACAACTTATAGACCTAGGTCAGAGGTTACAAGTAGTGATTAATTGGTGTTGAATTGTATATCAACTCAATTATATATCAATAAAATCAATATTCCTTATTAATTTTATCAAGGCTACTTGTCCTATGCTGTAAGTAGGAGATTTAATTCAAGGATGTGGTCTTCAAGGGTCTAGAATTGGAAAAGAGACATGAAAAATTATGATATGAAAAGGAAGAAGCTTACATCTACACATATAAATGATTGTATTCAAGAGATAAATTCATATAAATATGATGATATTAAATATATTCTTCAAACATTTCCCTAGCATGTGGCCATGTTGGAAACTTTAGGGTATGCTTTCAATGCAAAAAATAAGAGAAGTCTTATTAACTTATAGGTTTATGGATGATATGTAAACTACACTGATAAACTCAAAGTGAAGTTTCAAAATATGGATACCAAATTTCTCAAACTTATTAAATTCTTGAAATACTCAAAATAACTTGTAAATTATTTGGCAATTAACTGTTCTCAATTATCAAATTGGATTGGAACTTTTGAAAGACTTTTTCACTTCCATTCACCAATTAAACTAGTTTTATTTTTAAAAATGTTGTAAATGTCAAATTTTAATCTTTGCATATATTATTGATTAATAAAAAATTAGAAACTAAAATAAAACATGTAATTAAAAGACAATTTTACCACACAACATTGATAATAGAGTTCAGCATCTCTTGCCTACGTCTCTGGGTCCACCCAATAGTGAGGACTATTTCCATTAAATTTGTGCAACAAATGGATTACAAATTATTTGAAATGCTACAAAATTTCCTTTAGGCTTGATCTCTATACAAGAACTCCACCTTCACTGATATACTCAAGCTTGGCAACACAGATTCCTTCCTCAGTCTTCAACCCCTTCTAATGGCGCACTAAGTCCCTCTACTTAACTATTGGTTTATCCAATTTATAATAAAATTAACTATAAATTATATTTTCAATTACAAAACATAATTAAAAATGCTTAGCCTCTATGTATCAAGTTGGATAATGGATCAAAATCCATTTTCTAACTATCTCCAAGCTCTCAGCCTATTAAAAATAATATATATAGTCGACAATAGCTTACATTCAAATAAATGTTCATGCCTTTTATAACATTTAGAAACCCATGGCTCAAGTAGTCAAAGCATATCCATTTTACATGATAGGTGCAAGGTTCAAGTCTTTGGCCTCCCTTTTTGGGTGCTTGGGCTTATCCATTTTAATCTGACATTGGAAAATGGAATGCCTTTCATGACTTTTTAAAGGCTAGCATCCACCTTAGACAATGCCAACACCCATTTTGGTGGGCTCAAGGTACTTAACTTAGCATGTACATTTTTTGTTGTACCAACTTAGTATATATGCTATGGCATGTCCTCTTCTCATAGTCTCCAAACTTAGCATTTGACTTGGTGATGTGGCACACATTTATCATGGTCTCCAAACTTAGCATGTAATTATCTTCTATCTTGAGCTTGACTCAAAAATATATTTTGGCATTGGCAAGTGCTGGTTCTCCCATGTGGCTTAATGGGGCTTGGAAATAGTAAAGTGCAAAGAATTACCAAGGAAATATTACAAGTTATTTAAAACATATAGTTCAATTGTCCCACATGCATCTAGTTGGGATAATATAATGGTTTAAAAGCAAATTTGAATGCATTACATTGTGAGATGGATGCCAAGGCACCCCTCCTTAACCAAGTGTGCTGACCCTCGCTAAGGGCCCCAAGTGAGCCAATCGTGGGGCCCATGGTTCTCCATATGACTGTTGTCAAAGACCAAAGTCTAAAACCAAACCAAAACACCAAACCAAATTTTTACATGAATGTGCAAAAATGGACTACCACATGTCGATAAGTGATTGGTCCATTTATCGTATACAAATTATGACATGCATTGTGATACCTTATTTTTCCTATCATAATATAACTTTAGTAGCTTATAACATGGGCATCCAAACTCCATTTTGTGATCTAAAAGAAGCACCAAAAATCTCTCAAAAGGATATTTTATGTGAAATAGGTTTAATCACAACTTGAGACCTTTTTCCAAACTAAACTCTAGATCACACCTCCCTACAAAAGAGGATTTTGGTCTCCAAAAGTCTACTATCTCCTAAAAAATGAAAATTGGTCTACTATATCACATCAAATAAAACCCAATCATAGCAAGAGATAAACATTGGAAAAATAAATGATTCAAAACTCAAGTGAAAATTCATACAACATGGCATGACTAAATTAATCTAAAACTACCAATAAAATGATCACAACATACCAAGACTATGTGTCCATGTCACATCCTATAAAGCAATGAACTGTCAATAAATGAAATAATTCCCAATGTAACTACAAAATAAGTTTTTTAATGCTAAAAACATATAATACATGTTGTAGATATGTTTCAATGCAATGCCTTGGTATGGGACTTATAATTCTAAGAAAATTCAAAAAACATAAAGTGTATATTGCCTAACATCCAAACATGCCCATGGGGTCTTACAATGCATCTATACATCTATGTGGCAAAATGGATACATTGTTAAAATAGTAGTCAAATCTAAGACAAGTGTTGTAAGGAAATTAACTCAACCCACAACATTCATTATTCTATTATCTCCAATTGATTAAATGAGTTCAAAAACTATAGATAACTCACTTAGCATAAATAAGAGATTTCAAAACATAGAGCTATTTGACATAAGGTGAGAATTGAAATAATTCAAATGACAAACCTATCTCAAAGTGTTCTCACATTCTCTACTAATGCATCATTAAATCTTGTTATTTCCCTTAATATAATTCTTAATAATTCTTTAAAAAATAAATGCATTATAAATCCACTTAATCAAATTTTCTACCTAGTTAACTTGCTTTCCTCAGTGGATTCATTAACATCATTATGGATTGTTTTAACTTCATTGACCTTATTAATAGGTTAATAAATCATCTTAGTTTTACCATGTTTAGAATGAGAAGATGATTCAAGTTTAAAACAATGATCAATCCGATGTCCATTTATATGGCAATGAGTGCATAAAACCTTCTTAGGTGAGGTCTCCCTTTTACCTCTTCTCACTTTGCCATGACAAGAATGGTCTTTAACACCTACAATATGTTTAATCAAAGCATATCTCTTCCAACAAAATGCAACACTATGGTTATGCATCCCACAAAAAGTGCAATGAAATGATTGCATCATTTTTTGAATGTTAGATCCAAATTTCTTAAATATAAAAAGTGGATCAGAAGATTTAGTGCTAAGTCTAGTGTAGGAACTAAGAGGTGGAATATGTTGTCCCCAAAAATCTCAACTCATTTTTGGGACAACATATGAACTATTCTAGTTCAATAGACCAAAATCCTCTCTTCCCTTTTCAAAAAGTGTTCTGAGCATTAAAATTCTTCATTATTCAAGCTTGAATCTATGAAATCTATAGGCTAATTTCTATGAACTCATTTCTATGGACTCTACAGGTTCATTTCTACAGACTTTGTAGATTCAAATCTATACACTTTACAAGAAAGAAACAAGCTCTCAACACTTAGACATTTCCAAGATTAGTTCAATGCCTTGGTTCAACCAAAAGAGTTCACCGGCAAGCTTCTAAGCAAGGATAGAACCATTGAACCATTGAACCTTGAAACATTTTGGTTTAATGGGTTCAATGGGTTCAAAGGTTCAACATCATCAGAAAGAGTTAAGTGCATTTGTCAAGGTTCAAATTTTAACTACTTCAAGGTTCAATGGCTTCAAAACACTTATCAAAGAGAAGAAAGCTTGAACCATTAAACTGTTGAACCATTGAACCACTTTGGTTCAATGGGTTCAATGGTTCAATAGGTTCAATAGCCATATGGTTCAACACATTTAGTTCAAGAGATAAAAAAGTACCTAGTCAAATAAAGAGATTGAACTAATTGAACCATTAAACTGTTGAACCAAAGTTAGTTCAATCAATCAGTTTAATTGGCAAGTTCAAGGGGCTACCCTAAAGCCAAAGGAAAAAGTGCCCTTACAAAGGGTAGTGAACCAAGCTGAGTGCCCTTATAGAGAGCAGTGAACCAAGTGGAGTGCCCTTGTGGAGGGTAATGAACCAAGCTAAGTGCCCTTGTGGAGGGTAATGAACCAAGCTAAGTGCCCTTGCAGAGGGCAATGAGTAAAGGCAGACACAATGAATTCCTTCAAAAAAGTTTCGATGGTAAAGTTGTTAAGGATCATTTCCTTCAAACAAAAAGTTTGAAGGAATTCCTTCAAACTTTTGTCTAAAGGAAAAACTCGAAGAAAATCCTACCAAAGTAATTAAATACAGAGGCCACCTGAAGGATCCCAAAGGGTAGGTATCCTTATAGGAGGATCTTACCAAGAAAATTGGACCATTTTTCAAGACCTCAAAGGGCAAGTTCCCTCTAAGAAAGATCAAACCTCAAAGTGCAGTAGAAGCCACCATGTGTCCCTTATAAAGTTAAAGTGGAAGCTTCGAAGTGTTGTCTACCAAGACAGAGTTTATAATAAGTTTCAAAGCTATAGAACATGCCACATGTCATCATTTGTATGACTCTAAATGAGTCCCAATGTTTCTATATTGTTTCTAAAATCTCAATGGAGCATGACAAGTGTCTGCATCCATGTTTTGAGTTTTGTATAAGCTATAAAGCTTCTTTTGATAAACTTCTCTTAGAGTTCCATGAAAGGTGACAAGTGGCAACTGCGAAAGGTTTCAATATGTTTTTCAAAGAGTAGTGGAATGTGCCATGTGTCCCTTGTAAATCTTGATAGAGGTCAACAAGTGTCAACCTCCATAGTTTCTTCCTTTTATTTTGATATTAAGTAAGGACTGTGGCGGGCCCTAACTGACTGGATAAAATTGAGTAGAACACACCATGTGTCATCATCTTCATGAATCCAAAAGAGTCCTAAATGTTTCTATAGTGTTTTTAGGAGCTTAATGGAAGCCTCCACGTGTCATCTTCTACAGGACTCTCAAAAGGCATCTAAAACCTCTATAAGTTGAGCGGATGCTGCCACGTGTCCTCAAATATTTCATATAAGAATGTGCCATGTGTCACCTATTGAGATTAGTGAAAAACAGCCAAAATAAGTGGGAAAGACATGAAGGAATTGATAAGGAGGATGAAGGGCCCGTAGCCATCAAATTTAGGACAACCAAGTAGCTGGTGGCTTTCAAATGATGACAAACCCAAAGACATCAAATTTGTGGCAATGAAATAATTATTGATCCTTGTAGGCTTAAGCACAGACCCTGTGAACAAATTTAGCGACCAACTAAAGAGATAGCCCAAGGGATTAGATCACATAGATAAGGATGAGATACAGTAAGGAAAGGGGGAATGATGGAGAAAAATAAAAAATATCCATGCATGGGATATGTTTTTAAAAGGTAAAGTAGTCCACTAGGTAGACATCAGAGAGCACAAATAGTCAATGGTGTGACCTATGTTTTGTATTGAGTAGAGTGAACAAATGTGCACACATCAAGAAACACATCAGGAAGCCCATATTAAAAATTAATGCTTGATTCCAGCATAGCCCATGGACAAAATTTAAAATACATTAAAGGCAGTGAATGCATCGTCAACCATTTTTGTGAAACAAAGTGCCCAAGTCTTTTTTGGAGCACTATTTATTAGACTCTCTCTTATTGTTTTAAGGGGATCTCTCACTGTTATCAGAAACAAAAACTTTGCCCAAATTGAAAGTCATTATTAAGACTTTGAGCTCAGATTGTTGATCATATTTTGTTATTTGAATAAGAAAATAAGTGACTTTTCAGACTTTGTGTTGGAATAACTTGGTTGTTGGGGAAATTGTTCTTATGTTTGTTTACTTAATACATTTTTTGTCCATTTAATTGAATAAATAGAATTAGTGAAAATAATTAGAAAGGTGTCCTAAAGCCAACTATGGAGAGACTTTGTGCCCCCACAATTTCCTTTAGTGTGTTTTCTTTCTATTCCTATGTAAAAGATATTGGGATGACTTTGTGCCCTCATTATCCTTCATATTTTATTTCTATGTAAATGACCTTGGGACAACTTTGTTCCCTCATTGTCCTTCATATCTCACTCTTAGGTAGTTGAGGTGGAGACTTTATGCTACATCTCAATCTAATGGTTACTATGCTTTTGGTTACCAGTTACTTGTCACTACCTGAAAGAACTCCTACTATTTCCTGCAAGGAAAGAAGAGAAGTGCCTTTAGCATTTTCACCAAGATTTTCTCCGATGTGTGTTAACATCATCTTTGAAAAAAGAGAGATGGATGGTTTATCCTACCCCTAAGTTTTATTTTCTACTTATATAGGGAACCTCCCCTTGATGAGAGGCGAGATTTGTCCCCTTTTCATGTAGTAAATGTACATATCTGATCGACCAATATCCTTATGATGTGGTTGAAAAGACCTATTTTTCTCACTAGTTAGCTAGTGACAAAATATTCACCCAACAATTTTTAGTGACTCCATTGGGGATACAACAATTTTGTGCAATTTGGAGCCTCAAGCTTCAGATTGAAACATCACATGTGTCTTATCCATTATCATTATAGCCTTATTTATTTATCCTGATGTAGAAGAATGCGTAGTTTGAAGCCTTAAGCTTCAAGCTAAAGTAGTGCCAGTTCTTTTCCATTTTTATTTTTACACTTTGGTAGATTCATGGTATACACGAAGCTAAAGGGCTAAAGGTATTGTTGACCCTATATTCGAGTTGGTATAGAAAATTAATTTTGATCTATCACCTTTAGTATCTCATCTCCAATGAACTAGGAGCTTTCCTCTTACTAAAGTCAAGTCTCCATTACCAAGCAAAGCCTCCATTTCCACTATTAATAAAGCTTTATCAATACTTACCCCTCTAAGATTTGTTATTCCACCTTTCCATAGTCATATAATGGCAGTTCAATGTCCTTAGAGTAACTCTTTTGGCCCACTCAATTTAACTCTACCTCTACATGAGCTACCACGCAGCTCAAGGAAAAATTCCCCCAAGTTCTATGGTGATGGGAAGGTTCATCCTGATGAACATATTAAAACTTTCATCATAGCCTATGGATTAATAGGTGTGGAATATGAGGATGTAGTAGTCAAGCTGTTTGTGGAAACTTTATAAGGTGTTACTATAGACTGACTCTATCATCTATAGGCCCAGACTGTGACTAATTGGAACACTCTCAAAGCCAAATTTGAATCTAGATTCAAGCCTGTAGAAGATGTGCATGCCCTGTTGGCTCAACTCACACAAATTAAGAAGGAGCTTCATGAACTAATGAGGGATTTCATAGCAAAGTTTGACAAGTTGAGGAATAGGATTCCTATAATTGCTTAGCCTACACCTAAGAATCTCAAATGTTTCTTCATCAACTCTTAGCTACCTGAAGTGAGTTTTCTACTGAGATGTGCTGGCCAAATAGACCTTGCTATAGCTCAAAATTTGGCCATTGAGGTGGAAGATGACCTTATCTTGGTAGGAAAGATAAGGAGAGATCCTAACAGAGGTAAATCTTCTTCATCTTCTGAATATCCATCTATAGGTACCACTAATCCAATGGTGTAGAAGCTAGAAAATGAGTTGCTAACTCTTAAGAAGAAAATGGCTTAAAGGATATCTTCAGCTCCTTCATATAGAGATATGCCAAGAAAGACATTCCCTAATTAGTCATACCAAGGCAATGCTATCAGGAATCAAGGATAACCAAATCATCTTCCTTCCCCATAGGGGAAACTTGCCATTGAAGCACCCTTAACCAATTTAATAGTTAGATATATTGAAATAGAATCTAATTTATCTCTCCAGATTGAATTGAAATAATCAAATGATGTTGATCTCCTTGCAGAAGGCCAAGAAGAATTAGCTAGTGACTCTAACATTGGTTTCCTGAATTACCAAGATGAACCCAAAAGTGAAGGTAAAGTAGATGAGGGATCATATGTTGTGTTCACTTGGTCCAAGAATTAGTCATCCCAACCAGTTGCTAAGGAGAAAGTAGAAGAGTGACCTCAACTAGTAATTTCAATTTCTAAATGGGGAACCACTCTACCTTTCTAGCCAAAAGACCCAGTGATTGCAAGAAAGGTAAGTGCATCAAACATCTCTACACCTTCTACTTCAACTTCGTAGATTAGTCCTCCCCCTCCTAAAAACTAAAAAGATGAACTCCCTTCCTCTATTCCTAGTCCATTTCAGTCATTTGACATAATTGACCATGTCAAGAAGACCAAAATTCAAATGTCTAAATTTGAAATCTTTCAATCCAATCTTGAGTAGTTGGATAGGTTATTTCAGTGTGTGAAGAATAAAGCCATCCCTATAGGACAAAACGTTAAAAAGGTAACTCTTTATCCCCCAAGGAACATGCCCATCCCAAACAATCTTTTCATTAGTCCTCCAGTTGCCCCTGGGAAAATAGAGCCTTTCTATGTTTCCCTATTAATAAATGGTCACAAACTAAGTAATTACATCATAGACTCAGGTGCATCTGACAAAATCATGCCTACCAATGTGGTAAAATCTCTTGGACTCACACTAACCAAAAGCTTTGGGAGATGTTTCTCCATGGAGAACAAGCAAGTACCTTTATTAGGACAAATTAAGGATGCCTAGTTTGCATTTACAACATTCTTAGACAAAAGAATCAAGATGACAGTCCTAGTGGTCGATGTCCCAGCCTCATACATCATTCTTCTTGGACAAAATTTTTGCAAAGATGTTGGAGGAGAATTGAACATGGACCTATCTAAAGTGAGGATCACTATCAAAGGCATCATGTAGAGGTTGCTTCCTAAAAAGGAGTCAAAATATGTTGTCACTCAGACATCAACCCCTGAAGCTCAAATTCTATTTGAATCTTTAGGCATGGGTAACTAATTCTTAACCACAGAGGATATTCATGTTTCATCAAATGAAAGTCCTGAAGGTGGTAATCTAGGAATTAACTCAGATGAGACATTAGAAGAATTAGTAGGGTGCAGTATAGATGAAAAAGAATTACCCCTTCTAAGAAAGGAGAAATCTAAGGAAAGATCAATTTTTGATGATGTTTAGATCTTGGAATTTGATGGTAGTAATTATTCTACCAACTCAAGAGCTAGGATTGTGTTGATATCTCCTCAAGGAGATATTTTTATTTCTTCATACAAGTTGTAGTTCAGTAACACCAACAACATAGCTGAGTATGAATCTCTATTGCTTTGATTGAAGGCTACTCAAGATAAAGGCATCAAACTCCTTCATACCAAAGGAGATGTTGAACTGGTGGTTTATTAGGTAAGGAAGCTATATCAAACCAAAAATGAGAGACTATGCGACTACCACAATCTAGTCTGGGATCAAACTGAAAGCTTTGATGCTTTCAACATCTCTGCCATACCTAGGGAATCAATGATTGAGCTGATGCACTAGCTATTTTAGTAACTCTCTTAGTTCTTCACCTAGAATTCAAAGGAAATAGGTACACTATCAAATTGGTTTTTTGACCAAGTGTGCTCGATAATGCCAATCATTGGCAAGTGTTCAATGGTGATAACCAAATCATTGCCTTTTTAGAATAAAAAGATAGCTTTGAATAGCTTCACTTCGAAGGCAGTAAGCTCCAAAAACTTGAATTAGCTATTAAAATGAATTCAGACGTAGGTGAATAATTCTTACAGCTAAAAGGGAATAAAATTCCCAAAAGACTAATTTCTCTTGAGAAACTATTTGACAAGCATGACAGGTTCATCAAACAATAACAAATGGATTCAAGCTCCTCCCAAGGGTTTAATCAGATAAATTTAGGTACCAAGGGAAATCCCAAGATGGTGAACATTTGGAAGTGATCTACTCTAGAGGAGAAACTCAAATTCACTGACCTGCTTCGCCATTACATGGATGTCTTGGTGTACTCTTATGATGATCTAAAGTCGCTCAGGCCTGAGGAAATTCACCATGAAATTACTCTCAAGGATGATTTGGTGCCTTACAAGTAGAAATCCTAGTAGTATAATCTAAAGATATCAGGTACTATTCTATCTGAGATACAAAAAATGCTAAATGCTAGGATAATTTTCCCAATCCATCATTCCACATAGATTGCCAACATAGTCCCTGTGAGGAAGAAGAATGGCAAAATTCACATCTATGTGGATTTTAGGATTCTAAATCAGTCATCTTTAAAGGATAACTATCCTTTGCCCATCATGGATCAATTACTTTAGATAGTGACTGGCTCAGAGATGTTATCAATGCTAGATGGCTTCTCAGGATACAATCAAGTTGAAATTATTGAAGTAGACTAGCACAAGACGGCCTTCACCACACCTTGGGGCACATTTGCATATAGAAGGATGCCTTTTGGCTTGATAAATGTTGGTGCCACCTTTCAGAGAGCAATGGACCTTGATTTAAAGGATAAGATGGGTAAGTTCATTATAGTTTATCTTGATGACTTGACCATCTTTTCTAAGCATCGCCCAGATCATATATACCACTTACAACAAGTGTTCGAGCACTGCCGCTAGAATGGCATTTCCTTGAACCCCAAGAAGTCAATTTTTGGAGTAATAGAGGGGAAACTTCTCAGACACATTATGTCCAAAAGAGGCATAAATATTGACACAAATAGAGTCAAGTCTATCTAAGAGCTGACCTTGCCTACAAGTAAGACTATTGTTCACTCTTTCTTTAGAAAGGTGAATTTCTTATGAAGGTTCATCCCTAAGTTTGTTGAGAAGAATTGACACATTATGAACATGATGAAGGGAAAGATCACCTTCAACTAGGCTAAAGAAGGCAAGTCAGCATTTGAGGATATCAAGACTCCCATTACCCATGCCCTAATTCTAGTTTGTCTAGACTACAACAAAGAGTTCACCATACACAGTTATGCTTCTGAACACATGCTCTTAGCAATTCTAGTTCAATACAATAAAGAAGGTATGGAATCTCCCATTTCTTTCATGAGTTTCCCTCTCAAAGCTCATGAGCTAAAGTACTCAAACATGGAGAAGCATGCTTCTGCAGTGGTGAAGGCAGTCAAGCATTTCTACTTCTACATCTTGAATTCTCACACTACTACCTTGGTTCTTGATACCACGATCAAATCCATACTAACTTAGCAAGAGTTTGGGATGAAAAGAGGTAATTAGATTGCAAATATCTAGGCATTTGATCTAGTCATCAAGCCAATAAAGTTGGTATGAGGAAAAGGCCTATGCCAATTAATTGCTTATAACAAACCAAAAGAAATAGAGCATGAAGAAGAAGAGGTGGAAGACACATTGATAGTCCTCTTTGTCTCCACCATGAATGAGTGTTATTTAGGGATTGTTTATTTCCTTACTTGTGGTGATTTTCCTACTCACCTGTCTTACAAAAAAAGGAGGACTATCAAGTTGAAAGCTGCCAATTTTGTCCTTTGGGACAATGGCCTGTACAAGAGGAGCCTTGATGGAGTGTTCCTTCACTATGTGGACAAGGAGAATCAAATCCAACTTTTGACATCCTTCGACAATCTAGCCTATGGAGGACATTTTTCTACTCCTTTGACTACCCATAAAATTCTATGAGCCAGGTATTACTGGCCAACTCTTTTCCAAGATGCATATAAGTGGGTAAGAAAATGTGAACTTTGCCAGTAGTTTATTGGGAGACCGAAGTTAGCCACCCTACCTCTCAAGCCAGTGGTCATAGAAGAACCATTCTGGTAATGGGAAATTGATTTTATTAGAGCTATAAACCCATCTTCAAGTGTTGAACATGATTAGGTCCTTACATCAATTGACTACTTCACCAAGTGGGTGGAAGCTATCCCAACCAAGCATGCTACTTTAGAATTAGTGTGCAATTTACTTAAATAAAATATCATTTCTAGGTTTGGGGTCCTAACCAAGATTGTCACAAAAAATGCAGCTTGTTTCAATTTCCAAGAGATTACTTAGTTCTATTCTTATTATGGGATTACCCTCTCCCACTCTTTTGATTACTTTCCACAAGGGAATGGACAAGCTAAATCAAGTAACAAGAACCTAATGACTATCATCAAGAAGATGGTAGATGACAACCAAAGGACATGGCATAAAGCATTAGTTGATGCTTTATGGGCAAATACAATTACACCAAAAAGGGCAATTGGTATGTCTTGTTTCCAACTTCTTTATGGGCTCAATGCTAAGATACAATCACCCTAGAATTGCCACAATTAAAGATCAACATATGAAAGCTCTATTGATAAGAGGATCATATACCTGACTGAGCTGGATGAGCAAAGAACTATCGTGGTGGATCAAATTGCTACCAATCAAAGTCTAGTAAAGAAGCTCTTTCACCAGAAGGCAAAAAACCATGATTTCTAGGTTGGAGATCAAGTCCTATTATGGGATAAAAGGAGAGAACCAAAGGGGATGCATGGGAAATTTGATTCCCTATGGAGAGGCCTATTTAATATTCATCAACTCAATGGTGAAAATAGTTTCTTGCTGAAATATCAAGATGGTATGCCCTTTTCATTCCCTCACAGCAGGCAACATCTGAAGCACTTTAATCCATGAAGTATCAGATAAGATTAGCTTGTACATATGTATATTTGTATAGTCTTTAGTTTTATTTTTGTGCTTTCATTTTTGTTTTTATCACCTTTCTTTTTAGGTAGCATGACTCCATGGACCAATGGCATACTTTAAGGCACTAGAGATTCTGGTTTCTACTCCCCTCAATTGTTCCAAGTTTTCAACTGAAGGAAGTTCTCCAACTGGAGCTAGCTATTGTCCCCAAAAATGTCAGAGCATTTTTGGGACAACATATGAACTATTTTGGTTCAACAGACCAAAATCTTCTCTTCCCTTTTCAAAAATTATTCTGAGCATTCAAATTCTTCATTATTCAGGCTTGAATCTATGGACTCTATAGGCTAAGTTCTATGAACTCATTTCTATGGACTCTACAGGTTCATTTCTACAGACTCTGTAGATTTAAATCTATAAACTCTATAGGAAAGAAACAAGCTCTCGACACTTAGACATTTCCAAGATTGGTTGAATGCCTTGGTTCAACCAAAAGAGTTCACCAACAAGCTTCTAAGCAAGGATAAAACCATTAAACCATTGAACCTTGAACCATTTTATTTAATGGGTTTAATGGGTTCAAAGGTTCAATGTCATCAGCAAGAGTTAAGTGCATCTATCACGGTTCAACGGCTTCAAAACACTTATCAAAGAGAAGAAAGCTTGAACCATTGAATCGTCGAACCATTGAACCACTTTGGTTTAATGGGTTTAATGGTTCAATAGGTTTAATAGCCATATGGTTCAATGTGTTTGGTTCAAGAGATAAACAAGACCTAGTCAAATAAAGAGATTGAATTGATTGAACCATTGAACCAGTGAACCAAAGTTGGTTCAATCGGTAGGTTCAAGGGGCTACCCCAAAGCCAAAGGAAAAAGTGACCTTGTGGAGGGTAGTGAACCAAGCTGAGTGCCCTTATGGAGGGTAGTGAACCAAGCTGAGTGCCCTTGTGGAGGGAAATAAACCAAGTTGAGTGCCGTTATAAAGGGAAATGAGCAAAGGTAGACACAGGGAATTCCTTCAGAAAAGTTTTTATGGAAAAGTTGTTAAGGATCATTTCCTTTAGATTTTGTTAGAAGGAAAAACCCAAAGAAAAGCCCATCAAAGGAATTAAAGCCACAGGCCACCCAAAGGATCCCAAAGGGTAGGTATCCTTGTGGGAGGCTCTCACCAAGGAAATTGAACCATTTCTCAAGACCCTGATGGGCAAGTTCCCTCTGGGAAAGATCAAACCTCAAAGTGTAGTGAAAGCTACCACGTGTCCCTTATAAAATTGACACAGAAGCTACCAATTTTCTTTATCAGGACACAGTTTCTAATAAGTTTCAAAGCTATGGAACATGCCACATGTCATTGTTTGCATGATTCCAAATGAGTCCCAATGTTTCTATATTATTTCTAAAAGCTTAGCAGAGTGTGACAAGTGTTTGCATCCACATTTTGAGTTTCTTATAAGATACAAAGCTTCTTTCGATAAGCTTCTCTTAGAGTTTTGTGGAAGGTGATAAGTGGAAATTGTGGAAGGTTTTAATATGTTTTTCTAAGAGTAGTAGAATGTGCCACATGTCCCTTACAAAGCTTGGTGGAGGCTGACAAGTGTCAACCTCCACAGTTTCTTCCTTTTGTTTTGATATTAAGGACTATGGCAGGCCCTAGGTGAGTGGCTAAACTTGAGTGAAATGCACCATATGTCATCATCCACGTGAATCTAAAAGAGTCCCAAATGTTTCTACAGTGTTTCTAGGAGCTCAATAGAAGCTGCCACATGTCATCTTTTATGAGACTCTAAAAAGGCATCTAAAACCTCTATAAGTTAAGCGGATGCTGCAATGTGTCCTCACCTATTTCACAGTGGAATGTTCCATGTGTCACCAGTTGAGATAAGTAGTTAGTGGCTAAAGCAAGTGGGAAAGACATGAAGGAATTGCTAAGGAGGATGAAGGGCTCATAGCTATCAAATTTAGGGCAACCAAGTAGCTGGTGGATTTCAAATGATGATAGACTTGAAGATGTCAAATTTGTGGCAATGAAATAACTATTGATCTTTGCAAGCTTAAGCACAAACCCTGTGAAAAAATTTAGTGACCAGACAAAGAGATAGTCTGAGGGCTTAGATCACACAAATAAGGATGAGATACAACAAGGAAAAGGGGAATGATGGAGAAAAATTAGAAATATCCATGCATGGGATATGTTTCTAGAAGGTAAAGTAATCCACCAGGTGGACATCATAGAGTGAAAATATTCAATGGCACGGCCTATTTTTTTGCATTGAGTAGAGTGAACAGCTGTGCACACATCTGAAAACACATTAGGTGGCCCATATTAAAAATTGATGCTCAATTCCAACATAGCCCATGGACAAAATCTAAAATGCATTAAAGGCATTGAATGCATTGTAAGCCATTTTTGTGAAACAAATCACCCATGTATTTCTTGGAGCACTATATATTGGACTCTCTCTTATTGTTTTAAGGGTATCTCTCTCTGTTATCAGAAATAAAACTCTACCCAAATTGAAAGGCATTACTGAGACTTTGAGCTTAGATTGTTGATCATATTTCATTATTTGAATAAGAAAACAAGTGACTTTTTAGACTTTGTGCTTGAATAGCTTGGTTGTTGGGGAAATTGTTCTTATGTTTGTTTCCTTAATACATTTTTTGTCCATTTAATTGAATAAGTATAATTAGTGAAAATAATCAAAAAGGTGTCCTGAAGCCAACTATGGAGAGACTTTGTGCCCCCACAATTTCCTTTAGTGTATTATTTCTATTCTTGTGTAGAAGATCTTGGGATGACTTTGTGCCCTCATTATCCTTCATATTCTATTTCTATGTAAGGGACATTGGGATGACTTTATGCCCTCATTATCCTTCATAATATATTTCTATGTAAGGGACCTTGGGATGACTTTGTGCCCTTATTGTCCTTCGTATCTCACTCTTGGGTAGTTGAGGTGGAGACTTTGTGATACATCTCAGTCTATTGGTTACTATGCCTTTGGTTACCAATTACTTATCACTACCTGAAAGAACTCCTGTTATTTCTTGCAAGATCACTTCTAAAAGAAGAGAAGTGCCTTTAGCATTTTCACTAGGATTTTCTCCTCTATTTGTTAACATAATCTCTAAAAAAAGAGAGACGGATAGTTTATTCTACCCCTGAGTGTTATTTTCTAATTATATATATAGTATATAGCTCTTGCATATTTATAGGGAACCTCCCCTTCATGAGAGGACAGATTTGTCTCCTTTTGATGTAGTAAACCTACACATCTAATCAACTAATCTCCCTATGTTGTGGTTAAAGAGACCTATTTTTCTCATTAGTTAGCTGGTGAGAAACTATTCACCCAACAGAATATCAATACTTCATCTACCTATTCTCTTACACTGCACATGCTCTACTAGTGGCCTCAGACCTTTGCTATCAAAGGCTTGTCTTCCTTTAGCCATGGAGGAAGTTTATCTAATATCCACCTGCTCACTAGTGTAACCCAAACCTACATGAAGAGATATATGCTCTACCTGTATTGGGTTAGTAATTCCTTGGCCATCTCGACCAATACCCCTTCCATTAAAGCCCATTTTATTCAACAATTTGGATCCTATACCCTTAGTATGTTGTTCAAAACTATCAAAAAACTAAATGGAAAGAATAAGATGAATTACTTGGTGAATAAATTATAGTACACTCAATCATAGTCTTTACATCTTAATTATAAGGTATTTCCTTCTTTGGTTCACCACACTACAATTTGATCGAAAGCCCATCCTTAGATTCAAGCTCTGATTTCAAACTTTCAACTTGTTCTTCAAGAGCTAAGAGCTTGCATCTCAAGAATGCATTCTCATCCTAAATATAGGTATTGATGGCTTCAAGCTCTTCCATTTTAGCTTTATGTGACAACTTGCCCATGGTTTCCTTCAAACACACTGATTCCACAACTGCACAATACTAAAAACTAATAAATTGAAAGCAACTATCTAATCACATAATCAGAAGCTAACCCTACTTTCTAACTGATCTGATACCAATTTGATCCATAAAATACATTGATAAAATCAAAGTGAATTTTTAAAATATGGATACTAAATTTCTCAAACTTATCAAATTCTTGAAATACTCAAAAGAACTTGCAAATTGTTTGGCAATTAAGTGTTCTCGATTATCGAATTGGATTGGAACTGTTGAAAGACTTTTTCACTTCCATTCACCAATTAAAATGGTTTAATTTGTAAAAATGTCATAAAATTTCAAATTTTAATCTTTGCATATATTCTTGATTAATTAAAAATAAAACATGCAATCAAATGACAATTTTACCATACATTGATAACAGAGTTCAGCATCTCTTGCCTACATCTTCGGGTCCACCCAATACTAAGGATTGTTTTCATTAAATTTTCACAACAAATGGATTACAAATTATTTGAAACACTACACAACTTCCCTCAGGCCTGATCTCTATATAATAACTCTATCTTCACTGATATACTCAAGCTTGGCAACACAAAATCCTTCCTCAATCTTCAACCCCTTCTGAAGGTGCACTAAGTCCCTCTAATTAACTATTGGTATATCCAATTTATAATAAAAATAACTCTAAATTATATTTTCAATTAAAAAACATAAATAAAAAGGCTTGCCCTCTGTGTATGAGGTTGGATAATGGATCAAAATCCATTTGCTAGCTATCTCCAAGCTCTCGGCCTATTAAAAATAAAATACACAGTCAGTAGCATCTTACATTCAAATAAACATTCATTCCTTTTATAACACTTGGAAACCCATAGCTCAAGTAGTCAAAGCATATACCTTTTACATGATAGGTGCAAGGTTCAAGTCTTTGGCCTCCCTTTTTGGGTGCTTGGGCTTATCCATTTTAATCCCACATTGGCAAATGGATTCGCTTTCATGACTTTTTAAAGGCTAGAATCCACATTAGACAATGTTGATGCCCCTTTTTGTGGGCTTGAGGCACTTAACTCAGCATGTACATTATTTATTGTACCAACTTAGCATATATGCTATGGCATGTCCTCTTTTTATAGTCTCCAAACTTAGCATTTGACTTGGTGATGTGGCATGCATTTCTCACGATCTCCAAACTTAACATTTAATTATCTTTTATCTTGAGCTTGACTCAGTAATATAGTTTGGCATTAGCAAGTGTTAGTTTTCCCATGTGGCTTAATGGTCCTTGGTAATAGTAAAGTTCAAATAATTACAAAGGAAATATTAAAATCTATTTAAAACATATAATTGAATTGTCCCACATGTATCTAGTGGGAAAAATATAATGGTTTAAAAGAAAATTCAAATGCATTGCATTATGAGATGGAGGCCAAAGCACCCCTCCTTAACCAAGTGTGTTAACCCTTGCTGAGGGCCCCTAGCGAGCCAATAGTGGGGCCCATGGTTCTCCATATGACCTCTATCAAAGATCAGAGGTTGAAACCAAACCAAAACACCAAAACAAATTTTTGCATGAACATACAAAAATAGACTTCCACGTGTCAATGGGTGATTGGTCCACTTGTTGTATATAAATTGCGACACGCATTGCAATACCTCCTTATTTTTCATATAGAAAAATAAATTTATTAGCCTATAACTTGGGCATCTAGACTCCATTTTGTGATCTAAAAGAAGTGCCATAAATCTCTTGACAAGCTCTTCCATGTGCAAGAGGTTTCATCATGACTTGGGACCTTTTTATTAACTAAACTCTAGATCAATGGACCTGTAAGTTAACATTTATGCTTAAATATTATGATGAAAGCATATATAGTATCTTAAAAACATGGTTTTTTATCTCATTAATAGTTAAAAATCTCCACAAGCTCTGAGGCTAGACATATCAAGACACAATCAGAAAGATAGTCAAAGTATGTAGGTGATAATAGACTATCAACATTGTAGGCAAAATAGAAGGGTTTTTTTGGCAATTTTTATGTATCCATTATTTGAATAAGGTCATAAAACATGTCAATAGTATTCACCTTGTATTCATAATTAAGTAAACTAATATATTTGAGTGTATTAGAATAAATTACCAAAAATAAGTTAGTAAGATCAAGCACATAATGCCTACCTACGTGCTTATATGTCAAAAGAAGCATGTTTTGCATGTGAATATGAGAAATGAAGGCTCAATGAAGTAAAATGAAGTGAGATATACTTAATTATATTATTAAAAATGAGTTAAAGCTTTGAAAATAATATTTTTTATGAATTCCAAGTCTCATTATGTCCTTGTGCTCAAATAAGACTATGCACCTACAAGTTTGTTAGAAACCTAAGAGACAAATATGAATATACAAGTTTGAACCTTAAGAAACCAATAGAGGAACTAGTTACTTATTATGATAATATGGTATATCATGCCTCTAATAAAATTTAATAGATTGGTTAACTTAACTCTAACCCTCTCCAAATCAAGGTTGTAATGATACCTAGGTTGAGAAGATAAATGTACAAGTTTGGAAATACAAATGAGAAGAAAATATGCATTTTGAGATGAGGTTGAGACTTGTAAGGTATGAGAGGATTTAGGTTTTATGGTATAATACTTTTAATATTTTTTATAAAAGGAAAAAATCAAGAAGAGGCGTTTTGAGAGTTGACAAGTTGAGAAACCTAAATACAAACCTACAAGCCTATCATAGTAAAATGAAGGAAGAACATATTTGTGAATTATTGTATGAGACGATAGAGTGTTTGAATAGGTTATAGTGAGATTAAGTAGGATATATAAAATTTATATGGTTACTATTATGTTCAAAATCAATTGAAGTAATTTAGTCTTACAGTCTAATAATCAAGAGACCTAACCACAAAGCTTCAAGGCTAATGGAAAGTTTCAAGTCTTTATCTAAAAGTTTGAACATATCATAAGTTTTTGTATTGATATTGGTTTTAAATGGTAAGGAAATGTATATTGGGTCTTTTTATAATATTCCATAGTATTTTTAACCTTTTTAAGAGGGAGATAAACTCATTAAAGGATCACTAGGGCTAGAGTATCAAATTTGCTCTCAAACCCTCATTGGTGCTCAGATCAAGATTTAAGACTTTTGAGAGGTAAAATGAATTGGATAAGTGTTTTAAAATGTCATAATAGGTGTATAATACCTATTATAACCTTTTATAAGTATATATTAAATTATTTAGTGACCTTTTGGACCAAAACACTCCCTTAACCTATTGGAATAGGCCTAAACAATAAAAAATGGTCATTTTCTTCATGTGGGAAGTACAATGAGTAGGTGCATGGGATAAAATGGTGTTAGGAGGTTTTTATAGACTCTATTACCTCTAAATTTGTGGCTTTGGTCAATATGTTAAATTCCATACCTTTATTAACTATCCTTAAGAAGGTTACACACCTAAAACCATTCTAAAACCCTACCAGAGAATTGATGGAGATTAGTCTTATAAATGCCTCTAATGGATTGGTAAAAAATATAAAATCCTTGTATGGTCTCTAAAACCCATTGGGAACCTAATTAAGTAACTATTTTAGCACTTGTGAGATAATGTTGTATGGAAATAGGCCTAAAAGGGTCTATTATAGGCCTAGAAATGTAATTTTTGATGGCTTCTCATGAAGTTTAATCTAGTAAGGCCTAATGGATTCCATGGGAACCACATATGAAATAGATAAGGAAAGTTAGGATGATTATAAAGACTCATTAAGAAGTTTTACAGTGATTTCAACACCATTTGGAGGTTTCAAGACACCTAGTGTTAATCAAGTTGTTATCAAGATCTCCTAATATACCTAATGCACTTATATATCAGTCTTGGAGGTGGTTTTGAATTTAAACATGAGTGAAATAATTCCCTATAGGATGTTTGAGAGATGTTTAAGTTGTGATAATAGTTATAAAGTAATTACTAAGCCTAGGATGGAAAGATAGACTCACTATAGTGGTCTTCACTTGAACCAAGAAAGTTTTTTAGTGAAATTCAGGTTCCTATCAATTTGAAGAAGCTTGAATCTTGATCCTAAACCTCACCAAGATGAAATATACATTTAATTATCTTATGATGGTATTGGATAACTCCAATAATCATGGTCAAGAGTGACACATTTCAAGATAAATACTTGTAACTCATTCTTGATGAAGAATGGGTAGTTTTATGAATGAGATTGATGAGTCATCCTAGAAGGTGAAAAGTCACTCCATGCCACCCTTTCTGAAGAGGTAGATCATATCAAATTGACACTTATGAGGATGATTATATTGGACTGATATTTGATAGTTTGCTTGATTCTCATGAAATGACATCTGCCATATGTAACTCTTTTGCCTCTCCTCTCTCTCCTCACATTCCTCTACATATGACTTATTTTAGTATTGAATAGATCCTCTATTTGAGTATGGATAATCCCTACTCTTTTTGTAAGCCTTTGAATCAATAAACAAGCTAGTTTTACCTTCTATTATTACTATATTTTAGTGTTTATGCATGGATGATTGATATTTTTTAGTGTTGATTAAGTTATCCTTAACATGTTACCTCATTCTCTCACATCTATACAATTTGAACTCACTCTTGTAAGACATATGAAGTTTCTAAGCTATTTTGTGAAGGTTAAGTGAGGAAAACTTCAATTAGTGTCTTCTATACCTCTTATAAACTAGCCCTCATTACCTAATCATTATCTACCCCCTTCATATTGAAATACCAATGTGAAAGGAGTAGATTATGAGTAGTGTATGAATAGATCGACTTTATGTTCATTGTGGATTTTTAGATGTGTGGTAGTGGTCAACAAGTTTGATGTATCACCTCCTTAGTTCAATTTAAATTATCTCTCATTTTTCCCTTGTAAGTTAATAGGTTTAGTGATAATCCTTAAGTGATGCATCAAGGGAGCTAGTCCTATCTAGAGGTTTAATCCATTTTTTAGGTCACCCACAACCTAGGATTGTTCTCACGATATCATTTAAGTGAGGAGGCTTGAACAACCTCCTCAATGGGTGAAATGTTTGATGATAATAATAACTAATGTAGTCATTTGCATTATAAGAAGATTCGTCAATATTAAATGAGTGTTTAGACTCAAAATGTCATCAAGTTTAGGTGAGTCTGAAGAAGGAGAATATGAAGCAGAGTTAGGATAAAAGTGTGAGAATTTATATAGTCAAGTTTGATGATTGACCATTCCCACTACCAATATAGTATCATTATGTAACTCCCTAAAATACATTGAATATAGAGTGAACTCAACTCATATGCCTAGACCAAGGTGAGTGATCTAGTAAATAGATAGGATATTATTTGAAAGTGAGGGAATGCTTAGAACATTATTGAATGTTACACCACTCACTTAAATAGTCCCTCTTTGAATAACTTTTTTATAAGTTTCATCTCCCATTTGTATAGAGGATATGTCACATGGTTCCAAAGAAAAAAATTATATATGTGAAGAGGCCATGTGATGTGAAGCACCATAGTCAATGATCCATGTAGGAGTTAAAGGTACAATAATAACTAAGGCCTTGCCTTTTTATTTCCCCTTACCATTCTCTTTTGCAATTTTTTATCATGGTCATTTATCTTATAGGATTCATGGCTTGATGAACTATGAGTGGCAGAATCATGGACACTAATATTATGCATATAGAGCATCTTAGTTAGTAGGTCAATCTACTTCTTCAAACATTTTATCTCATCATGCTTTCCTAAGTAAAACCAATATTTGATCCTATATTTCTTAGGTTTAACACTAGAAGAAGATGTCTCATTATTTTATTTTTAGGTGGGAGGATTTACATCCTTCTCTTAATCCTTTTTGTTATATTTCCTCTCTTTTTTATTTGAATATTTCTCTTTTGTAGCAAAAAGTGCATGAGATTTCGAATAGTTAACTTTGCCCACATGTATCAACATATATTTCTCTCAAATCAAGTCAAGAAATAAAGATATCTATATAAGTCATCTTATATGTGGCACCAAAAGAACTTTTTTTAGCATGGAAAGTGGACACAAATACAAAATACTCTAGACCTAGTTTCGAGAGTATCAACAGAACAATTTGTTCATCTTTCTTGTCAATCCCACATTCTTTCAACTCTAACCTCAGAAGTCTAAACTTGGTGAAAATTTCTTTTAGGGTGGCATAATCATCCAGGATCAAATTGATAAGCTCATTCTCTATCTCATGGACTCTCATCACATCCTACTTCCCAAAGAGCATTCCTAAAGTGATCCACACTTGAGTATGTGTTTTGGTAAATTCTATGTGAAATAGTACATCAAGAGATGGAAAAACATAATAGTACATGAACTTTATCACAATGGTTGAAACATTTGATTTTTGTTTCTATTGTTGAAGTTTCAATTTTAATGCCAATTATATTTGATGGTAAACCTTAGACTACAAAATGATTTACATTCTAGATTTCCATTCATGATAATTAAAAGGTGGGAATACACTTATTTAACTTAAATCCATATCATAGAAGTAAAATATGTTTTAGAAGGTAAAGAATAAATTAAAAAAAATAAAAACCCCACATCATACCATCTTAGAACTATCATCAATGACTCTCCTAAAAGTTACAAATATACTCATATAGACATCAAGCACACTTGAGAATGTGTCTTGAACAATATGTATAAGTATGAAATAACTAGAGTGACATCAAGATCAATATATAATACATCTAAGAGATGTAATATGTGAAAAAATAGGTAGATGTAGAAGGCCCAAACATATCACCAATGCATAGAGAATGAATAAATAGGCACTTTTGATTAAGATGACACTCATATCTAAGTTACCAATCAAAAATTAATAGCCATTTGAAAATCTTGCTTGCATGAAAAAATTGGGTAGAAGTAGTGTGGAAAATATTTTTGAATCAACTTCCAAAAAAAACTTGAGCACCTTTGGAATAAAATATTGAAATTTTTTTGAATCAATTTCCTCAAAAAAACATAAGGATGTTTGGATTAAATTGAAGCACTTTTTGGTTGGAAGTGACTAAGGGCTTATTTCCCATATGACTAGGGGATAAGAATTTTTTGGGGTGCTCCCCCTCCCTCTTTTGATTGATGTGATTGATGTGGGAGTGACATCATCTAAAAATGCCTCCAAATTTCAAATAAATATTATCACTTTTCACCTAGTTAAATTTTGTGGCCTCTTATATGTCACAATGTATAAAAGGGGTGGTTAGAACTCACAAGGTGTTTTTTCAATCATCGAGTTTCATTAGGTGTATTAATAAGGTCAATTCTGATAGGTGTGATAATAGGTTCATTGGGTTCTAACAGTCATGTTGGAAAATTCATTAGGTTCCATAAGTCGTGATAGAAAAGGTATTAGATTTTAGGAGGTTATTGGTAGGATCATCAAGTTTTGATGAGATTATAAATAGAGGCATCAGGGTCTAATGAGCTTATAAATAGAGGCATTATGGTCTGATAGACTTGTTGGTAGGGATGTCAGGCTCTGATGAGCTTTTTGGTATAGGCATCAAGGTTTGATAGGCTTTTTGGTATGAGGTGAATGTCTGTTGAGGCTAAAATATTTATTGAAGGCTATTTCCCATCATAAAATTTTTGACCCAGACCAAAAACTACCAAAACTACCTACAAAGGTTAAAAACTCCATCGAACTTACAAAACCCAAAAATATATAGATTTGAAATCACTTCTCTAAAAAATAGAAAATAACCATTTGAAAACTTGAAAAACCCAAAAAAGTCTTAATTTTTTTCCCCTAATTTTAGAATATCATTGTACAGATATGTGTGAAATACTAGAAAAGGCTTTGAAACGATCCAAAAATGGTCAAAAATTATTTTCACAAATCTAAGTCATATTTATAGTAAATTTTAGAGTTTTTATGACTTATAAATCTAATGGCATTATCCATTTTGAGATTTGATACTTCATATGTATCATTTTTACAAAACCCCACCAAACCTATGAAACCACTAAAAATCAAGATAAGTAACAAGAATGCATGTAAGAAACATCTTGTCAAGGATTTAAGAAATGGTAAAATGGTCATAAAATTAGATATATCATACCATCTTATATCATTTTAAGATCTCTAAACATTTTAGATTGCATGAAAACCCTAGGATCAAGTGAGAGTAATACAAAGCAAAAGTGGGCTTCATAAATATCCATTAAGTGATTAAATAGCCAAAAAGTACAAAGAATGTACATTATATAGTGAGATATTAGGTCACCATAAAGGTAATAACTCAAGTCATAATTAGAAAACAAATTATGTTTATTTCCCTTAATGAACTAAATAACCCTAATCAAGTTGACTAACAATCATGTAGGTAAAACCAAAAGTGGGAAAAAACCTACACTAACACTAACATTGTCTTATAATATTCCAATAATACAAAAGATGGGAAATATATCAATGTTAATCCTCTTGAGGCCTCATCTTCTTCTAGAAAAACAACTTTCCACATATTCCATCTCTTGATCATAAGTGTTTCTAATTCATGCTTACATAACAATGTTTTCTAAATGATGGAAATGTCTAAATTAAGGGAAATAAGTTGATGCTTAACTAATCATCTTTTTTTTGGGGAATTAAGCCCCTAAAATTCTAAGAGATTTTTTTTATTGAGTAGTATAGGGTAATTATACCCCTCAATTTTTAGATATGAACTTTCTGAGGGTGTTCTACTTCCCCATTAAAACTTTAGCTTCCACAATCCCCTTTATCAATTTGCATCGTCTCTTACTTATTTGCCACAGTTAGGCAGGGAGAGTTTGTAATTTCTATGGGTAATGGTGAGAAATTCTCATGAATTGAGATATTACTTTGAGTCATTTTCATCCTCTGTTTCAATATTAAAAACACTATATCCTTACTTTGGAGTGCACATCAAATTTTATTTGTTTCAACCAAGATCCTCACTAGTTCTATTAAAACAAATTAATAACCTATCAATCTTATGAGATTATTTCAAAATGAGATCATAACCTTTCAACTTTTATTTTTGGGATAAATCATCCCCAATGTCAAGTTTATTCATGAGAGATTTTGATGCTACTATATTTATGCCATGAATGTTAGGGGATTCCTTATAGCCCATTGGAGACCTTCCCATTGATCATTTGTAAAAAACCTCAAAAGGTGGGTTTGATTTTGATCTATATACCTATTAAAATCCTCTAGATGAGATATTTTATGTGTTTACTTGAAAATCCTTTAAAAAATGGCCCACTAGTTGACATTTAAAGCATCTAAAAGGTAATTTATCCACATTTATCCATTAAAATCAATTTTGTCCTAATGATTTGATGTTGTTATGAAATTCATTCATTTAGATCCAGGAGTACACATAAACTTACATAATATTATAAAAATCCTTATTTTATGATGGGATATAATTTAATGAATTTACCTAATATAATTCAAATTTCCTTTAAGCACTTAGGACCCCAATATTCTAAATATAAGCCATGAAGGCATATCCAAATAGGAAAGTAACCTTCTTAGTCTTCAAGAGATCAAATTTAAGGTTCTAATTTTGGATCCAAATTACATATCCCTACATTAATCATGGTACCCCTTACATAATATCTCTCTTATTTTATTCGTTAGGGTAAATAACTATAAAAAATCCTTCTGGTAAAGCCCTGATTTCAACATCCCTTCCCCAATTCTCCTTTGCCCATATTTCCACCATTCTAATTTCTATTCATTTCCCTAAAACATTATTGATTATTCCTCATAATTATATATTATTTATTGTTTATAAAAAATGACCATTCTCCAAACCCAACTCTTTAGTCAGGAAAACACTAACATCTTCCCCTCGATCTTTTTACTTACTTCTAGCATCACCACATGGGCACTTCCCCAAGGGGATTTTATTCATTCCAACATAATTTAAAGTTTATTATTCTTATTATTTGTGTGGTGAATTTTTGTTTAAGTTTTTCAATGATGTCTTCAAGGTTACCAAGGATGTTAATGAGGTATCATGTGTGCTAGAATGACAATGACAAAGTGTGCTTCATTATGCTTCAGTGTTCTCACATGGTTCTTCAGTGGTTGATTTAGTGAGAAAATTTATGGAAGAAATTTATAGTATGTACATGTTTCAAATACACTATTTGGTGTTATGAGTTTTTGGAGTTCTTTTTTATGTGAAATAAATTCATCATAGTAGTCATATGAAGGTCTAGGTTCAAGTAGTCATCTTGGCAGATAAGGCTAAGTAAGTAGTTTGATGACATCATATTTCACACATATGAAGGTTTTAGGAGTAATTTATTACATGGATGGATTACCCTATGATATTAAATTATGTGTTCAATGTCTTAGGTCAAGACATGTTGTGTAGGAAAATTTATTAAGGTACAAAGTTGGCTTTCCAAGCAGAGTTCACTAAGTTCCCACACTTGGCCAAATTTCCAATATCAAAGATATATGATGAGAATTCAATATTATAGATGAAGATATAATTAAAATAATATAATATTATATATTAATATATAATTTCAAGTTTCCAATGTTCCATATGGATATCTAATGGTGAGTGAGTGATCATGTAGATAGAGATCAATGACGTGCACGAAGTCATTATGTTAAAGGTTCCTAAGATTGCACATGCTAGTGACATGTGTCTCAATCATGATGATTTGATAGAAATAAATTTTACATCAGTGTTAATTTATATGGAGATAAATAGTATAGTTTTATTCAAATATTCTATGCTTAGAAGGCACGTGGAACTTGCAAGTGGTGCAAGAGCAGGGACTGATAGCAATGTGCTTAGAAGGCACATGAGGGTGCCAAGTGTCTTAATTTTGGAAGAACAAATCAATGAAAAATTGTGAGAATTAAATTAAGTATTCTCTAAAGGATATTAATGAATCATTTTTTATCAAGTTTCTATGGAACATGAGATGAAAATATGTGTCTATATTTTTTTGTATTTATCAGTGAACATTGGTATTTAAAATTAAGGAAAAAATAGTGCTGAGTATTTTGCTTATATATTTTGATATAGGATGAATTTTAAGGTGATGTAAAAGGAAAATTTGTAAAATAATTCAATTTGCATCTATCAAAGTTTATTATAATATTTTATTGTTTGTACAGTTGCATATATTGAGCTCTAAATTTAACTATGTTTGACCATGTTTTGCAAGTGACTCAAGAAGGATAATTGAAGAGTTATTGATGTTATTTTGATGTTTCAAGATGAAATAACTATTAAATAGTGTTATATCTCTATTATAATCATATTTTTCAATTATGGATGTTTTATCAATTCATATTTAGTATGAACAAATGTCTAAAAGTTGACTATGTTTGTTGGAGGCTATAAACAATTTGAGTGACCACTTTGAAAAAATGGTTTGGATGAGTTCTGAGTAGAATTGAAAAACTTAATGAGTATGGATATGCTATATAAATAATAAAGGATTATAAAAATTCATTGGTTGTCATGATATTCCCTTGATCATATATGGAGATTCAAAATAGCTTAACTGTATATGACCAATCTAACTGGTAATTTTGAGAGACTTATTTTGAGTGCTTAGAGCTTGTGTTGAAGTATATAAAGCACATGAAAATGTTTCATAGGTCCTGGAAATTTCAACCATATGATTTAATCATATGTTTATGTGAAAATATTTTAGTAGTTATTTTATAAGTTTAAGACTGTATTTTTTGTTTATAAAGACCTGAAGAACAAGGAGACCTAATTGGTAGGTTCAAGTATTTAGTTGGTGTTCCAAGTGGCATGGACCCATGAAGGAGTGACCAAGGGTCTATTGGAGATATTTTTTATATTTTATAATCATTGGTGGAAAATAAATTTGGTCTAAGAGGTTATAAGAGTAATGTGTGGATGTGAAGGCCAAATTATTTTGGGTCTCATCAAGGCCTAATGGAGGATTTGATTCTTAAGGGCTATGGCCAACCTATGGAGTGGAGTGTTTCACCCATGTAGCATATTTGGAGACCTATTTCAACTCTAAGACAATTATGGCAAGCATCTTACCTGACCAATATGAGTTGGACCAAGAAATTGGTATAAGTACAAGGCATATTTGGGTTATTTGAGAGGTAGAGAAAGAAAGTAGATAAGAAAAAGACTTGTGAAGGTTGTGAGATCCATGTGGATGTCTTGAGAGGTAGATAAAAGTTTGGATTGAATGTATGACCTTGTGTTTATAATTATAATGTTAAATTTATAGTTTTGATGCATGAGAACAAGAAAAGGTGTGTATATTGACCCAAAAGGTGGTTTTGGATGACTTGATTGTTTGTGAAGGTTTGAATGAGTGAAGAGGATTGAAGGAGGTTATTTTGTAGGATTTCTCCATAATATTGAGAAGCAATTATAGTTTTAGAGTTATTTATTTCATAGATTTTGTGTTGGTGATCAACATCTTAGGTAAGTTGGTTTTTGTCATATTTGAGGTTTGATACTCCTTATGAAGTGGGTATTCTACTAAAGTCTCATATTAGTAATCATCTTATAGTATAATTATTTCTATGTTTTTAGGCTTGAGAATGGGGTTTCTCCACTAAGAAGATTTCCCACATAGATCTTGTGTTATCTTGATTATCTTTCATGTTCATTGTTATGAGTGGGTTATTTGCTTCTTGATTGTTTATGGTGTATGACTAAGGGTTTGAAGGATTTAGATTAAAGTTTTGAAATATATTGAGTCGCTAATTTACCTCTAATAATTAGTATCAAATTAGGACCTTTTGTATAATTTTAACCACTTGAAGGTAATCTTAGGTATAATGAAAAGTTATAAATGTTTCTTAATTAAGAAAGATACATTATTTAATGGATGCAATTATGATTTATGGAGTGAAATAATTAAGACCTACATCATGTTCTTGGGGTTTAACACTTGGAAATCTATTTTGGTTGTTGTTCCATACCACCTAGTCCTCCAACTAATGTTGTAGATAAGAATCTGAGTGAGAATAATTCCAAAGCTATGAATACTACCATTTATGGTCTTTCATAGGCTGAGTTCACCAATGTAATCCATTACAAGTCTACCAAGGAGATTTTAGAAAAAAAATAGCTCATCTATGAAGGAGATTGAAAATTCAAGTTGCCCAAACTATAAACCTACCAAAAGCAATTTCAAAGTCTCAAAATGAAGGAAGAGGATAATGTGGATTCCTATCTTCTAAGATTTGATGAGGTAGTGAACATGATGAAAGGCATGGGAGAGGTTATTGAAGAAGGAACTATAGTTAAAAAGGTATTAAGGTCTCTCACTTTCAAATTTGATTCAAAAGTTTTTGCTATAGAAGAAAGTCATGATCTCACCAAAATGAATATGGATGAATTTAATGGCATTATTTTTTCCTATGAGATGAGAGATAATGAGGACAAACCACTAAATAAAGAAGCAGATTTCAATGTAGAGAGATAATGAGGACAAACCACTAAATAAATAAGTTAAATAATAATTTCTAAGTTAAGAAGGTCAAGGATGATGGGATTTATGATATTAATGATGATGAACTAATATCTTTGTTTACAATAATCTTGAAAATAGGTTCAATAAAGTTTAAAGGTAAACTTCCCTTCAAATGTTTCAATTGTGGAGAGATAGTTCACTTTGCCAACAAGTGTCCTCATAAGCATAGGGGAAATGATAATGAAGAACATGAAGAAGATCTTGATAATTACAAGAATAAATTCAGGTCTGATAAGAGCAAGAATAGTTTAAAAAGGTATAATGGCCAAAAGAAGTTTTACAAAGATAAGAGGAGTCTCTACATCAAGGGATATTATAGATCATTTAATGAGAATGATGGTAATGATTTTAAGAATGATCATGAAGATGATGGTCCTAGTGAATATGAAGCTCTCTTCATGGCGGAAGAAGGTAGTTGCTCCTATCAAGAAGAATCTACATGGTTTGGAGGTGGTTTAAGTGATACATATGATTAAGAAGACAAGGTAAACTATGAAACTAAGTTGATGAATGCCCTTGAAGATTTGAAGATTGAGAAGAAGAAAAATAAGAAGTTAAATTCTTAAATAAAAGATTATGAGGTTTAATTTAGTGTGTTTTAGGTAAGAATAGATGAATACTTAAAATAGTACAAAAAATTTAGTCAAGATTATTAATGATCAGTTAGAGACTATGAATGCAAATTTGAAGGTAAACTAGTATGAATTCTCAAGGTATGTAACTAAGATTGGTTCTTTAAGAGATGATTTGAAAAAGAATTCAAGTAAAGTAAAGTTATTTTTTAAGTTTAAAAAGGGATAAATTGATCTAGATAACATTTTAAGTAGTCAAAAATATGTAAGTGATAGAACTGGTCTTGGATACATAGAAGAACAAAAGAATACTACTCATGATGAATTGAAGACTTTTGTGAATAAGAAAAATCAGACTTTGAAGATCAATAATCAATCAAGAAATGAAGTTCCTAATAGAAGGAAGACAAATCAAATTAGAAAACCAAATGAAATGAAGTATGCAAACTTTAATGGTTACTGATACACTTGTAATCAATTCGATCATAAGGTTAGAGAGTGTAGAAGACCTTCCAGGAATGAATTTGCTTGGAACTATGAATGGAATCATTAATCAAGTGATGTGAGTCAAAGTGAGTGTTATAGTTTTCATGACATAAGAAACATTGCAATATTTTGTCCTCATAAGGCAAGACAAGATGAGTTTACATCAAGAAGAGTGGTTTGCTATAATTATCTAGGAATTCATCACATTTCTAAGTTTGAAAAATAAAGGACATCAAGTCAAATTAAGTCATTTCAAGCTCTTAGAGGGCAAGTTATAAGGAAAGTTAAAATATGGAAACCAAAAGTGGAATGTATGTGCCATGATTAGTCTACAGGTCCAAGTGGATTATTTGAAATGGTAGAAGATGCTACATATTTTTAAGAATGCCAAGGGTACTCATTATCTAATCATATAAAGAATAAAGAGATAAATCTCATTAAAGAGACCAAGGTAGTTGAAACTTGTCCTAAGGTATCTATAAAATTAAGTAAACAAACTAATTTTGTTGAGCAAGTTTCCTATAAAGAATATTAGTTGACAATGTAAAGTGTTGATTCTTTGAAATGTGAGACTGATACTTCAAGTGAAAAGGTATGCCAATAATCTTTATTTTCTCCATGTATGGTCAATATCATCCTAGAAGAAAAAGAAAGTGATAAAGAAGATAAAAAAAAGTTAATTCAGTCAAGCAAAAGAAGAAGAAGGAGAATCATTAGTTTAAGTTCTCAAAGTAGGAGAGATATATGAGTAATTGTGGGAAACTCTTAGTTTCACAATGTTCTAGGACATTGTGGTTTAGGGGTGTCTCTCTCTAGGCTTCAAGGAGACACTTGTCAGCAAAAGGAAGCATAGTGGATTCTAATTGAGTTTTGTTTGATATTGTAGGACAAGAAAGTTCATGAAAATATGTGACTGGTTAAGGGGGAGCAATAAGTTCATGAGCCTACTTTAGATGTTGTGGTGAATTGTGTGTTTTAGGAGTATTCAAGGACTTTGGTCGTAAAGGTGAGTTCTTATCAATTTTTGATGGATGGATTAGTTATTCAAATTTTGAATAATGAAGGTAAGATTGTTATGGAGTGTCAATAATATTATTGAAATTTTAATCCATAAGGTTTCATGTATTTTTTTGGTCAAAAGAGTTAGTTATGGTCATTTATTGAGTTTGACCATTTTTATTAGTGCCCACTACCTAGTGAGTGTCAATCTTGAAAATTTGATGATTTTTGGGACTTAGAAGACAAACAAGATTTGAGATAAATTGAGTTTGGTTTTTCAAAGTTTATGAGGTGGCTTGGTGATGTTAGAATGTTGTCATGATTTTTTTTGGTGTTTTTGCATGTTGACTATTGTATGTGCAAGGTCTGCAGTCTGGGAATGGAGATTTTTAGGTGTCATTTAAAGAATTACAAGTTGTCAAGGTTTATTAATGGGATATAAAGGTGTGTTGAAATCATTAAAGTTTGTTCTAGGTTATTTAAAAATTTTAATGTCTTTTGTGTGCAATTGGAGAATTTTGTTAGATCTTAGGTTTCCCAATTTGTGCTTAAGGGTATGCATGTCAAAAAACCATGGTATAGGAAGTATGGGTTCCCAAAGGAGTATAATATCAAAATTTGGTCTAGAAGTGTGTATTGATGACCTAAAGGTCTGATAAATATTTTTATTGATGGGTTTTGAACGAAAGGTGATGTGTTAACCGAGTTTCTCTTGTGAACCTAGTGTTTTTGCTCATGTTGGTAAAATGGTTTGCCTAATGATTTAAGATATGAGGCTGATCAATAAAGTTAAATGGCTAAATGGGTGCTCAAAAAATCTTTCAAAGTCTTATATAAGTGCATGGTTGGTTTCATGGAGGAGGATTTGTGCAAATAGAGGGATAATGACTAGTATTTTTGTGAAGGAAGTATGTTACAAGGAAGAGCTAAGTGTTTATTTTTTGTATGAATGAGGGGGAATATGATAATGTTATATATATATATATATATATATATATATATATATATATATATATATATATATTAAATTTTAATACATTAAATTTCATACATTAGCCTACAAGGCCTCTAAGCAAGGCTAGTATGAAGAAGTGGACTTTTTGGTCCTTTTCTCCCAAATACCAAGTTTCTCAAAGGGTGACTAATATTATGTTACTTAGGGGAGTCCTTAATGTTTTTAAGGTAAGTTCATGTAGTTTCTGATGTTCATGTATGTTTTGTCTTCATAAAAATTATGTATGATCAAAGAAGAGTGTAGTCATGGAGAATGTTTGAGAAGATCAAGGTAAGAAGAGGTATGAAAAATATTAGGTGGAGTTTATATCATCTCTCAAAGGTCATCATTTATTATTATTTTTCCTTTAAGTCTTTTTAGGTCTGTAGGATCGGGAGTTGAGCCTACTTTGTCATTGGGTCAAAGGGGGAAAAAGTGCTTGAAGAAAGAGACAAAATATGAACAAAAGATTTGTATTGTTGTTTAACAATAATAACAAAGGGGGATATTTTTGGAAGTTTGTAAATTATGTCTCCAAGATGACCAAGGATGTTGATGAGGTGTCATGTGTGCTAGAATTATAATAACAAAGTTTGCTTCAATGTGTTTGAGTGTTCTTACATGGTTTTTTAGTGGTTGACTTAGTGAGGCAATTTATGGATGATATTGATGGTATGGACATGTTTTAGAGACCATATGTTATGAGTTATTTTCATGATCATTTAAGTGAAATTTTTTCATCAAATTAGTCATATGAAGGTCTAGGTTCAAGTAGTCATCTTGGCAGCTAAGGCTAAGTAAGTAGTTTGATGATGTCATATTTCACATGTGTGAAGGTTTTAGGAGAATTTTATTATATGTATGGATTACCATATATGAGGTGATTATGTGGTAAAATTTTTAGGTAACATATCAAAATTTATTAAGGTGAAAAATTGGTTTTCCAAGTAAAGTTTACTAAGTTCCCAAAATTAACCAAATTTATAATATCGAAGATCTACGATGAGCGTTCAACCTTCCAAATTAAGATATAATTGAGATATCCCAATATTATAGATAAATATATAATGGTTAGAATATAATATTATATATGTATATATAATGATGAGTGATTTATTTTTAATATAGAGATCGATAGTGCACGTGAAGTCATTATGTTAAAGGTTCTTGAGATTACACATGTTAGTAACATGTGTCTCAATCATGATGATTTTAAAACAAATAAATGGAACATGGGTGTTACTAAATATGTATATTTATGGTTTTTTTTTAATTCAAATATTCAATTATTATAAGGCACATGGGACTACCAAGTGGTGTAAGAGCATGGACTAATATCAATGTGCTCAGAAGGCACGCAAGGGTGCCAAGTGTCTTAATCACAAAAGCACAGATTAATGATTAATGGTGAGAATTAAATATTTAAAGTTAGGATGCTCTTAAGTATATCAAAATAGCATGTTTGATCAATTTTTTATGGAACATGAGATGAATACACGTGTTTATAGTATTTGCATTTACTAGTGACCATTGGTATTTGAAATGAACAAAGGAAAAGAAATAGTGTTGAGTATTTTGCTTATATATTTTGATCTAAAATGAATTTAAAGGTGATGTAAAAAAATTCAAGGTGAATCCTTAAAATTTGATTATAATATTTTAATTTTTGTACAATTTCATATATTTATCTCCAAAATTGACTATGTGTTTGACCATGTTCTGCAAGTGACCTAAGAAGTATAATTGAAGGGTTATTGATCGTATTTCAATGTTTGAAGAAGAAATAGATATTTGAGAGTGTTATATAGTCTATGAGGACCATATTTTTGTATTATTTAGGTTTTACCAATCCATATTAAGTATGAAAAAATGTCTAAAAGTTGACTGTGTTTGTTAGAGGATACAAACAGTTTGAGTGACCACTTTGCAGAAATGAGTTGGAAGAGTTATAAATATAATTGAAGAAGAAAATGAGTATGAATATGTTGTATAAATATAAAATGATTATAATAAGGAATTTTTTTCTTTATATTCCCATTATCATATATGGAGAATTGAAATAGCTTGACTATATTTTTACTATATATGACCAGTCTAAGTGGTCATTTTGAGAGAGTTGTTTTAAGTGCTTAGATCTTGTGTTATAGTATCTAAAGCACATGAAAGTGTTGGAGAGGTATTTATGGTTTCACCCAATTTATCTAATAATATGTATATGTTAAAATATTTGATTAGTTACTTCAAAAGTTTGAGACTATATTTTTTATGTATAAAGGCTTGAAGAGCAAGGAGACCTAATTGGTAGGTTCAAGTATTAATTTGGTGTTCCAAGTGGCATGGACCCATGAGGGAAAAAGGGTATATTGGAGATAGTTTTGATATGTTATAAGTATTTTTGGAATCTTAAGGTGGTCCAATAGGTTGAAAGAGTAATGTGTGGATGTGAATGCCTAATTGTTTTGGGTCTCATTAAGGCCTAATGAAGGATTTGAGTCTTAATGACTATAGATGACCTATGGAGTGGAGTGATTCACCCATTTAACATGTGTGGAGACCTATTTAATGTTTAATATAAGTATGGTAATCATATTGGCTGACCAAGATGGGTTAGACCAAGAACATGGTATAAGTACAAGGCATATTTAGGTTGTTTGAGAGGTAGAGCAAGCATATAGATGAGAAAATGGTTTGTGAAGGCTGTGAGAGCCATGTGTATTTATTGAGAGGAATATCAAAGTGTGTATTACATGTATGATCTTTTGGTCATAATTATAATGTTGATTTTATAGGTTTGATGCATGATAACAAATTAATGTGTGTAAATTGATCCAAAAGGTGGTTTTGGATGCCTTGCATGTGTGTGAAGGTTTAAATGAGTGAAGAGGATTTAAGGAGGTTATTTTTCAAGTTTTCTCCATTATATTGAGAATAAATTATATTTTTGGAGTTGTTCATTTCTTATATGTTATGTTGAAGCTCAACATCTTAGGCAAGTTGGTGTTTGTCATATTTAAGGGTTGGTTCTCCTTGTGAAGTGGGTGTTTCACTAAAGTCTCATGTTAGTAATCATATTATAGGACAAGTAGTCTAGGTGTTTTTAGGCTTGACAGTGGGTTTTCTCCCCCAAGAGGGTTTCTCACATAGATCTTGTGTTATATTGCTTATATTTCATGTTCATTAGTATGAGTAGGTTATTTGACTCTTGATTGATTATGGTGTATGACTAAGTGTTTGAAGAATTTATATTGAAGTTTTGAAATACCTTGATTAACTAATTCACCCCCCGCCTCAATGATTATACCTCTAACAAAAGTGGACTCCCAAACTGGGGCCTGGGGGTATGGAATGAAGGCCACCAACATTATTACCACTTTCATCTAGATTTTATTTTGAACCTTTAATAACCTAACTCTTTTTTGTATAATTCCTCTCCTCCTTCATTTTAGAGTTGATATGATATTTTCATGGGTTTCATATGATTACCATAGTAGCATCACAAATGACTCTAGGTTTTCTCTCCCCTTCAAAATGTAAATAAATAGGTTATTGGTTTAATTGTATTCTTTCACCTACTAGATCTCCTTATGCATCTTTTCCATTCTCATTTACCCCCCCTATACGCTTCATATTACACACCCATATTTGATTTCCTAAGATCCTCTACTCTGACCATTTTTCCCTATGATATATATATACACACACACATATATATATACATATATACATATAAATATATACATATATACATATACATATATATATATGTATATATATATATATATGTATGTATATATACATATACACACATACATAAACATACATATATACATACATACATACATACATACATACATACATATATATATATATATATATATATATATATACATACATATATGCATATATGTATTTATGTTTATATACACACACACATACATACATATATGCATGTATGTATGCATGTGTGTGTGTGTGTGTGTGTGTGTGTGTGTGTGTGTGTGTGTGTGTGTGTGTGTGTGTGTGTCTGTGTGTGTGTGCATGCATGCATGCATGCACACATATATATATGCACACACACACACACACACACACACACACACACACACACACACACACACACACACACACACACACACACACACACACACACACACACACACACACACACACATCATATCCTTGATTTTTTATATTTGTTCCCATATTTTGACATTAATAGTAAAAATCCTATTATTGGGATAGATTAAACATACAAAATAGTAAAATAAAATAAAATATCTAGAAAAATAAAATAGTTATAATTTCAATATGATTTAACCTTTTAGGGTTTTACAAGTGTAATCCTATGTTTGGTTAAAGGGATAATATGTCTAAATCAGTCAAATAATATACAATAATTAAGCATCGATTTGTTATATATTTTGACATTCTTTGAATTTATAAAAATAGTAATTATTTAGGTATGATTATTGTTGTTGGTGTTGAAGCATTGTTTTTTTCATTGATGTTAAAGTGAAGACATATGTTATTTATTTCAAGCTTAGAGTTGAGGCCATGCATGGTGAGATGATATGTGTCAAATAAGTCTCATGACAAGAGAAAATTTGAAGGCAACCTCTTGTATCTATGTTGAGAGATAATTTAAAGGAAACCTATTAATTATTATGAGGTTTATGGAATGTCAAATTTAAGATCATTAGACAAGGTAAGTTATTATTGTGTATTGGGTGTCCTAAGAAACCTAGTCCAACCCTAAGAGAATGTTTGTGCATGAAACATAGTGAAGCCTAGAGATTTATGTCAATACAGACATGAGAGAGTATAAAAATATATTTAAACATTATAAAGAGTCAAATAATCATTTATATGAGTTCCAAGTTCAACCTTTGAGGCTTCGTGCTTACTTAAGAGACCTAGTGATGGGGCACAAGCTTGGTAGCATGATGAGGTGAGCAGTATGAGACTTGGGAATTAATCGGTGGATGTATGTGAGAAAGGTATGAGGTAATTTGACATGAAAATAATTTTTTGATAACAATATATTAGGTTTCAAGGTATGATCATGGCCTAAGTATGATAGGCAATTAAAGGCCTATTGTACAAAGAGACCTAATGTGGCCTAATAAGGGGTCAAGCTCATTTCCCAAGGTGAAATATCTCTTGAGATTAGTAAAATAGGTATGATAGGTTTTATAAAGTGTGTTAAAATTTTTTAGGTCATGTTATAAATAATAAAGCATGAAAATTGGTGTTAAGATCCTCTATGTGCACAAAATGGGGTGTTGCAGACCCAAGAAGGAATTTATTGTACTCATTGGAATGTGAAAAATTTACATCAGATATTGATAATATAATGTAATTTATTTAAGGTAATTATATATTTTTTCATAGATTTTTTTTGTATTTTATGGTTAATACTTTATGAATGATTACTAAGAAGGGAAACTAGTCAAAATCCTCTTAAAACCATCATAATGACCTGATAAGAAATATCTTGTTGATTATGGATCATAATAATTTTTTTGACATAATTTTATGTTTTTATAATGTAAATTATTCTTATAGGTTTATCCAGGTGTTTTTTTTTTGTCATGATAGTGAGTATAAGTTATAGAAAACCCCTAATTTCTCAAAAATTTGATATAGCAAACATGGTTGACTAAGTCAAAAAATGAAAATGGATGTGAGATAATGTGTGAGAATTTTTTTTATTCTCATGTATTTTTTTTTTATCAGGTTTAAGACATAAAATTTGATAAACTATTCATGGAATTTGGCCTATCGCTAAAAGGGCCTAATGAGCAAGATAGTGAGAAAACTAAGCAGTAGTGAGAAAGAGATTAAGGATTGGTTGTAGAGGATTAGGGATGAATAAAAATGAATGAGGTAATTTTTAATACCTATACCTGATATCCATTTGATTTATAAGTGTTTATTATGCACACAAAAAAGCAAAAAGTTTTTCTTAAAGTGACATGTCTAACACAGTGAAGTCTATGTAGGGTGAAGATATGAGATTGGTCTGTAAGACTAATATTTATATATAACCTTGTAATATATATATATATATATATATATATATATATGTATATATATACACATACATATTTATATATATATACATACATACATATATATATATATATATATATATATATATATATATATATATATATATATGTTATAAGGATTTTTAAGGACCATTATAACTCATTTGAAGATGAAAAAAAATTTCACATGTGTCCTAAGACTTGATCTTCTTGACTCTATTTGATGTTATAGGCAGTTTTCTATGTATGAGTGAGAATGTTGTTCCTAAGTATTTTTACATGGAATTTATGAATAAAATTAACAATAAGTTGTTATTTATGTCTCATAGGTTAATTTTAATTCATTTTTATTCATTAGAAACTCCTATAAAGGTGTGAAAATTCAAATGTTCTTGACTAGGTTTTTGGACTCTATATACAATTCTGAGTGACTCTATATATAACTATTAGTGAGCATATGAAGTTGATCGGTTAGAGGTATTTTGACCTATTTTATGAATTATAACAGAAATTATGTTGAACCTAAGGTAATTTATATCATATTCATGTGTTTTTTAGTATGGTTATGTTGAATAGTTGAGTATATGATTCAGATTTTTAAGATAGACTTTCTGGCAATTAGAAGGCCTAATGGTGAGTAGACCTAATTATATGGTTCAAAGAGTGAAATGAGAAAAATAGTTTTGTGTAAATAATTTGATATTAAAATTGGATTATTTTATTCATTTTTAAATTTTTTTATCCATTTTTAAGGCTAAAAGTGTTCCAAGGAGGCCTAAGTGAAACATGTGCTTAGAGAAGGCCTAATTGCATTAAGTCTCTATTAGGCCTAATGGTGGTTTTGTACCTTAAGGGAAATGATCAACCTATATGATATTTTTTTCAATTATTAAATGTTTATTTTTATATTTTATAATGGTTATCTAATTATGGTTAGGGTCTTGGCCGACCAGGATGGGTAAGATCAAGAGTCAAGTATAAAGACAAGGCCTAATAGGCCTAATTTGACTAGTTAGAATAGTGAGCATATGATCAAATGATATAAAGTTTTTGGAAAATAAGTGAAGGGATTTAATATAATCATATAGTTTTTAATAATATTTCATGAATATCTAACTATGTTTTTATAAGTGTTTAGTAAGGTCATTTGACCTAATTCTGCTAAGAAAAGGGCTAGTTGAGTGAGAAAATCTAAGAGGCTATTTGAGAGAGATAGAAGAGAGAGAAGAAAAAAAGGATATCATATTAATTTTATTAATAAATAAGTGTTATAAATTTATTATACGTTTAAGTTATCTGAGTTAGTTCTAAGTTACCGATGGGGTTGGAGCCTCCTTGTAAGTTAGTGGTTGCTAAAGGACTGGTTGAGTTGGTTCTTGACTAGTGAGGGGTTAGTGCTCCTTATGGGGTTGGTACCCAATTAAAAGTTTTATTAATTGATTATAGGACTATATTAAAAAAAAATATCCCCCAAGATGGTCTCCCATATATATTTTATGTTCTCATGTTGTTTTCTTTCATAGATGTTTGTGTATGTATTAGCTAGTTTATGTTTATGAATGAATGCTTCATGGATATTAAGTGAAAGTGAAGGATTGGTTTTAGGAAACTAGTTCATCCACCCATAATTATATATAATTATAACATTTGGTATCATATCAGTTCCTTTGAAGGAATTCTTACAACCTAAAGGAGATTCTAAGTAAGCAAGATGGCTAGTCAAACACAAGGTGGTTTTTCTACAAGCAAATTGTTTAATGGATCCAATTATGCTTTTTGGAGTGTCAAGATGAGTACATATCTGATTTATCAAGGTTGTTACTTTTGAAAATAAGTCTTAGATAGATATATTTCACCCCCTATTATAATTACACATATAGAAGGAAAGAAGGCTAGTGATAATAACTCAAAAGAAATGAATGGTATTATGTGTGGCCTATTAGAAGCAGAACTTGTGAAAGTGATGCATTGTATGTCTACCAAAGAAATGTGGGATAAGTTAAAGACTATTCATGAGGGATATTCCAAGGTCAAATTGGCCAAATTACAAACCCATAGAATATAATTTGAAATCTAGAAAATGAATGGATATGAGACCATTGTAGCCTACTTATTGAGGGTTGATGAAGTGGTTAACATCAGAAGAGGTCTAGCTGAAGATTTGAAAGAATATATTAGTGTTCAAAAGGTATTAAGGTCTCTAATTCACAGATTTTATTTTATGTTATCTTCTATTAATTAAATTCAAGATCTAGACAAGCTAGATATGGATGGACTTAATGGCACCCTAATAGTCTATAAAATGAGGACAAGTGAAGAAAAAATTGCAAAGAAGGAAGCTACATTCAATGCAAAAAGGAAGCTAAAGGAGAATAAGACACAAGGTAAGAATTAAAATATAATGATAAATATAATATTGATGATAATGAGTTAATATATATGTTTATAAGAAAGTTGAAGGCAGACATAAGTAAATACAAGGGTAAATTGCCTTTTAGATGCTTCAAATGTGAAGAGATTGGACACTTTTCTAACAAGTGCCATCATAATCCTAAGGTTAATGATGATGAATAGCATGATGAATTTCATGATGATGATAAAATTTCCTATAGGTCTAATAAGAGCAAGAAAATATTTAGAAGGTATGATGATAAGAAGTTTCTCAAAAACAAAAGAAGTTTATACACCAAGGAAGATTTTGACTCATATGATGAGAGTGAAAAAATTGATTCTAAAAGTGAACATGAAGGTGATGGACCTGATGTCAATGAATTTATCTTCATAGATGAATAATCAAGCTATTCAAATCAATAAGATTCTATATGGATTAGAGGTGTTGTTGGTGATTCACATGAAGAAGGAGATGAGGTGGAATTTGAGGCTGAGTTGATGAATACTTGAGAAGAAATAAGGATGGTAAATAATAATAATATGGTGATGAGGTATCTTATCAAAGATTATGAGGATAAAATAAATTTTTTTTAAGCTTGACTAAACAAAAAGTCTAAGGAATAAGAGGAAATAGTGAAACAGGTGGAGACTCAACTTGAGATTGTGACTGCTAGTCTAAACACCAAAGAAAAAGAATGTACAATGTATGTAACTAAAGTGGATTCATTTTTAGATGAGTTAGATCAGGAATAAAGTAAGTTTAACTCCTTTATAAGGTTTGAAAATATTACCAATGACCTAGAAAACATTCTAAGTAGTCAAAATACTGTCAATGACAAAATAGGCCTTGGTTTTAATGGAGACCAAAAGAAGAACACTACTGTGATCAAGAAGATCAATGAGAAATAAAATAATAAGGGTGATAGTAGACTGAAGGATAAAAATATCAAACAACCTAATGTTATAAGGTATTCTAACCTTTTTAATGGATATTTTTATTCATGTAACCAATTTGGACATAGATCAAGGCATTGTAAAAGGCCCTCCAAGAATGAATATGCATGTATCTATGAGGAGAGTCATTAGTCAAAAGGTATGGGTCATGGCATATTCTAATCAAAAGGAATAGTGTGCTTAAATTGTCATAAGATTGGTCACATTTCAAAGTATTATAATCATGGATTCTCAAGACAAAACAAGAAAGTTGAGAACCCTAGAGTACAAGAAAGAAGAATAGATGGTAAGTGGAAACTCAAGGTAGCTAAGGTTGATGACCAATTTGAAAATCCAAGTGAACTATTTTCCATGATAGAGTATAGTCAAGATGCCAAGGAGTGCCTATAATTATATCTATCAGCCTAGATTATTGATGAAAGATGCAATACTAATAGAACAAGCCAAAATATTGTTGAAATAAGGATTGAGGAGGTCAAGCCAAAAGGACTATACAATCCCAAGAGGATCATGAATGGAGTTAAGTCTAGTAGGGACATGGAGATCTAGTAATCTCCTAAGTTTATGTTGTTTTATTTAGCTAGAGTAGAGGTGACTCCATTAGGCTTCATTGAGGCACTCATATAGTAAGCAAGAATCATGAAAGAGGTTTAGTCATAGGGATATTTTATGGTATTTGGTGATTTTTAGATTCAAGTTTAATTCAAGGTTATAATATAGGTGTGATCATAGGAGATAGGTCACAAAGAGTTTGTATGATGACTTGATCAAACCAAGTCATAGTTTTGATCATGTTTGAATTTATCATGGAGATAAGGGAAGCCAATCATGATCTAAGAGTATCGATGTAAGCATGATCTATGCTAAGTTTAGTTTAAAATAAAAGGTGTGTTTTTTTAAGTCCAAGGATTAGATAATTTTCCAATAACATGAACCTTTATCATTAATTTCAAATGGGGAGAAAGTTCCTATTTAGGGGAAAGACCAAGTATCAAAGAAGGTCTATCTTGAGAATATGAGAATGATCTACTATATTAAAATGTTTTCCACCAATGACAAAGGGGGATATTTTTGAGGTATGATTCATTTTCTTTGGTTTTGAATCATTTTTATTGTCATTAATGTCAAAGTCAAGATAGATGTCATTTATGTCAAGGTCAGAATTGAGGCCATGCATGATGAGATGATATGTGTCAAAGAAGTCTCATGACAAGTTAAAATTTAAAGAAAACCTCTTGTATCTCTATTGAGATATTATTTTAATGAATAATGGTAATTATTCTAAGGTTTATGACATGTCAAAGTCAATATTATGATACAAGGTAATCTATTTTTGTGTACTAGGTGTCTTGAGAAACCTAGTCCAACCTTGAGAGAAGGTTTATGCATGAAGCATAGTAAATCTTGGATATTTGTGTCAATAAAATCATAAGAGAGTATATAAATTTTTGTAAACATGATAAATATTAAAATAATCCTTTAAATGAGTTTCAATTTCAAGATTTGAGGCTTAGTCCTTACTTGGACCTAGTGAGGGGGCATAGGCTTAGCAACATGATGAGGTGAGTAGTATGAGACTTGGGAGTTGATGTGTGGTAGTGTGTGAGAAATATATGAGTTAATTTTACATGATAATAATTTTTTGAGATAAATATAGTAGTTTTCAAGGTATGATCATGGTCTAAGTATGACTGGAAGTTCAAGGCCTAATGTGCAAAGAGAACTAATGTGGCTTAATAAGGGGTCAAGTTAATTTCCCAAGGTGTTATAGATCTTTATATAATTGAAAAATGTGTTATATTTTATTTTAAGTGTGTTTATATTTTTTGAGGTCATAGTCTGAAGAATAAAGCATTAAAATTGATGCTAAGATCTTTTATGTGCATAGAATGGGGTATTATAGACCCAAGAATGAATTTCTTATGCTCATTGGAATGTATAAAATTTTCATGAGATATTTTGTATATAATGGAATTTTTGTAATTTAATTATATTTATTTTATTTTCTTTTGTTTTGGATTTTAGGGGTAATCCTTTAGGAATGATCGCTAAGAAGGAAAACCAGTCAAAACCCTCTTAAAACCCTCATAATGACCTAATATGAAAGATCTTGTTGGTTATGGATCAAAATGATTTTTTTGACCTAGTTTTATGTTTTTAAAATGTAAAGGATGCTTTAAAGTTTATCTAGGTAGTTTTGGTTTATCATGATCGTGAGTAAAAGCTACAAGAAACACCCAATTTCTTAAAATTTTGATGTCACAAGCAAGGTTGACCAAGTCAAAACATGAAAATGGATGGAGGATGATGTGTGAGACTTTTTTTCATGATAATTTAATTTTTTTATTTGGTTTTATACCTAAAATTTACTAAACTTGTCATGGAAGTTGGCCTATCATTAAAAGGGCCTAATGAGCAAGATAGTGAGAAAACTAGGTAGTAGTGAGAAAGAGATTAGGGATTGGTTGTAGAGGATTAGGGATGGATACAAATGCATGAGGTAATTTTTAAATAATTATAACTCATATAACCTTATTTTATAATTTTTTATTGTGCCCACAACAAGCAAAAAAAAATCCTCAAAGTAACCTATCTAACATAGTGATGTCTATGTAAGGTGGTGATGTGAGATTGGTCTGTAAGACCAATATTGATATAGAAAATTATATATATATATATATATATATATAATATATATATATATATATATACATATATATATATATATATGTATGTATATATATATATGTATGTATATATATATATATATATATATATATATATATATATATACATATATATATATATATACATACATATATATATGTATATATATATACATATATATATATATTGGAATATATGTATATATATATATATATATTCCAAGATGTTATATTGATTATTAAATACCATTTTAACTCATTTTAATATCACGAAAAAATTCACATAGGTGTTCTAAGACTTGATCTTCTTGACTATGTTGTTGATGTTATATGTAGTTTTTTATGTATGTGTGAGAATGTTGTTCTTGAGTCTTTTTGCATGGATTTGATGAATAAAATTCACATGAATTTGTTATTTATTTATCATGGGTTAATTTTAACACATTTTCATTCATGATAAAATCCTATAAAGGTGTGAAAATTTAAAGGTTCTTGACTGGGTTTTTGGAGCTTGTGTACAGTTCTAAGTGAACATCTAAAGTTGATTAGTTAGAGGTATTTTGACCTATTTGATGAATTATATTGAAAATTATGTTTAAAACAAGGTCATTTATATACTATAAATGTGTTTTTTTAGTATGTTTATGTTTAATAGTTGATTTTATGATTCAGATTTACAAGATAGACTTTTTAGTAGTTAGAAGGCCTAATGACGAGTAGACCTATTTTTGTGGTTCAAAGAGTGAAATGAGCCAAATGGTTTTGGGGGAATAATTTGAGATTAAAATGGTTATATTTTTTTTAATTTTTTAATCCATTTTTTAAGGCTCAAAGTGTTCTAAGGAGGCCTAAGTGAAATGTGTGCTTAGAGAAAGCCTAATTACATTAGGTCTCTATTAGGCTTAATGGTGTTTTTGGCCCTTAAGGGTAATGATAAACATATTTGATGGTTTTTTCACTTATTAAACATGTATTTTAATATATTACAATGTTTATTTAATTATGTTTAGGCTAGTGTCTGACCAAGATGGGTAAGATCAAGAGTCAAGTATGAAGACAAGGTTTAATAGGCCTAATTTGACTAGTTAGAGTATTGAGCATATGAGTGAATGACAGTTTTTGGGAACTAGGTAAATGGATTTAAGATAATAAGAGATGTGTGATAAATATTACATTAATATATAACTATTTTTATATATGTGTTTATCAAGGTCATTTGACCTAATTTTGCAAAGGAAAGGGCTAGTTGAACACGAAAATCTATGAGGCTATTTGAGAGAGATAGAAGAGTGAGAAGAACAAAATAAAGAGGTCATATTTAGTTGAGTAATAAATAAGTTTTATAATATTATCATATATTAAATATATCCTATTTGGTAATGACTTACCTTGGGGGTTGGAGCCTCCTTGTAATTTGGTACTTGTTAAAGGATTGGTTGAGTTGGTGCTTGACTAGTGAGGGGTTGGTGCTCCTTGTGGGGTTGGTGTTCCTTGTGGGGTTGGTGCCTCACTAAAATTTTGACTCATTTATTATATTAATATATTATAAGTTGTGAATTAGTGGGTTTTATCCCCCAAGATGGTTTCCCACATATATTTTGTTCTCATGTTATTTGCTTTCATAGATGTTTGTGTATGCATTAACTAATGTATGTATGTGAATGAATGTTTCATGGATGTTAAGTGAAATTCAAGGATTGTTTTTAGGAAACTGATTCACCCCCCCTTATTATTTTTAATTACAAAAATAATAAATATGCATTAAATAGATACTTATCTAGAAAGTGAGTGTCATGGATGATCTAGGTTTTGAAATCTTGGTTCTAGATAATTCTGAGTGTCATCAATAGAATCTTGGGATATGTTTCCTCACTGGACTATAGCACCTCACATTGACAATATTATAATAATATTTTAGTATCCTCAAATTGTTACTATTTTCTAATTTTTAAGACTATTCCTATTTTTTTAGATCACCTACACCTATGTTTCTAGGTCTTGTTTTTGCGCACAAGAAATCTAGAACTTTGTGTTATGCCTAGAAAACCTAATTTAGTATGCAAACCCTAATCCTTATTAAAATTATGCATGAGTAATACATTTTTATTCTTTATTATATGGTTGTACATCCTCAAAACCCCACTATAAATATATTTACCTACATACCAATACTTTAAGGAGGGATCAAGCCTGATGTAGTTCTCCCACCTAGTGCTTGGTGCAAGTTCAATTAAATGCTAGAATGAGATTGGACTTAGATTCCTTAAATGTGCTTGATATTTTAAATATTTGAAATCTAATTTTAGGTCTAATTTATATGGTAGTATGTATAATTATGGTATAATAGGGATCAAATACCTCAATTTTAATCAACTTATCTTTTGTTTGAATAGGCTTTTACATCTATTTTCAATATAGTGAATAGAGGTCAAATAGACTTGTATTTATAGAGATTTATAGCTTGTGTGGATAATAAAATTTACTTAAGCCAACCTTAGGAGGGCCACATGTTTAAAAAAGTGTCCATTCAAGAGAGTTAGGGTAAAGGACATTATCACCCAAATGGGGACACTAGTGCCATGTGGTTTTAGTGTCCCAAATATAACACTAATGTCCACCTCGATGACTATTAGGAAAATAAGGTTGGGATTTGGGAAAGCTATCATAGGACTATGTTTGATTTGACTGTAGATGTTTGTGATATGTACAATGACTAGAAAAGTATGCTAAAGTATTTAGGATAGGTCTAGGACTAATCTAGGAATAAGATAACTCAAGAAACACTCTTAGCATCCAAATACCATTTTATGTGATTACATTCCCCCCCAGATTTATTCTAGAAATTTAGCAAAGTGAAAATACTAGTATAAAGGAAAAAGAAGTGTAGCTAGACTTACCTTAGAAGTGAATCTTGTGTAGCTAAATTTGAGTATGTGAACTAGGTCTATATATGTGAAATATGATCCAAGTCAATGACCTGTAATGAAACATACAAAAATTAATCCTTGCTTAAGAGATTATCAAAATCAAAAGACTATGCTAAATAAATTAACTAGGTAAAGCTAATTAAAAGAGAGAGGAAAGGAATGAATACACCTCATTGGGTATGCAAACCAATCCATGAACTTGGTGAAAACCTATGTGTGATTGTGTATAGTGATCAAATCATTCAATAGCTTAGACTAAGCTAATGGATTTCTCAATCCTCATATGGGTGGATTAATAGCTCAATCTAATTTTGACTCCATCATTTCCCACCCCTACTCAGTGGATCTTAATATATGAATATATTAGATAAGACTATAACTATGTCTAACCCTCTCATATGGGTGGCAAAAGAACTCAATTATTCCATGACTCCATCATTTCCCACTAGTGTGAAATAGATGCATCTATAACTAAACTATGCAAGGTGATGAAAGTATCAAAATGAGTATATTTAATTTTGCATGTCTACCTTGTGGCCATTTGAGTACATTAGGTAGCTCTAGGCCACTCGATAATGCCAACCACTATAGATGGAGTAAGGCATAGATATGGTGACAACCTAGAATGTGATAGAAAGTGTATATAGTGTAGAGAATGACATAAAGTTTATAATTCCATCTGATCAACATGTGTGTAGCTAAGTATATTGAAATTGTATGCCATGTACATTCCCCTAATCTGTTATCTAAGTATATTAAATCTAAATGAAGAATGTAATTGATCCACAGGACACGTGGTGTGCGATGATTGCCTTAGCGGGGAGACATATCCTTGAGAAGGGATGTGGATCAGTAATAATTAAATTTGTGTAACTAAACTAAATGTGAGAGTAATCATGCCATGAATTATGCCCCCAAATATGATAAAATTGTATTAATTTGAGTTTTAATGAATGTATCTAAGAAAAATTTAAACATAACTATCAAACATGTGACTGTATATAAGTAAATCTATATTGTACCTACTATATTGGTATAGATAATATAGACTATCTTGAAGTAGGGTCTATTAGATAGTAGTGTGTTATAGTGGACATTAGTGCCTTGTGGTGCTAGTGTCATAATCTAGGCACTAATGTCTACTTAGTCTTAAATCTGGGTGATTTGAACTATTTTCTAAGTCTCTATTCTTTTCTATGTCTACTCTATGTCTAATTTATAAAATTGAGCCTATGTGTTAAAAATCTTTTGTGAATACCAGAGTAGGAGCTTGATCTTTTCGACAAGCCCCTATTAATTTTCCCTTCTTTTAAGAGTAGTTTTGAGACCTATGTAAGAACTATCCTAAAAAAAAGTAGCTCTATAAAATGTGTTAGTTAGAGCATATGCATGATAATCTAATACAATGTTCAAAACATAACACTAGAATATAAAAGTATCTAAACATGAGTAGGTAATGTAAGATGTGTGTTGTAATCTAGCACTACATAAGGGTGTCAAGATAGATGTAATCAATTTGTATAATAATAAATCTTAGTAACTACCTAGGGAGATGTGGCATGATGTCCACCACAACACCCAAGTAGGAAGAGTATATGTAAGAGGCCCCTTGTGGTATCAAAACCTAGTGTGTGTGTGTCTCTGTGTGTGTGTGTGTGTGTGTGTGTGTGTGTGTGTGTGTGTGTGTGTGTGTGTGGAACGGGTAAAGACAATTGTCATGGTAAAGAAGCATACATGGAAGCTTACATACAAACACATGAGGCACATAAAAGTAGGCCAAGGGAACACAATACAAGGGACATGGTCACATATCACTAAATTTGAGAATGTAAGACATACAAGGACATGTTAAAATTTCCATATATGTAAATAATAAATAATTTGGCTTAGAGCCACATAAAAGGACATGTTTAAATGTTTGCATAAACAATAAAAAAATTGTAGACAAGGGACATAGGCACATATCTAAGGCATAAAAACATATTAAGTGGCATAGAGCCAAAGAATAATGGAATATTCAAATGCCCTTGAAGTGAAGAAGCATAGAAAACACAATAAAGTCTAATCTAGGAAAATTAGAAATGAAACTATATATAAGTTTATAATACAAATCTATGCAAATTTTAAGATGTACATATACTAAGTTTAATAGTGATAGTTAGCAAACAAATTGAGCAATCAGTAGTAATGATCAATATCAAGATATATCAATGCATAAAATAGAATGTATATAATGTAAGGATAGAACCTGGTAGTAGAAACTATGTATGAGATGCCCCCACATGGGAAAATATATCAAATGAATAAACCTGGATCAGTGTAAATTCCCCCAGTGGGTAGATGATAAAAAGTCTATAATAGTGTAGTGGATCAGAGTCCTTTATGTAATTTACAATCACGCAATAAGAATAATTAAACCATCAATGTATGATAAAATTGACTATATTAAGATAGCTAATAATGTGTAATATCTGGAAAGTAGTAGAAATGTAAACATAGCAATGCATATAATCTATAAATTTTATGTTTTCGAAATAATATGTGAATGTTTTTGTATTTTGACATGTTTTATATTTTGAATATAATCTATGTACAAGTAAATTAGAATAAATTATGTACAAATAATGAGATATAAGGAATTATGTACAAGATTAGGAACATACTAACCAATGAGTCTCATGGGAGACTCACTAACACTATGACCTATGTTGAAAATAAGAATGATAATCTCTTATGTAGTGTGATTGTTATGCTATGGTTGAATGTTGTTACAATATGAATCTTATTATTTTTCATCATCAAGATCATAATAATGTGGAATGCTAGAGGGAATTGCCTCATATTGTGGAGTTGACCTTTTTGAGTTGTGCTTTGGCATATTGATTATGATTTTTCCCTTTAAAACTATGCTTGTTGTAGGTATATGGTTTTGTGGAGGCCTTTTTACTATAAAACCTTATTTGATAATGTTTATTTGTTGAGCATGATTTTGACTTTGTAACTTAATATCTTGCTCTTTCTTTGCAATTTTTTTTGTATCTGGACATTCTGCCTTGATATAGTGTATATGTGACTAATGTGCCTTTAGATGTTCAATAAATCCCAAACCCTATTGACCAATATTATCAACTTCTATAATAGGATAAGTGATGCCTTTGGCATATTTTCCCAAACCTTGACCATGATAATCAAACTTTTTTCAATAATTTTGAGCAAAATTATACCATATTAAATTTTGAGCCTCAATTTGGAGAGGTAGATATTCTTCATTTATTTGTGCTTATTGTACTATTTCTTGATCTGATTGTGCTTTTGGAACCTTTTATTGTTCTATGTTATGCTCTGGTAACCATTTTTTTTACTATTTATAATTTGACCCTTTTTGAATTTGTATGTGTTATATTATATGTTGTTGGGATTATGTGTCACTGTTTGAGTCATCTATATCCCTTATCTATTGTATTTTCCTTTTCAATGATAAACATGAATCTATATGCTTCCCATGTAGTTTATATTATACATAAAAATATTTGGATCTCCTCATTGGGTGTAGAGCAGGTAGGGTTATCAAATTATCTTTAATCACTTCCCTTAGTACCTCACTTGAACTCTTATTTTATCTTTGAAAGTTTTTTTAATCACTAGTTGTAGATGTACTTTGTCATGATTGATTATTTGTATATGGAACATTGTTTTCCATAAATTGATTAGGTGAAAATGTATATACATGATTTACACTATTATGCCCTAGAGGCCTTTGTCTTGAAAATTTATTTTCCAATATTGTAATCTTTTCATGTGATATTTGATTTTGATTTTGTAAACCTATAATTATCTTTCTCATACTGATAATTTGATCACATAGAGTCTCACAAGTGTAAACCCTAGTTGTTTCTGATTGAACATATATGCACACATCCTATAGGGAAGAGATGTGAATAGGCTGAGTATGGGTATTAGTGACATTGGTATAGGTTTCTTCATCTTGTGTAAGAATGATAGCATGGAACTAGTTAGAGGGAAATTATCTATCACCCTCATGGAGATGAGAATGAGAAGGATATTCTTTCCTATGCATAAGATATGACATTGAAAATTGAAACATAGTTGTTAGCTTATGTGTTAAATCCTTTATGTGTGTATGGGTTTGCTTATTAATGGAAATACACATAGGATAAAGATAACATATTATGATATATGACATATATTTCAATTGATATAAATCAACATATATACATTAGTTTATCTTTTCTAGGTTCATTCTCTAAAGGGAATAAGCATGAAAATGAAAGTATTAAAATTTGTAACAAAAAGTGATTAATTTATTATGTCATTATGATCATGATTGTATGAAATAAAAATTAGAAGATATATGGAAGAAAATAAGATATTTTGTAATTAAAATATGAGTATATATACAAAAATTATATAAACCCTAAGTGTGTTTAGGGTTAGGGTTTTGTTGAACTAGGGTTGTTGTGAAAAAAATTTAATTTAATTTAAATAAATGAAACCCTAATGTGTAGTTGAATTAATTATCTATGTTATGTAAAAAATATATAAATATGCATACTTAATTTATTTCACAAAAATTTGGATTAATATAAACTATTGTTTGAAGCAATATTCAAAGGAATTTGGGTTCACCAAATGATTTAACATTTTAGGGTTTTACAAGTGTAATACTAGGTTTGGTTAAAGGGTTGAGATGTCTAAATTATTCAAATGATATGAAATAATTAATCACTAATTTATTATATATTTTTACCTTCTTTAAATTTCTAAAAATAGTAATAAATATGAATAAATAGAGACTTATCTACAAAGTGACTGTTGTAGATGATATGGGCTCTAAAAACTAAGTTCTGGATATGTTTGAGTGTCATCAATAGGATCCCAAGATATGTTTTCTAAATAGATAGTAGTACCCCACCTATACATTAGTGCCATACTATTTTAGTGTCTTCAAATTGGCTATAGTGTTTACTTTTTAGGACTTTTCCTATTTTTTGGGAGCACTTGCACCTATGTTTCTAGGTCATATTCCTATGTGCATGAAACCTGAAACTCTATGTTGTGCCTATAAAATGTGATTTACTCTGTAAACCCTAATCACACTTACAAGTATGGCATGAATAATATATATGTGTTCATTATTAGGATAGGATAGACATCCTCAACACCTCATTGTAAAGAGAATTGCCTACATACTAATACTCTGAGGAGGGATCAAGCTCGATGTAGTTCTCCCACCTAATGCTTGATATAAGTGCAAGTGAATGATATAATGAGAGTGGACTTGGATGAATTTAATGTATTTTATGTTTGAAATCTTTAAAATCTTGGTTTAGGGATGTTTTAGATGGTAGTATGCAGAAATAGGGATCAAATACCTTAATTATGCTCATCTTGTATTTTATTTGAATAAGATTTTGCATTTATTTTACATCTAGTGAATAGAGGTCAGATAGACTTGTATTTATAGAGATCTATATCTTGTGTGGATAATAAAATTTAATTAGGCAAACCTTAAGAGAGGAACACATTTTAAAAATTATCTATTTGAGAGAGTCAGGGCAAACGACATTAGCACCCAGTTGGGGAAATTAGTGCCATGTGGTTGTAGTGTCCCAAATGTGGTGCTAATTTCCACTTAAAATACTATTAATAAAACTAGGTTAGGATCTTAGAAAGTTGTCTTTAGAATATGTTTGAGTTAATTTTAGATGCTTATGGTCTACATAATGACTGGAAAAGTCTAGCAAAGGCTCTAGGATAGGTCTAGGGTTAAGCTAGGAATAGGCTAACTTAAGAAACACTCTTATCATACAAATACAACTTCTAGGTGATTACAAATTAACACTAAATCATGACATATTTTAATACTTCCATGAAAATGGAATATTAAATATGGAATACCAAATTAAAATGAATTATCATAAATAATAAAATAAAAATATATCTCAACAACCCATCCACTTCTCCTTAGGGTCACAATAATAATAGTGATTCCCTTCTCCTTTAGTCCATTTGTCTTTTCCACTTATATGGGTTAGTATAGTGTCTCTTTTGATTGGAATTATAATACTCTAAATTTTTACAATTAACTTTATAAGTTAATCATGTAGTGAAAGAGGGAGTCACGTCTTATTATATTCTAGAGGTAAAGGGTTTGTGATTGAATATGAGCTTGAGTATAAACCCATAATTATTCCCCCAAGCTTTGTTATGTTTTCACTCTAATTGATCCAAATAATTCAACTGTCACTTCCCCCAATAACACTATCACTCTCAATCCCACCTTCTATTTTATGATCCTACCACCCCACATAGCATTTCTTATCATGGCACTCAAAGTGATTGCTTAGTTTTTATCCAAATATCGATCACCATTATCTTTATTTTTTTCATCCATAACCTATAAATGTATTAAGATAAATTTAATTCTAAAATAATATTTGAAAATAATTTATGGATATTTTATGAATCATTTTATTTGAGTGAAAATAATCTTAAAAACAGCTTCAAACACCATATCATTATTATAAAATAAGATTTGGTAATATTTTTTCAGTCAGCAGGTGTGACTACCTCACCTATGCTTATTCTTAATGAAACTACCACTCTAAATTATCATGCTCATGTGTTCAATACCTAACCTAAATAGGTGTGGCATCAATATTATAGGGGTATATCATATCAATTCTTGAATTCAAGTGTTAAGAGGATTTTTTAGTGAAACATATTCATTTCAAGAGTTGATGTTGGATAAAGAGATACTTATGTGATTACAAATTAAAATAAACCATTGTCACATGGTTATACACATGTAATTTAGATACATGATTTAACTTTTAAGGGGATTATGGAGTTTAAAACCCTAGGTTATTAAAAGGCTAGAACATTAAATTAGGGAATAAATATATAATAAATATAGCCACTAATTTTTATAATAATTGACCTAATCTAATTATTCTAAAAATAGCAATGAATAATACAAAGCTATTCTTAGTTGGAAACTGACTGATATGGATAGTTGATAGGCTATAAAGTGATGCAAATACTAGGTAGGTTATCATCAATAGTAATCTGAAGTCAGAACTCCTCCCAGATGGTAATGTAATCTTCTAGATAGTATCACACTATGATAAAATAATCTAGGGTGTGGTAATGTCCCTTGTAGGTAGAGATTGTGAGCTTATATTTGGACATTCACTTTAATTTGAGGTGTTTATTCCTATGTGTTTGAGTTTTGGATCATTATATTTTCTCTATTTTTGAATGATTTGAATACAAAGCCCTAAACCTCCATTGTTGTTAATGTATTTAAGTAACACAAGTAGAAAAGTGTAATGTTATTTAGATAGGTTAGATGTGACCTCAACACCCCATTATGTTTAGAGTTTCCTACATACCAATACCTCAAGATGGGATCAAGCCCAATATAGTTCTCTGAATTTAAGTGTTGGTGCAAGTATAAATGAATGTTAGTGTGAGTGTCTACTTGAATGCTTTGAGTGTGACTTGAGACCAAAAATTTGAGTAATATGAGCTTAGGATTGTTGTAGATGGTTATATGCAAATGTAGGGTAGAATAGGGATTAATGACCTTGATTTGTAAAAATTATTTCTAAGATATTTTGTATATATTTGCATCTAATTTCCATCTAGTGGATGTATGGATAAAAGTGGTCTATATATTCTTATTTGGTGCTTGTTGGGATGTGGAATAGGTTTATCCAACCCTAAGATGTCTTGATAAATGTAAATATTACTATTAGATGAGAATAGGTAAGGGATAGTATCATGGTCCTTTGGTCACTAGCATAGTGTGCTAGTGTCCAATGGTTCACATTAGTTTATATGTGACATAATCTATTGCATTAGGGGCATGGATGCCTAAGATATGGTTTGGGAATACTTTTGGTACATGTTGGGATGGGTTATACCTACACAAAAACTAGATGAGGATTGAAAGAGGCCCTAATATAAGTCTAGGTCTAATATAGGGATAGGGTGGTCTCAAGTGACACTCATTACACTAAAATGACATTTTAGATGACTACACATATCTAATTTTGTATAGCCTCTTAAACAATTCTAAATAGTTTCCATTGATGTTCCCATGTTAAAGTGCAAAAAATTTAATATACCTATATGACATATATCCATATAAAAAAATATTTTATTGACATGAAAACATATTATTATCATTACTAAGGACTACAAACACTCGATACAAAATATCCATCATTTCATTTCTAAAAATTTTATTATAATTTACATAATGTTATTCACGTAATATATTTATCCATGGCTTTTGTAAATGAGATATGTCTATAATTAAAATTCATCGATTGGTCTTGAGGTAACCTCAAATACATGGGTTTCTATAAATGATAATATAAAACAAATGGAAACTATACACAAAATCACCATCCCTTGATTCATCAATTGGTCATGAGGTGCACATGAATATGAGGTCCTGGGGTGTATTTAAATACACAGGTTGCCAAGAATGGTACTGATAGTAATAGACTTTATGTAAACAATTTCCATCCTTTGAGTCCTTGAACAAATGGTGGTGAGGTATCCTCAAATACATGGATCATCATAAATGGAAACATGGCACCAATGGAATTTATGCACAAAATGACCATCCTTTCCCTAGATACATGGTTGTGAGGTATCATATAATACATGGGTTTCCATTAATGGTAGCAACACTAATGGAATTCACACATAATATGACCATCCTGTGAGTCATAGATTGGTTATGAGATATCCTCAAATACATCAATTATAAATAATGGTAATGTGAAATAAATAGAATTCAAACATAAACTAGAAATCTTCCTTCATATATGGCCCTTGTCCTACTTCATTTACCTTTATAGTTTTATTTTTCTGTATACACTACAAATTTTTGCCTAAGGCCATTGAAAGAAATAAAAAAATTGAAGGGGTGAATAAAATGGAATATTTTGGGTTGAATAAATGTGGATAATAATCCAATTATGGTGACCAAAAGTGAATATAATTAAGAGAAGGGGATTAAGGGGAGTGAAAATGTTACTGAACTTTATAGATAGGTTACTGACATGAGACTATTTTGGGACCTAGTTTATGAGTGCTTTGATCAATCCAAATGTCTCTTGTATCCCTAGACCCATATGTTCAAATATTTTTATCTAACTACTTGATGGAGTGTAATAATGCAAATATTGATGGAGATGAGCATGAATTATTCATAAATGTGCAAAAAATAATATTTTACCCTTCAAGTATAGCTATAGATGGTGGAGGTAGTGAAAGTCATGGTTGAGATGGATGTGAGGGCCATTCAAGACCTGTAGATGTCAAATGGAATGGATGTGGACCAAAACATAAGAAGTATAATATTTTTATTGTTTTGCAATTATTATTTCCATTTTATCTAAGGATTTTAGTTGGATTCCATTATAAAGTATAGTCTAGGTTAGTACTAGAATTTTAATGGCATAACTAAAGATAGTTAAAACTTTTAAGTGCCCTTTAATTTACATTTTTACCAAAATTATAGTGTGTTAATATTTTCTCATTATTCATGTTCTAAAAATATAAACTAATAATAAAATAATTATTTTAACTTTATATTATTAAATGCATGTTAATCTAAGAATAAGTCATAAATAAACTAAAAACCAATAACCCATAATTTAGCACTTCCCATTCATTTAACATATATGATAATATGTTATGAATGTATATATATAACATCTTATCATATATGTTAAATGAATGGGAAGTGCTAAATTATTTTATTACTTATGGGTTATTAGTGACTTATTCATACATACATACATACATACATACATACATACATACATACATATATATATATATATATATATATATATATATATATGTTTATTACAATCTTATTAACCTATTATGGTTATATATATATATATATATATATATATATATATATATAACCATAATAGGTTAATAAGATTGTAATAAACATACATTTTGAATAGGAATATGACATAAAAATTGAGACAAAACATAAAAATAATAAAACTCAATTATAGATATATTTCTCTTGACAACTTATGATTATTAAGTAGAACAACAATTATCTATCATTCCATAATTAAACTATAAAAAACACATGGTGTGTTATAAAATTCATTGTAGTCACTAATATATAAGATATAATTATATATTTATTACATATTTTATCTATATATTTATTCAATTTAGAGTCACTATAAGTATTGTGTCTTCTTCCCATGATAAAAAAAATAAACATTATCATGTCAACATAATCCTATTTAAGAACATTTTTTTCTTCAAATATTCTACACTCAAAATTGGATCCAAATAAATTTCATGTGGAGTCATTGGATCTATATGGATGTTTTTGGTGTCATCCATCCCCTCACTTGTGTTTCCATCACCACATCCATGGTATGCCTCCAAATGATATTTCATATTTCATTTTTTATTTATTTTTTATTAGTTTTTTTTTTCTAGAAGGGGGGGATTTGAAATAAATCTAAAGTATGCTTGGATGTATTTTTCATTTTTGTGTGCCTCCTCATCTATACTCATAGTTAAAAACATCAAAGGCCTTGGAAACATCAAAACTCCTAGAGGAAAATATGGTCATGATTCAAGGTAATCAGGTAATTAGTTCCACTAAAGGTTTTGATAAAATCTATGTAGTGATCAATATGTAGTATGAGTTAAAAAAAAATCATGTGAGTTTAAATTTATCTCTATAGTGTAGATAGTGGGGGATTTAAATTTTTCAAGAAATAAACCTAACCTATGTTTTCTAAAATAAACTCTGATATGTTTCTCTTTCTTAATTATATTGTTGTATAATAGTGTTTAACGAGTGTTCTTTCTCAATCTTGTACCATGAATAGCATGTATTTTAGACAATGTATACCAACAAACCAATGGGCTTTTGTTGTAGCCATTTTTATACTTTATTATTATTTTATAAATAGTAAATATAATAATGCCTTCAAATAAAATGAATTGTATCAATTATAATGATATTGTGTTTTCAATAGATAAAAAATTTATCTCAATTTTAAAGATATTATATTGATGCCATAACATATTTATTATTCAATCTCCATATGTTAAATCAAAAGTCACATTTCATTGTATTTAATTTTGGTTATTTAATAATTATTATATCACAACTTTTATAAGGGTCATATAGCAGTTAGTACCTACCATAATTATTGGAAATATTTCTATTTGTTGTTACGCCTTTATTTTTTAATAGGGAATTGAAATAGATGAAGATATAAAGATGAGTCTAGATGAGATTCATTTGAACAAAAACATTGTGTGAGATAAAAAATAAAAGTTACAAATGATGATTATGTTTTATTAATATTTTCTATTGAATTGTGAGTTAAAAAATAAAGGTTGCAAATAATGATTGTATTTTCTTAATATTTTCTATTGAATTGTAGATAATTGAATTAATTAAATCATGTTTGTAAACATGTATATAACAGGTGATTTGTTAATTTTATGGTTTTGTGACAACTATTCTAGGTAGACCATGTAAATAAGCTAGCCAACATTAGTAATATTTATTCATAATCTTTAAATGAGCCATGATAATTGTCTTATAGTTTTAGAAATTAATTGTGCATAATTTACTATTATTTAAAATAACTAAGTGTATATAGATATTTTTAATGTGATATTAGTGCATGTCTATTTATCTATAATACAAAATCAAGTTATTAAATAATTATGACATAAGATAAATACCCTTAATGAGTGGTTCAAGCTTCAATGTTGGTGGTATATATGTATAGTCCAACTAAAATTATTTTGTAGACTATAGAATTGATAAATTTTGTTAAGCTAGGATTAGATAATTTGTTAATTTTACTAATTTGTATGTGCTCGTTTGCCATCATGGAGTTCATGTTTATTAAGCTTATTTCATATCAATAAATGTATGTAGAGATTTATCATAAAATTCAAGAATATTTTTAGATAAAATAAGTATAAGTATATAATTATAATGAAAGTCAAGAATAATAAGAATTTTTAAATAATAAAATAAGACTAAAAAATAAATACAAATGATATGTAATTCACTGATTAAATTTCCAAGTTGAAATTAAATTTTATATGATTTTTTGTATAATTTATGTACATGTTATTGGTTTAGACCAATAAATGTGAGTACTGATTTTCAATAATAATCAATACCAAGAGAGATAAAACTATAGTGACACATGGTGACTTTAAAATATTAAAATCTATCAATTTAGTCATATCATAATTGAGCTTTGAATAAATAATGAAATAAATAATTATTATATTAAATGATAAAATAAATGTTATTAAATTTATCACATTCTAAATAAGTTTGTAATTATTATATTAATATGAATATAATATTCCATGAGAACATATTGAGGAATATTATTTAATTTTTAGGTGTTAAAATTTAGAATTGCTAAATTAATATGTCTTATTAAAGGCTCTCATTGACTAGAGTAAAAGAAATTACTCAAGTGATTCCTATAATACCATGCCTTGGCAGGTACTAAATATTTTATTTTACTATATATAATGAGCAATTTAAATGCTCATGGTAATATAAAACAAACTACTATTAATTTGAAAATTTTAAAATTTAAAATTAGTCATAATACTATGTGGGTTGTCATCCAATGGTAAGGATGATGGTGTAAAAGGTGTCATCTAACCATCCACCAAGATACATATCCGAAGAAATATCCCAAAAGGAATGAGGTTGGGATCATGCCCTAGGTGAACTTATCAGAATAGATACCCTTCAATCCTTGGAACTACATCCATATAAAATCAGAGTTTCAATCCAAAAAAAACACAATAGGTAAAATTAATCATATTATATTTAACAATCTTAAATTCATACAAAATATTATATTTGTCAAAACTAAAAATTTATAATATTTGATTGATGGTGAAATAATTACTAAGTTAAAGGTGTATACAAATAATATTTTCAAACTTTTATCAATTAATAATGTTCTCTATCTTGTATGAACCTATTGAGACTCAATCTCTCTAAGTGCACACCTTAAAGGGTGCACTAAGAAAGGGGTGAACAGACCATTGGTGTTTCACAAGATTATTGTCCCTTATTACCACTTATTACCAATCTAACCAGCTCCTAAAAACCATTCCCTAAGCTATTAATCCTCTTTTGCATACTCCTCCAATATTTTCCCACCTTCAATCCCTCTTTCCCTCACCTAAAACCCCTTTATACAATCTACAGTACTAGGTTGATTGGGTCAACCCTATACTCTAATGGGTAAAATTCATTTTGGGTCTAGGTTATCTCTTGGCCGACCTAGCCCATGACCTAGTGAATTTTTATCCATAATAGTACTAGGTCAATAGGGTCAACCTAATAAGCTAAAATTTTTGAAATGGATTAGGTTTAAATCCACCTATATATACAAGATCATTTTTTCATTATTTACCAATGAATAAGAGTTATTATTTTCTTGTGTTTTTTACAATCTACTCTTCCAACATTATATTTGAAGAGTCTTAGCTTAGGGATTCTACTTGGGGAATATATTATTATGGATAAGTCTTGGATGCTTTAGCCTTTCTTAGTGATCCTTACAAACCATAACAACTTTTTGTAAAGCCCCTTTGGCCAAGAGAGAGATTGAGTCTTGATAGGTTCATCTTTTAGGTAAGTATTATCTAACTTTGCTTCTTTATTTAGTAGATAGAAGTAGCATAAGTATTGGCTTCGAATAATATTACTCTTGTTCTTCAAGTATTAGGATCTTAGTCATACATATCTTAATTGAGAATCTCCTATGCATGTTTGTTTGTTTAACTGCCATATTGTACCACAAGCTTTGGTGAGCACTAGATTAGATCTCTTTACTTTACTTATTATTTTAGTGATTATGAAAATATAGGACTTAGTTAGGGTTATTGCATGATTGTTTTTGATTAAAGGCTTTGCAACCCTCCCTAGTATTATTTATTGTGATAATAGTTCCCTTAATTGGGTCTAGCAAATCCTCATATTGGTCATGTTCTCGATTATCTAATGTGTCCCAATCAGAATTGTAAGTATGATCTCTGTTCTCTGAGTTAGGATTGATTTATAGACTTGATAAATTTCATATTTAATACATTTTGATGAACCTCATGTGAATATAACCCTTGTAAGTTTTATCTCATGTTTTTCATTATTTTATTATTTTATTTATTATTTTTCTATATTTGAGATACTAAGTCAAAAAGGCTAGTATAGTTTATAAATTATGTGCATAGGTTTAACATACACATGCATCAAAATGACCCTATTTTATTTGTGTTGGTCTTCATCAAATATAGGCTATTGGGTTAAATAGTTCAACATAGTATAAGTTTTCACTTCTATATAGGCTACTAGGTCGATAGTGTTGACACAGTACACTTACATGTTTCCAAAAAAACATACTAGGTTAACACTGTTAGTATAGTATTATTTAGAGGCTTCAGTATATAGGAACTTTAGAACTAGGTTGACCCAATCAACATAGTTGGTAGAATTTGAAAATAAAAATCAAGGCACTTTAATAGTAATCTAACTTTCCTCTACATCTTCTAACTCACCAATGTTCCTTTCTCTCTTTCTCTATCATTTTTATTATTCATTGTGGTTCTATTTTTCTTAGTTTACAATATTTAAAACTACCCTTATATAGAAAACTAGGTCAACCTAGCTATATATTCTATCTTCTATTTGAAAGACTAGGTCGATAGACCCTTACTTCAATAGTACAATGACACTATCAACTCTATTATGTAATCTTTACATATACTATCATCTAAACTGACACTATACTATGATTCAAAGTTGTAATTAACATTTATATGCTAGTAATTACTTCACACTTTCACTTTTAGTTGTTTGCATGCTTAGAATAGATTGCATAGTCTAATTAGGTAGTTTTTTAATATATCAATTAGTTGTACTATTTTTTTTCTTGAACACACTACCAAATCACATAATTTCAAAACACATTTAAACATTTGTCTATCCAAGGCCTATCTACTTGGATTCATCACCAAGGGGGAAGCCAACTTGGTTTTTTGGCTAAGTATAAATATGTGGTTAATGGTATATAATAACAAATCACTTGACACCCTTATCATTATAGGATTATGAAGTGAGTGGGTAGGCCCCAATATCAATCTAGTATCATTACCAACACAAATCCCTTTTAGCTTAAACATCCTAAAACCATCCATAGATTGCTTTATAGTTTCTTACTTTTAGCTAACTCCCTATCACATTTAAAATAACACTCTTTATAATCTAACAAAATTTAGGTTGACCACTTAATTAGCATTTACTTTCCAAGTTGATTACTTGTTCTTTACTCAATTGTATGTTCTATTTCAAGAAATTGCATTGGCAAACATTGGTGTAAGGTTTTATATTGTGTGCCTCAATTGAATCATCCTCATTGACCTAATTGATTGTGTATTACTTTCCTTTATTGCATTCAAATTACATTGAAATATTTTTCCCTATTTTTAGTACATAGTCATTCTGCTCAACACAGTCTCTTATAGACTATTTTTCCCTTTCCTATAGTATGAGGTCAACCCTATATCACTTTGACTAGTCAGATAATAGTAATAGATCAACCTAGTTGGCTCTATACTCTTATCAGGCTCTATTTTCCCTAGTTTATATTACTAGGTTGACCCAATCAAATCTGTACTCTTACTACTTTCCCTATTTATTTGACTCGGTTCTTTATTTCTCTTCCTTAGCCTTTTGTTCATTTCTCTCAAATCAGCATGAGGTCCCCTATCATAATCTTCTTGGACAAGCTAAATATATTTAGATACTATATGGGATGTTCATTTTTCCCTATCTTTTCCTCCTTAGAGAACCCTCACTCTTAGGGTACCTCTTCCCCTCCTTCATCAGTGGATTGTAACACGGTGAAATTCACACCTTAAGATGAAGTGGGTGGATTTGATCCTTTATATACCTATCAAGATCATTCCCATCTTCAAACTAATGTGCGATAAATTTACACAAGTTTAATCGATAATCCCACTAATAATCCTTTTTATAATAACCCTCCCCCTAATACCAATTCATGGAGTGCTCCTAAAAACACCAACCCACCAATTGATATGACTCAACTTATTGCATAAGTCATACAACAAATTAACATAATGTAAATTTATAACACCTCTCAAATGATGAAACTACATCATTTGATAAACATGGATAGTCAACCTCTGACTATTCATCCTCAATCTAATCCCAATTATATTCCTCCACTTCTCAGAGATGCCTTAGGCAATGTTATTCCTCAACCTGTAATGAATAACATAATGCTTCAAACTATTCAAAATGAGCCTTTATCTCCCTTCATTATGTCCATTGATATTGGTATCATATCTCTAACTATCAAGTATGATGGTACTAAAGACCTGTATATACCCTAAATTGGTCAAGTAACCACACATATCATATCTTTTCACAATCCTTTCATAGCAGACTCTGAATAGAGAATATGAGCTTTGTTTACATTTGGCCATGTTCTTTGTTTTATTCATGTTGGTCTTATTATATGTTTAAATCACCTTTTTACCTATTCTCAGTCATCCAAATCCTTTCAAACATTCATTTCACCTTAGCTAGGTTAGGTTTTTTATCCTCTTTTTATCCCCCCAAGTCTCAAGACTTTAGGACAAGAGCATTGGGGTTGGAAAATAGCATTAGTACCACTAGTGTCCATTTATAGTTCTCTTGTCCAAAGCCATTTTCACTTTCAATGATCAATTTCCTTTGATTAATAGGTCCTAACCCCTTTCTTAGATTCATCCAGAAGTTTTACCATGTCGATCAAATGAAAATAAAGTTCCCAAATTTGAAATAAAGAGTGTCCTATATAAAGGACTAGACAAGGTATTTTATATCTAACACTTACTACTTTGGCATATTAGACATAATAAAAATTAGTCAATAGTATAGCTCAATATTCTGCATCACATATAGACTTGTATGCTTGATCAAGGAAGGGCCTAGATGAAAGGAATTCTTACATCTATCCTGTGCATTGATTATGTGCATTCCCTAAGGGAGAATCACATTTAATCTGATACCCTAGCTTGAGGGTCAATGTAGGTAGTGATCAAAATCATAAGGGTTTTAGATAATGTGATCATTCTTGCTCTAACCTGATTTTACCCCTTTTTATTTGATGCATTTATTGTTTACATGTGTGTAGATGAATATAGGGTTTTAGAGATTAAAATAGGCTTATAATGAGGTATGTTGACTTATAGCCTTCAAATTTTGGTAAGTAGGCTCACACTATCCTAGTGAATAAAACCCAAAAAGCTTAGATCTTGAGGACAACAATGGAAGAGCTAGATTATAGTGTTGGTGCCACTCTTATCCAGTTTTGGTGCTCTTATCCAATCAAAAAATGAAGTCTAGATCAAGATTCTAGATAGTGTCCCAGTTATGCATCTTAGTTTCTAGCCCCTGAATAATCCATTTCAGTCCATTTTTAGATAAGTTTATTCTTTCTCCTCATATAATTGACTTGATAAAAATCTATATTTTTCCATATTAAATTATATTTTTTGTGTACTCTTGACCCCTTATTATTTAGGAACTAAACACTAGTTTCCCAAAAATAATAAAACATTTGGTGAAGTTGACTTACTTTGAACAATTTTATAACCCTAGGTACCCTTAGGGTTTCTCCAAATTTTTGTGAAAAAGTTCAAATTTAAATTTTTGATTTTTTATATTAATTTTTGTGCATTTATTATATTCAAATTTATTTTTAAAATTTAAACTATTGGCATAATTTTTAAAAATTCTAAAACCCTAGATTTTCAAACTAGGTCCTTAAACCTAAGCCTACCTTTTAAATTTTAGAAAAATATTTTGGAATTTTTACAAAGTGTTAACTTTGTCAAAAAATAATTTAAAAATTAGTAGTTTTCTTGTGCAAAAATTTAAATTTAAATTTTCAAATTTTTGTATAAATTTTTGTGAATTTATCATATTCAAAATTATTTTTAGAATTTAACATTATTGCATAGTTTTCAAAAATTCTAAAACCCTATCCCAAAACCCTAGATTTCCAAAATAGGTCCTCAAACCCCAAGTTTTCCTCAAAATTTTTATAAAAATACTTTGGAATTTTTTGCAAATTATTTGGATGGTCAAAAGTATTTTCAAAATCTCTATGTTCATAGTTATTTTTACACTACTTGCTTAATAGTAATTTTCAATATTCTCTTTAATGAAAGAAATAAAATGGCCACTAAGGCACTTCTTCCCCCTCATCCCATAGATCAATTTATAATTTTTTTGATAATTATGACATTGAATGGAAAAAATTGGAAAATTGCAAATTAGCTAAAAATGTGAAAAATGATTTCATTTACAATGAAGATACTATTATTGTAATGATATACGTGATAGTGATAGTGAAGCACAAATAGATGCATCTTCTTATCTCAAATATATCTCTTTTATTCCCTCTTCTAAATAAAATAATTTTGATAAATGGGAAAGGTAATTTTCACCTCATTCTCCTACGCACAATGCACCAAATGAACAAATTAGTCATGCACTTTCAAGTGAACCACTTATTGGTGATAATTTAATTTCATGTGAACCTAATATCTCTCTTTTTCTACTTTCATGTTCAAAATACAATAATATAAACATATTAGAATCAAATTGCCAATGCATAGTTCAAATGGCACATCTCATGTTCCTAACTCTACTTTGTCAAAATAATGTATAAATTAAAAATCTTCTTCTCTTATCTCTCATATTACACCTAAAAATCATGCATACACTCCATCTATGAATAACATAGATACACATGATATTCCAATTTCAAATGATACTTTATTGAATACTAGAAAAGAATTAAATTATTCTCTTACACATCTCCTTAGTTGCACTGAAAGTCATAATGAATATGATAGTGAACATGAAAATGAATTTGAAAATGAGAGTGATTATGAAAAATATTCCAATGATGACAATGCATGTAATAATGATGATTATTTTTCACATAGTGAATAAGAATATGCATCTCATATTTCTAACTCTTCTCTCACACCTCCTCTCAAACATAATACACTTCCAAATGTTGTTTCTACCTCTATGCACAATTCTATTTCAAATAATGCACATGTTCATGATAATATCACATCTTCTACTCAATTATAATGTGATACACTAAAACACAAAGATACCGATGAATCTCCCAAGCCACGCCTCACTATAGTAGAACCAAATTCTCACTCTTCACCTAAAAAGAATGGTAGTCCACATCCCTTTAGTAAGGTTCAAGTGAGCACACCCCCTCTTTATGATCCAATTATTAAATGTATAATTCCCATGGATAAAATTAAAAATCAAATTCAATGATTAAATGAACCACTTCAAGATACTAATGTACCATCCTATGAGATCATCTCTTTGATGCATGTAGTTGGTGAATTAACACCAAGTACATCTCCTTACCTTAGAAAACAAGGCTTATAAGTATTAAATAGATGCCAATGATCTATATGGTAACCCAATTCCGAAGACATTCATAAAAGCTTCATTGCCTAAACATTTCCAGATACCATCATTACCTCACTTTGATGTAATTGGAGATTGTCATGTCCCCTTTTTGATGGACATTGACAGTCTTGGTGATTAGCCTATTATGCGACCTTCGTAGGCTAATAGGATGGATAGAGGGTCATAATGGAGCTTGGCTTGACTTTGATTCACAGGATTTCTACATTTTATTTTCATTTAGGCTCTTTCAGACACATTTGGTCTGAGCTCCTACTTTTTAGGGATATTTGATATGTAGCGAAGTGCCTTTATTTTGGTATGGTCATGTGCGGAATCACTCCCTGATTCACTAGCTTCGATCGGTTCGAGGATCCGACATGTATTGAGGGAGATATTAATATTTGATTGATTTAATCAAATATTAATTATTTAGCCTATTTTTAATTAGAAACCCTAATTCTAATTTAAGAAACCCTAATTAGGGCAAGCACATCTTTTTGAGGGTATAAGGGTTTCTCATGGAGGCCATTATTCATTATGCATAGATTATTGATATTGATTTTGAAGAAATTCTTCTATGAAGACTGAGCCAAGGGTTCCAGGATTCTATTGTGGTGGAGAACATTCCCTCTTCATTGTGTGTGATTTAGAGGCTGTGAGATATCAGCTGATTTATTGCCAAATTGAGAGATAGCTTCATCCAGAAGTTATCACAGAGATACAGATCTGAGAGATAGCTTCATCCAAAAGTTATCACAGAATTCCAGGCTTGAGAGATAACTTCACACAAAAGTTTATCACAGAGCTTTCCAGGTATTTTCTTTATTTATTTTTGATCCAATAAGTTATACAGAGATAGATCTTCTGTGTTAGAATCTATATTCATGAGATCAGGCTGTTCAGCAATCAGGGGTTAAGAAGAGACAGGTTGGCGGCCGTACCACATCCATACAGGTCCGTTCAGAGCTACTCAGGAACTGACCTCGGTAGACAGAGGGATTCCAGTGACCGACATCGGTCGACAAAAGACCGACGTCGGCAGAAAGCCGACTGACAGAGACCGACGTCGGTGAGGGATCGATCGACGACGGCGTCTGTGTGTCGACACAGAAAGGCTGAGACCTTTCCAAATCCAGTTTTCACTGCCAGATTTTACTAAGTCAGGGTTTTTAAGACCAGATTTTAATATTCTTTATTTTGTATAATAGAGACTCAAATGTGTAATCATCTAGAAGAATAAGTAATGAGATCTTGATTTGCTATTGAGAGATTATACTGTGATTTATTTATGCTTATTTGAATCTATTCTGCAAGTTGTATCTGTGATCAGAGCTTTATGAGTTTATATATTCCCTGTTTGAAGGGGATATTCCAGTTGATTAGAGCTTTTATAGGAAGAAAGAAAGGCCCTAAGTAAGGGACATCATAGTGGTATCAGAGCTAATGTCTTGCCATCCTGTTGGGTAGTTTGGGTATCAGCATGGTGCTAACAGGTGTCAAAGATTTGGAAGAAAGAGTGCACAATGCAAAGGAGAAGTTAGAAAATCCATTACAGCAAGTAGATGACCTTCTACAAACTCTGGAGGAGTTAAAAATTTATTTAAGCAAGGTTGAGCAGTCAAATTCTTATGAGATACAAACAGTGTTATCTCCAGCGTTTGATTATTTGGTGAAGCACCGATTATTGAGACATCATGATGAGGTGGTAAGACTTGCAACTCTCTCTTGTATTAGTGAAATCATGAGAATAATAGCTGGCTTTAATTTTTATGATGATCAGATTATGAGAGAGGTACTTCATGCCATGGTGAAAAGCTTCGAAAAGTTGGATGACATTAGAGACTCTCATTTCTCAAAGAGGGCGAGATTACTTGACACTTTTGCAAGGTATGGATTTGAAAACATTATGATGTTAGTAGGATGTATTGGTGGCATTCGCACTATGTTTAAAATATTTTGGAATATTTTAGATGAGTTTCATTCCAGTGATGTATTAGCATCCATGCACTCTATCATGTTCACAATCTTGTTTGAGGAAGAGGATAAAATCTCTAAACTTTTGGCAGAAGATTTATGGTATGTCTGGACAAAAGGGAAAAATGTCTCACCTAAAGCTTGTATGTGGTTAAAGAGTTTAATTAATAGGCCTAAGGATCGTAGTGCTTTCCCTATGACATGCAGCCACTTGCATGATGAGTTTGACAGTTATGTTGATCCAGTACAGGGAGATATTAACACATCTTCAGGTAATGATTTATCTGCATTATCTTCATAGGTAGGGGTAGTTGAGGATGTTGGGGATGAGCTTTGTCTTCAGGTGAGTTCAACACAGGTGTTAGACAGTGAGGATGAGCCTGATGCTTGCATTCAGAGTGTGGAGGTATACTCAGAGGTTAGTACATTGAGTATTGGTGATGAGTATGTTTTTGTAGCTGCTAATGAGGAGCATGTTGTTGAGGCTAACACATATATTCAGGACTTGGGAGTACCTAATTTTGAGGAGTTTGGGATACCAGTAGAGTTGAATCTCCATATTGATTATTCTCATATAGATGATAGTGTGGTACAGTTGGTTGTGTCGCCTTTATAGAGAGATCAGTTATGGGATGGATTGGCACCATCTCTTGCAGATGGAATTGGCAGTTTGAATTGTCCATTCTACTTGGATTATGATGTTTTGAGAGTGTGTTTCTCATGTGCTCTTGACTATGGTATTTGTAATCTTGGAGGTTGGAGTTTCATGCGCTAGTTTGATTATGAGTCTTTCTTTATTCTACTTCTGCTGATGTTGCAGGTACTTGCATTGATTCACAGTAGTGTAGAGCATAACTACATTTGGGATCCAGGTGGATCGAGTAGTTCATTGTTTCGAGATTGCTTGGGGACAAGCAATTTCTGGAGGGGCGGATTGTCATGTCCCCTTTTTCATGGACATTGACAGTCTTGGTGATTAGCCTATTATGTGACCTTCGTAGGCTAATAGGATGGATAGAGGGTCATAATGGAGCTTGGCTTGACTTTGATTCACAGGATTTCTACATTTGATTTTCATTTAAGCTCTTTCAGACACATTTGGTCTGAGCTCCTACTTTTTAGGGATATTTGATATGTAGCAGAGCACCTTTATTTTGGTATGGTCATGTGCGGAATCACTCCTTGATTCACTAGCTTCGATCGGTTCGAGGATCCGACATGTATTGAGGGAGATATTAATATTTGATTGATTTAATCAAATATTAATTATTTAGCCTATTTTTAATTAGAAACCCTAATTCTAATTTAAGAAACCCTAATTAGGGAAAGCACATCTTTTTGAGGGTATAAGGGTTTCTCATGGAGGCCATTATTCATTATGCACAGATTATTGATATTGATTTTAAAGAAATTCTTCTGTGAAGACTGAGCCAAGGGTTCCAGGATTCTATTGCAGTGGAGAATGTTCCCTCTTCATTGTGTGTGATTTAGAGGCTGTGAGATATTAGCTGATTTATTGCCAAATTGAGAGATAGCTTCATCTAGAAGTTATCACAGAGATACAGATATGAGAGATAGCTTCATCCAGAAGTTATCACAGAATTCCAGGCTTGAGAGATAACTTCACACAGAAGTTTAGCATAGAGCTTTCTTGGTATTTTCTTTATTTAGTTTTGATCCAATAAGTTATACAGAGATAGATCTTCTGTGTTAGAATCTATATTCATGAGATTAGGTTGTTTAGCAATCAGGGGTTAAGAAGAGACAGGTTGGCGGCCGTACCACGTCTGTACAGGTCCGTTCAGAGCTGCTCAGGAATTGACCTCGGTAGACAGAGGGATTCCAGTGATCGACATCGATCGATGGAAGACCGACGTCGGCAGAAAGCCGACCGACAGAGACCGACGTCAGTGAGGGATCGATCGATGATGGCGTCTGTGTGTCGACACAGAAAGGCTAAGACCTTTCCAGATCCAGTTTTCACTACCAGATTTTACTAAGTCAGGGTTTTTAAGACCAGATTTTAATATTCTTTATTTTATATAACAGAGACTCAAATGTGTAATCATCCAGAAGAATAAGTAATGAGATCTTGATTTGCTATTGAGAGGTTATACTGTGATTTGTTTATGCTTATTTGAATCTATTCTGAAAGTTGTATCTGTGATCAGAGCTTTATGAGTTTATATATTCCCTATTTGAAGGGGATATTCCAGTTGATCAGAGCTTTTGTAGGAAGAAAAAGAGGCCCTAAGTAAGGGACATCACAGAGATCCATTTGTACACCTATAGGCCTTTCATAAGGCTTTGACATCTCATGTGAGTCCTTTGGTTCTACTCAAGTTATTCAAGTAGACGTTAATGGGGGAAGCACAGAATTGGTTCTTTCATCTATTCCATGTTGGATAATTGCACACATATGATGACTTAAAGGAGGCATTTCTCAGATATTACATATCAAAAATGGGCCCTCATGTTACATATGAGAAACTCATAACTTTACATTAGAATACTTCAGAGCCAGTTAGTGATTATATCTTACAATTCAATAATCACATGATAAGATTGATATACAAACTAGTAGATTTAGAGATTCAATATATCTTTATTAAGGGGCTTCATCAAACTCTCCTCGAGCATCTACTATATCAAATAGAGTCTTCTTTTAGGAACCTATGCTATATAGTTATAGCTTTGGGGAAAAATTGGGATTGATTGAGGCAAATTTAGTTGATTAGATTACTCTAGATTTCATAGTAGTATCTACTACTCCTAGCACATACCATCCACCATGTCTTAAATAATATAGGAGACCACAACCAAAAAAGTAACCAGTTAAGAATAAAGAGCTAGTCTCTAGAGCACAACCTCTAGTATGTACTATCAAGAACAACATCAAAGCACCACTAAAATTTGATTCAGAGTAGGATAGCCCATTTTTCATATTATCAACACTATTAGATAAGAGGTTAATCACATTGCCTTCTACTCATCGATGAGATCCACATCTCTTACATAGGTAGCCACATTAGCCTTTTTGTAACTATCATCATATCTATGGACATAGAGATAATGATTTTTATGGACTCAGAGATTGGATTACTAGATGTGTTGATAATGGCATCACAGCATTCACATAGTGGTCACCAATATCTCTTTCATCATGGAATCATAGACCTCATTCACCCATGACTAAGTCATCCTAGGACATTCCATAATAGGAATCATTGGTCACTCATCGTGAGAGTAATGCAGGTTCTAGGATAAAGCCCCATAAGAGATCTCTTATTCCACCTATTTAGAAGGTTTGAAAACTAGTACAATGAGAGTAGCCTACATATAGTAGTGTAGTATGAGGATTACATAGTACAGTTCCATATACATATCTAAAAGAGTCATATGCATCATAATAGAGTACTACTCATGAGAAATATTCACTATGGCCAATTTTTGGGTATTATCTCACATAGCAATCTACTATGGTTAAGATTAAATGAACACACATCACATATTACTACTCATGATAAATATACACTATAACCATATTTTTTGGGTCCTATCTCATACAACAATCCACTATAATTGAGATTAAATGAGCTTGCATTATAGGTTTTAATTCCATCTCAATCTATGGCTCAATCATATACATCACAACAAAGGCCATAAGGTATATGATTATGGATAGATGAGCCTTCTTGATAGCACATAGTTTCAGTTACATGACTAATAAAACTACATATTATAGAATCTCCATGTCTAGCTATAGTTAGTACATAGTAGATAGTATCAGATACAGAGCATATTCCTACATAGCATGAGTAGTATTGGCACTTATTTAGTTAGCCAATAGGGTTCAAATAGTGATACAACATAGAATGATATGATACACATTCATACTAGCATCAGTTCATAACTTCACTTAACAAGGCAATGATGGAGCCAAAGGTCTAGCTAGCCTTTATATTCTTGATCCACTCTCAAGGAAGTAATACACACAAAGTGTTATCTTACATCCCCACATACTAATAACTAACATTCCAAATTTCAAAAAACTATACATAACCAAAACTAACCTATCAAAGTCCAAATCTTACCAAATTAACTTATCCAAATCCTACTTTACCAATCTCAAACCAAGTCAAACTTATCCAAATAATTTACCAATTAACAAAACAAACAAATTTTTGCTTACATATGATTACAATTCAAAATCAATATCCTAACATCGTAATTATCAACAAAATAATCAAATCACATATCCCAAGTACCATTTTACCAAATATATACAACCTTCAACATCAATACAAGATCAACTACTTCTAATCAACAAACTACACTAAATATAACAATGTATTTCAAATCCCATAACATAGTATGCATGAGTCAAAACCAAAAAAAAATATCCATATATATATATATATATATATATAACAAAGTTTTGAAAAGATATATATCATATCAAATACAATCAATAATTAATGGGCATCATACCCTTATTCTCAATCTCACTCTCTCCTCCAGTACTAGTCCCATAATCCAACCTCACACTTGATGTCCCTACACCTCCTCAAGCTCCCAAATGCCTCTTATAATGACTATCTCACTCCAGCAACCAACTATGATCCTCATGCAAGTCCACATACCACCTCTACAAATCTATGTACTCATTTATGATCTACTTACTCACCGATCCATAATCAAGTGGAGGCATCCTATGCCTATCTCACTTAGCCCTCATCTTAGCTCTCTTTCTTGCTACCTTAAATTATGTAGTTATAGCTATAGCAGCCCTATCAAACAAATGAGCATAAACACCAGTTATAACTATCACTCAATCTATCAAAACCTCCTATATAACATCATCAGGAACATGTCATGTGAGCTCTCAAAGTGTATACTTGATGATGGTCTCCCAAAACCCATCATCTCCACCTCCTACCCCAGTAGGTGCTTCATCCTAAGTACCTTCCACTCCACCTACATGAAAAATTACAACACTATGTTAAACTTACATTTTTAAAACAAGATAAAAATGTACAAACTTGAATAATAATTCAAATCTAATCAATGTTTACCTCCCATCATCTGGATTGGAGTAGGGTCCTCATACTCAGGGGCATCCCCTCCATCAATAGGATATAATGGATCCCATCGATGCCTCATCCATCATGTGGTCATGTAGCCAACAACTGACCCTCATATATTACAACTACACTCCATCCTCAAGCCACCTAGGGAATCCTCTATAGGGTCTCTATATGATGTCTTCAGCCACCAACCTATCTAAAACTCATCTATAGTGATCTATCCCAAGAGATTGAATAACTAATGTACTCATCTGCCACTCCCCATATGGCTATGGGGGTGACCACCTCTCCCTTGGTAATCTTATCTCTCACACAACTGCTATAGGCTCATAAGCCTAACAATGTAATAATGTAGTTACACTCACACCACCATTGAATGCCTCCTGAGTAAACTAATACAGATCCATGTATAAATGGGTAAGCATAGTCCTACCCCATGAGAACATAGTGCCATACACCTTTATATTGTGCATGATCCTATGCATCTTATATGTAATTGATACCCCACTCCCATCTATAACAATAAATGAAGCCAACAACATGTCCAACCACTTTCATAGGTATAGAACAATCAATTGCATAATAACTGATAATAATACATCACTATCACTACCTTTGTGTGTATGTCTAAAGGCACACTAGCAAAATATAGGGATGCATGATTAATAGCATCCATACCCATGTCATCCTATACTATCAATTGATGCCCACTAACCAATAAGTGTAGAATATGGTACACATCTTCTAGAATAATCATAATATCCCTAGTAGGAATCTAGAAAGTACACATATCTACATTCCTCCTCTCACATAAGTTGGTAGTATAATACCTATCCCACTACATTGGGATTAGATCACACACATGACCCAACCCTACTCTATCCATCACAACCCTCTCATTAGATGATAAAGGCAATAACCACAGTGTCTCCATAACCTGACTTCTATATAACTCTCTCATCCATACCTTGCCCTACGAAAAACACAAAAAAATAGCATATACATTAGTTAACCATGCCAAATCAACAACCAAGCAAAAACATAGCAACTAAACTAAGTAATAGCTCAAAAAATCTAGCCTCTAGGACAACATTAGGTACATGACAATAATACTAGACAAGAGTGCTGTAACCTAGATAATAGTGTTAGAGCCCATAAAATAGCATTGAAGGAGGGACAGGAGCACTGTAACTAGTCAAAATTTTCTTAGACTACTTAAAACACCTCAAAAACATAAAAAATAGGTTTTAAAATAGGGATAAATCACATGTTTTAGCTACTTACTAGGGTAAACTCCCTACCAGCCTCCACCTGGGCTACCAACTACTTAAAGCATGTCACACTAGGTGCTCATCTCCTATGCAAAAACTCAAAATTTCAACCTATTAAATGCACAAATGAATCAAAAATCAATCTAATTATCCTATATCAAACAACATTGTCATTTAAAGTAAAATACCAATTTTCTTATAATTTCAACCCTGTAGCTCCATTTCATAAACTATTTTGTTCCACAAAATCATAAAAATGATACCTTAAACATCACATGAGCCTCACTCTCTTAATACATCATTTGCCTACTATGGCACACACATCTCCATACCAATTTTTTACCCAAACATATAATTTGGTCCTAACCAATAAAAGACTCATTAAACTATCAAACAATTTAGCCTAATCAATGAATAGCTTGTTAAACTATCAAAAAATTTAGTCTAACCAATCAAAAACTTATTCAAATTTCAAAATATCTCAGTATAATTAATCAAACAACTTCTCAATCAATTCAAACTATACCAACCTTGCTTTTATCATTATGCCACTAGTCATCACTTTTGGCTCAACATCCTCTATCACAGATCTCATTCCTCTCCCCAAAATGGGGGCATCATTCCTACTATTCATATTCTTACACTTACCCAACATACCCATCCATTTTCATAAGTGGATACTCCATGGTTCTTACACTTTCAGTATTCAGATTATTAGATTTAGCTCAGATCGATCAAAATATATAGTGATTCAAACTACATGGATCACTTAGCATCATTTTTACACATCCAATATTTAGATTATTAGATCCATCTTAGATTGGTTAAGATACATATTGATTCAGTCTACATGGGTCATTCGACATTACTCAAGACATTAAGAGGACATACCTTCAGTTTATAGATACATAGATTAGTCAAATATATAGTAGTTCAAATTATATGGATTCATAGTGACCTTGATATAGATTCAGACTTAGATACTAGATTTGGGGGCATGTAACATACTACACATCTCACACATACAACTTCATACAACATGACATAATTATAGGACTAGATAGCAGATTATAGGCATAGTGTAGAGCACATTGTTTTGATCTCTAATTTTGCACATACAACATAACATGATAACTCATATCACATGTGGTTATTTAGATTTACAGACTATACATATGCATTACTCACATACCATATTTAGGGGCATGGCATATATTTTCATGTTCTTCATCATCTAAGATTATACAAATTGAAATGGAAAAAACATGCCATTCTCTTCTTACACATTTACCAAAGTTTTAGATTACACCCAACTATGCCCAGGATGTCACTAGGTTGGACCATATGATCATTTGTAGTGGTTGGCCCAAAGCATTACCTAGACCCAAACTACATGATTTTGTGTAGGATAAAGGATAGACATTAGTTTTTGGCCTCTAAGCACTGCTTAGTTCTAGTTTAGATTATTTAGAGTAGCGGTATGATAGATTTTGCTCTTCATAGTATACATATTTTATGCACACATTCTAGATTACATGAGTTTATGTGGGATAGAGGGAAGACATTGGTTTTAGACCTCTAAGCATTTCTCATTCTAGTTAGATTCAACACAGGGGCCAAGCATTACCCTCCTTCTCCATGTTATACAGATTCTACTTCCAGATTTAGTATAGGGGTCATCCATTTTAGGGATTCCTTCTTTATCTAGGCACTATTCAACTCTCCATCCACTTCCTTGACTAGGAAGTGAGTTGGACCCTTTTTTAGTGCACTTATTTCCATGTAGGTATGTTCAGTTATGCATTTTATTTTCTTTCTTTTACTATAGTAATTTATTTCACTACATCACTAGATTAAAATGGGGACAAATGTATACACCCTAAATTGGTCAAGCAACCACATATATCATGTCTTTTCATAGTCCTTTCATAGGAGACTTTGACTATAATATGAGATTTTCCACATTTGGCCATGTCCTTTATTTTATTCATTTTGGTCTTTTTCTATGCTTAAATCACCTTTTTTCCTATTCCCAGTCATCCAGAGCCTTTCAAATTGTCATTCCACCTTAGCCAGGTCAGGTTTTTATCCTCTTTCTATATCCCCAAGTCCCAAGACTATAGGATAGGAGTGTTAGGGTTGGATAATAACACTGATGCCACTAGTGTCCATTTCTAATACTCTTGTCCAAAGCCATTTTCACCTCCAACGGTTAGTTTCCTTTATTTAATATATCCTATCCCCTTTCTTAGATTCATCTTTAATTTTTATTATGTCAACCAAATGCAAATAAATCTCCCAAATTTTAAATAAAGAGTATCTTATATAAAGGACTATGCAAGGCATTTTATATCTAGCACTTACTACTTTGGAAAATTAGACATAATAAAAATTAGTCAATAGTATAGCTCAACATTCTACATCACACATAGACTTGCATGTTTGATCAAGGAAGGGCATAGGTAAAATTCATTCTTACATCTATCATGCACATTGAATATGCATGTTCCCTAATGGAGAACTACATTTGATTTAGGACCATAGCCTGAGGGTTAATGTAAGAAATGATCAGAACATCAGGGGTTCTAGATCATGTAATAATTCTTCCCCTAACCCGATTTTTCCCCCTTTTACTTTTGATGTATTTATTGTTTGCATGTGTGTAGATGAATATAGAGTTTTGGAGATTAAAATGAGCCTACAACAAGATCTATTGACTTTTAGTGTCCAAAATTTGGTAGTAGTTTCAAAATGACTTGGCAAACAAAACCCAAAAAGCTTAAATATTGAGGATAATACTGGTAGAGGTAGACTATAACCCCAGTCCCACTCTTGTCTAATTTTGGTGCTCTTGTCCAATCAATAAAAAAAGTCCAAATCTAGATTCCAGATAGTGTCCTAGTCTTACATCTCATTTTTTAGCCCCTGAATCATCCATTTTAGTCTATTTTTAGATAAGTTTATTCCTTATCCTCATGTAATTTACTTGATAAAAATCTATATTTTACCATATTAAATTATATTTTTCCCTTACTCTAGACCCCTAATTATTTAGGAACTAAATAGTAGTTTTCCAAAAATAATAAAACAAGACCCTTCATCCTTCCTCAAAGCCTTTGGCAATCTTTAGAAAGAGTGTATCCAAGCTAATATTTTCACCAAAATTAAACTCTTAGTCAAAACATTCATTGACGATGTATTAGAATGGTATGACCAAAAACTTTAGCATTCCATTTGGAAACTTGAGGATTTAGTCAATCCTTTAGTTAATGAGTCTGAACATAATGATCTTCTCAAAAATTATCTTAGCCACTTCATCAATGCTAAGCAATCTCCCATCAAATCAGTTCATGATTTTATCAAAATATGGAAGTCTCTAGCCCATAAAGCTAACCATAACATGACTAATGATAATATGTTTAAACTCTTTATCATAGATTTAACTCCTCTTGAATATAAGTTTCAAACTTTTGCTCCCCTAACACTTAATGAAGCTCTTGACCAAGCTAAATGTCAAGACTTTATTATAAATCAATTTGAACCTAATCCTAAACTCCTAAAAGGATATTTTAAAATTTCTACTAATGCTATCACCTTCAATACTCCACAAACCAACTAGGAGTGACCAAAGCCAACATTCCTTCCTCTTCTCACACACCACTCACTGTACAACAAATGAAACAATTTTTACCACCCTCTAAACCTTTTACTTATCCTAAAAATCCTCATAAATGGTATTACCCTAATCAATTTTATTGGTTCTATACTGACATTGGTCACTACCATGAATCTTGTAGATGAATCACTAATTTTTTTGTCTCCTATATGCTTGGTTATTCCTTTATTCATGAAGTTATGATCAACTTTCATCATCAAGAATACAATAGTGCTTCTCAAAAATGACAAGTTTTCAAAGCTTCTCCCTTGAATAAACAAAAAAAAAATCCACCACTAATAATCAACAAAATACCAAGTATGTTTATGTTATTAACACTGGCTATGACCAATATTACAATAATTCTCAATATGTTAACACTTCTATGGTTAATTATCATCATAATTTAGCTCACAAAGATCTTGTCGCCAAACCTAAGAAACCATCTTTAGAAGAATAACTTCTTAAGGAACCATCTCCTCCTTTTGAACCCCCAATCACTTTCATTCTTTAAAAATCTACCTTACCTCATAAAAATCATGTTGGTTCTCTTCTAAATCTCATTGGAACTTTCTTGAATAACTTAACTCTATGCCTTGCAAGATTCCACTTATGGAGTTAGTTCATACTTCCCCTTATCATCACAAGTTCCATATGCAACAATTATAAAAAATCAAAGATCCATCTCCTATAGATGAAGAACTACCCTCTATTGAACCTCAACCTACCAACATGCATACCACTAAAATTGTGTGTCCTTATTCCAATCCTTCTATTAAATTTATTGAAGAGGACATGATTAATGATGAGATTCTTTTTCATGTTGATGATCCACCATTATTCATTAAAATAGACATTAATACTACCCTTATTCATAAATTTCTAGTTGACAAGGGCTCTGGTATTAATGTGACATCTTTTTGGCTTATCCAATAACTTGGTTATAACAAGGATCATCTCAAGCAAACTCACCTTACCTATCATGGTTTTGATAAGACTAATCAAAAGCGAATGTATTTGTCTTCCCCTAACAATTAGACCTAAGACCATTCAAACTAAACTTACGGTCCTTGATTTACCCTTATCTTATAGCATACTCATTGATTGCCCATAGACTCATAAAATGAGGGCCATTTCTTCTTTTGGTAGCCAATGAATTAAATTCTTACATAATGGCAAATGGTATAAGCATGAGGTTGATCCCAACCCTTGGAGTATTCAACTACCTAATCCAAAATCTCAATATCATATTCCTACCATTATTATGATCAATAGTGATTCTTTAGCTAATTTCATCAACATTAGCTCTGATTTACAAGTCACTCTTATTAATTCACATGATGATGAACTAAATGATTTTCAACATACTTGTAATGTTACCAAGATACCTCCCTACATTTTAGAGTGGCTTCCTCCTTTTTTATTACCTCATGACCATATTATTCCCCTCATTGATGAGATAATTGATTTTCTCCCTCCATGTAATGTTTAAGAGCCTTCTTTACCTAAAGAGACCTTCACTTGTAATGAATTTAGAGTGGAAAAATCATTTAAAGATCCTCTCATCATGTCTCCATGTACATTCAATAATATTGGGATTTCACCTTTTGAAACTCTCCCTGAATCTCAAGCATGTACAATTTATCCAACATATGATGATAATTACATAATGGCCCAAGCTCAATCTTTAGACTTGGATGTTCAACATTATCAAAAAATCTTAGCTCAAATCCATGCTTTTAACTAGGATGTTCATACCATTTTTATGGATCATGAATTAGATCTTGAAGGTCATGTGCCTCCTACTAATTCTCCACTTCTTGATACTCTTTAGGTAGTAGAACAAATCATAGCTTTCAAATCTTTATAAAATCCTACATCTTCTTTACCACCTATGAATTACATCATTACTTTCAATCTTTCCCATATCAAAGAAACTAATGACACACCAATCCCATTTGATCCATCTACCTCTCCTACTATTGAGATTACACTAGATGCCAAGGCCATCGATGTGCTTCAAATACATTCTAAATATGATCATCATGGTAATAAAATTATGGATCTTGAACTAGAAATTTAGCATTATGGTCCTCTTCCCACTTTTCCTAGTGATGAAACTATTCTTGAAATATTCATGCCTAAGAACCTCAACTTCCTCGGTAACATCACAAACTTGGGAATTTCAAAACCAAAACCCATTATTTCAATAAATTCATTTCTATCATTGATCCTAAATCTAATCCATATTCTTCTTTACCTAATAGACCATACCATTTCTAAGATGGGAATGTTATTCTTATCAAAGAAACTACTTGCATTGAATATGGTACTCCATCATGCCCTCGACCAATTATAGTTTCTCAAAAACTCTTACCTACCACATATGATAAATTTAGTTTATTTTTTGATAAATATCATGAGATCTTAACATGGTATTATAAGTACATTCTTGGTACTAACCATAAAATTATGGTACACAACATCATCACTTATCTTGATGCTAAACCTATGCATCAAAATAAATGGAAATTTCCCCCTGAGGTTTCCAATTTATGTCACAAAGAAATCATCAATTTCTCAATGCTAAATTTCTCAAACCAGTGGACTAATCTAAATGGGTTTCCAACATAGTTTCCATTTAGTAAAAGGTCACTATGGTCATTCACATCTACATTGATTTTCATAATCTTAATCTCGCTTGTCCTAAAGATAATTTCCCTTTACCTTCAATAGATGTCATTGTCAATTCCATAGCTGGTTATGAAATGTTATCTCTTATGGATGTCTTCTTGATCTACAATCAAATTCACATCGCCCCTGAGGACCAATATAAGACCACTTTCACCACGAAATGAGGCACCTATTTCTATGTTAAAATTCCCTTCAACTTCAAAAATGCTAGAGCCATTTAATAATGATCAATGACTCATATTTTTCATGATATTATTCATAAAATTATTGAAAACTATGTGGATGACCTCATTGATAAGTCTAAAAGTTTCAAGACTCATCTTTCCAATCTTTCCATCATATTCTCAAATACTGATTTAGACTAAATCCTTAAAAATGTGTCTTTGGTGTCACTTCTAAAAAATTGTTAGGATTTTTAGTCTCTTTTCATGACATCGACATTAACCCTACTAAAATTAGTGCTATCATCAACATGCCCATTCTTCAATATATTCTAAACATTTATACTTTTCTTGATAAACTTGGGGAAATTAGATGATTCATCCATGAAATGGCTTACCATATCCACTTTGTAAATTATCTTCTTAATAAAGGTAATGATTTATAATGGACAAATCCTTGTCAAAAATCCTTTGACAACATGAAATAATAATTTCTTTACCCTCCTACACTTTATCCTCTTTCAAATGATTGACATTTGATCCAAAATACTTCTTCCACACCGATACTAGTTGGGGTAATGCTTACACAACAAGATGATACTGGATGAGAGTATACCATCTACTACATCAGCTATGGCCTCATTGATTATGAGAAATTTTATACAAAATTTGAACGTGATTGCCTTGTCATATATTTTACTACTAATTTTTTTTGACATTACATGCTTTATCAAACCACATATGTCATCATTCATTATGACCCCCTTCATCACTTCTTCCCTAAAGCCTTTCTTCCTAGAGATAGAATTGGAAAAGAGATGGTCCTCCTCATGGAATTTGATCTTTGTATTATTACTCAAAAATCTATCAAAGGACAAATCACAGTCGATCAACTTGGCATAGATCCTATTCTAGCTACCAATCACCTTCAAAATACTTTTCCTAATTAATAATATTCTCTATATTGAAGGTTTGAATCAAGCCATTTCTCTTAAAGATTACTTCCATAATTTCACTATTGATCTTGAAGCCAATAATCTTGATGAATCCACTATACTCCTCTATTCTACTAAACTAATAGTAGTTCTTAAAGACGTTCTTGAAATTAATGTTGACTTGCATGAGGATACTTGGACCCTTCACTTTGATGGTGATAAATGCCTTCAAGGAGTTAGGGAAGGTTGAATTCTTACAATTTTTCTTATAAAAATCATCCATCTAGTTTTTCACTTAATATTTGACATCACTAACAATATGGAAAAATATGAATCTCTAATCTTAGGCATGAGAGCTTCTCTTGATTTAGATATCTAATAATTATGCCTTAGGTGATTTTCAACTTATTTTCCACCAAGTCAATGGTGATGACTAGTGTAAAAGAAAGAATTTTATTAATTATTATCAAATTACAACTACTCTCACCAAAGATTTCATCTCTTTCACTATCAAGCCTATCCCTCGAGATCAAAATTCTATTATTGATTCCCTTTCTTCTTTAGCTTCTTTTTTTCATCATCGACAAGTTCTTTTCAATCCCACTTTTCTTATCCAAATACTAAAATATTAATCCTCTATCCAACCACAAGATTTGATTATTTGCCACATCAAGGCTGTCACCATTCAATAAATCCTATGGTATAAAGACAACATTAAATTTTTATAACACCAAACTTATTCTCCCAACTTAGACTCCCATGAAAAGACTCACATTCATAAACAAGATTTTAAATACATATTTCAATATAACATCCTTTATTATCATAATGTTGAAGGTACCTTGCTTCATAGTGTTATGCAATATGAGGTCCTTCCTCTTCTTGAATAAGCATATGGGGGAATTTATGATGGCCACTATAGTGGACATACTATAGACTATAAATGCCTACATATGGGATACCTTTGGCCCACTATTGAAAAAGATGCAATTAAATTTGCTAAAAAGTGTACCCCTTGCCAACTTCATGATTATATAATTCATTCACCTCTAGTTGAGATTCAAATCATCAAATCTCCTAGGCCATTCTCTATGTGTGGATTATATCTCATTAAAAAAATACCTCGCTCTCAAGATGGGTATGTCTTTATAATCATAGCTACTAGATATTTTACCAAGTGAGTTGAGCCTATATCCCTTGTCAAAGCTACTAATACCACCATCTCCAAATTTATTCTTAATCAAATCATTTGTCGATTTAGTGTTCCCCATACTATCATTTTAGACAATGGTGGTAATTTCAAAAATAAGGATGTTAAACAACTTTATGCTAAATTTAAAATTGATCACAAGTTTTCCACACCCTATCATTCACAATGTAATGTCCAAGCTAAGGCCACCAATAAAACTCTCCAAAATATAATTCATAAAACCTGCATGGAGTGACACAATCATCTTTATCCTACTCTTTGGGCCTATCAGACTAGCATATGTATTGCCACTAGGACAATGCCATTCTCTCTAGTCTTTGATTTTGTGTCAGTCCTTCCCTTAGAATTTAAGATTCCCTCTCTTTGTATATCTATTCATGGTATCATACCCAATGAATACTTATGTGAAGCTCACCTTCATGCCCTTGATTTCCTTGATGAACATCATCTTTTCACTTTGCAACACAATCACCAATACAAGGCTTGTATTACCAAACAACATAGCAAACGTGTTAAAGTTCACACATTTAATGTTGGTGATATTATTCTTAAATTATATTACATTCATGAAAAAGAAGTTAAATATGCCCAAAAATGGTGGGTCCATTATTTAGTCAAAGATATTCTTGGTTCATTTACCTATTGTCTTTAAACCAATGAATGCCATATTTTAAAAAAGCCCACCAACACAAAATTATTCAAGAAGTATTTTTCCTAATAATTCCCTTATTTTCATGTTTTATATAAGGTATCTATCTCACACTTTTTTTAGGTTACTTACAAGGGTCTCACCCTCTTTAGTAGTTATCTCTCTTTCATAAACCTTAGTCCTTCCTTTCTAGTATTTTGGGTTTCCTCTTTTTCTCATGAATTGCATTATAAAATTGTGGATAGGACCTGATATTCCTCATGATGTATCATAATCTTCTTTGTTTTCATAATTCTTACATACTTTATGCACCCCTTAGGTTTTTATTTTATGAGTTGAAGTGTAAGACCATGGATAGGATCTGGCCTTCTTCATAAATAATATCTTTTTATTAGTTCATTTATATTTTACATGCTTTTTGGCACCCTCAAGGGTTTTTATTTTATGAGTTGTAGTATAAGACCATGGATAGGACCTGGCCTTCCTCATAAAATCACCATATTTTCATTCCTTTTCTAGAATGTGTTTTGAACTAGTTATGAGTGTTGATCCTTGTTCTCAGCTTTAGCTTTTGCTTCTTTTATAGATAAAAATTGTAAAAAATCTATATTAACATGTTTTTATCCATTTTCCTCATTATTATGATAAGGAATCACACTTTACTATCATGGTATCCCTTTTCCCACTCTTTTTCACATTTTTTGTGATTTGAAGTAATTCAAATTGTTTCATGTTACATTCCTATTGATTCCTTTTCCTTTCACTCCACATTGGATAAAACAAGGTTTAAGTCAATATAACACTTTTATTTCACCTAGATTTATGAGACTCTTAAACACCATGCTCTCTGAAGTTCTCTTTCTTAGTAATCAAGTCCCAAGTATTCAAATGAAAGTCATCTTTAGCACCCATGTTTGGTTTTCCAAATCTATATGGAGGAGGAATGGAAAAATCCATCGATGAATTTAAAATACAAATCATTTAAAATAAAAAAGTAATGATATATAAAAGGAAATATATAAATATCAAAAGTCAAAATCACACCAAAAAACAAGATTACAAGAACATAGCTTTTCTCTAATTGAAGCTCAAACTCCATAGTTAGCGTCATAATAGAGCCAAAGTCCATTAGGGTGTGGTAGGATAGTAGATTGGAATAGAATAATTCAACAAATTATATGGTGTTACCTACTTTCTCATGCAAATATCTAATCTTCATCTTAAATTGATGGCTCTGTAAGGGGTCCTGAGGAATGGGGAACATGTTATGGGAAGTTAAGTCCATTTTAATTTTCATCTATACATCCTTCATGGGTTGATCCACATACTTCATTTGTTAACATAAGACTTTTTGGCTAAGAAAAGTTCTTCACAATCCTTAAGGTCAAAAGTCTTCATATTTTGACAAACCTAATTTGAGTGTCTTGACTTTTAGAAAGAGTTCATCTACCTTGGTTTTTTTATTCATTATCCCCTCCACCCATTTCATTTCCCCCTTGATAGGCATGTGTGATTCTAAATCTATTTTCCCTTTTCTCTACTCCCTTCTTCTTCACATCTTAAAAACATGCTAGCACTACATTGTTTCAATTTTATCTATCCTTAGAATAAAACAATATGCTTGAGCAACTATGGATTATTTTATTTACACCATGGCTTCACATTGTTAGATTTATTTTGATTTCTTTTACCATTTTTCATTGTTGTACCACCATTTTTATGAAAACTTGAGTTCATTTTTACTTTTATATATGTTTTCCATTATTGAGTGAGGTTGGCTTGTTACTTCTCACTTATCAATGTTGTTTTCCCTTTTATGCACCTTTTGCCATTAATGATTGAGTAAGGATTGTTACTGCTCACTCATCAATGTTGTTTTACCATTTTACTTGTCCATCATTATTTAAGTAAGGATTGTTACAAATTTTACATTCATGTTTTATTATCATTTATATTGACATGTATCCTTGCTTTGACTTGGTGAGTTTGTCTTTCTTAATTAAGGTTTACTTATTTGATTTTTTTAGTCTTTAATAGCCTTGAATTTTAGGTTACATGATTTACTCTAAGTTTTGACTTGGTCATTTGGTCTAACATAACACTTGTCACCCCAACTTGCCAAATTTCCAACTATGTCCCATCCACATAGCACCAATTATCTTGGCTTTCTTGTGTTTGTTTATTTTTTCATTTTAGTTTTATATTCTTGGGTTTGTCAAACATAGTATTTATACCATCCACAATCAAATCTAAAAATATATTAGATAATCATCCATTGATAAATGTAAGTCAAGGTATGCATCATATTTACTTTTTAGTTATTTCCATTTCAGTCACTTACTTTCACTTATTTTTGCTTTAAACTACTATAACTTGTTTTTAGCCTTAGTGTTGTGTGTTACTATGTCTTTTCTTGAATCACCATCCCATATTGCACCTAAGCAACAAATGATGAGCTTTGAGTGGAGCATATGTATACACATAATATTTTCACACTTTGATAAATTATTACTGCTTTCTATCTTGTAAGAACCCATTGAGACTTAATCTCTTTGAGTACACACCTTAAAGGGTACACTAGGAAAAGGGTGGGTAAACCATTGGTGCTTCATAGGATTATTGTCCCTTATTGTTACTTATTACCAATCTAACTAGCTCCTAAAAACCATTTCCTAATCTATTACTCTTTTTTTTCACACTCCTCCAGTCTTTTCCTACCTTCCATCCCTCTTTTCCTCACTTTAAGTCCCTTTCGATAGTCTACAATACTAGGTCAAATAGGTTGAACCTGTCCTCTTATGGGTAAAATTAATTTTGGGTCTAGGTTAGCTCTTGGCTGACCTAGCTTGTGACTTAGTGAATTTTTGTCTATAACAATACTAGGTCGACTAGATCAACCCTTTCAACCAAAACTTTTAGAAGGGATTAGCGTTAAATCCACCTATATATATAAGATCATTTCATCATTATTTACCAATGAATAAGAGTTATTATTTGCTTGTGCTTCTTTACAATATATTCTTCCACCATTCTACTCAATGAGTCTTACCTTAGGGTTTTTACTTAGAGAATCTATTCTTATGGAGAAGACTTAGATGCTTTGGCCTTTCTTAGTGATCCTTAAAAACCAAAACAACCTATTTTGAATCCCCTTTGTCCAAGGGAGAGATTGAGTCTTGATGGGTTCATATTTTAGATAAGTGTTCTCTAAATTTTCTCCTCTCTTTAGTAGATAGAAGTAGCATAAGTATTGACTTCAAAGAATATTACTTTTATTCTCCATGCATAAGGGTCTTACTCATACATAGTGTAATTAAGATTCTCCTATGCATGTTTGTTTATTTACTAACCCCCATATTATGACACAAGTTTTGGTGAACACTAGATTATATTTCTTTACTTTACTTGTTATTAGTTTAGTGAATATGAATATATAGGACTTAGTTAGGTTTATTGCATGATTGTGCTTGAATGGAGGCTTTGGAACCCTCCTATTATTATCTATTGTGATAATATATCCCTTAATTGGGTCTATCATATCCCCATATTGGTTATGTTCCTGATTATCTAATGTATCCCCAATTGAAATTATAAGTATGATATATCTTCTCTGAGTTAGGATTGATTTATAGACTTGATGCATTTCTAATTACATACAAAAGGCAATAATATAGAGTTTTAAATCAATCACTATAATTTTGAATTATTACTACTTACCAAGACATGATACTATAGGTTTCAATAGAAAAATTATTATTTTTGGTTTAACCAATGAGAAAATTTGACAAGCCATATCACTTTAATGATTCTAAAATTTAACACCCAAAAATTAAGAAATATTTTTTTACATGTTCTCATATAATATCAATATAATAATTAAAATAATTAATATTATTTTTTAAGCCTTCCAACACTAATTTATTAGGTCAACCCTGTACTCTTGTGGGTAAAATTCATTTTGGGTCTAAGTTGGCTCTTGGCTAACCTAGCTCATGACCTAGTGGATTTTTATCCATAATAGTACTAGCTCCACTGGGTCAACCTTGTCAGTGAATTTTTTTAAAAGGGCTTATGGTTAAATCCATCATATATACAATATCATTTTATCATTAATTACCAATGAATAAGAGTTATTATTCACTTACTCTTCTTTATAATTTGTTCTTCCACCATTCTATTTGATGAGTCTTAGCTTAGGGTTTCTACTTGGAGAATCTAGTCTTGTGGAGAAGGATTAGCTGCTTTAGCCTTTCTTAGTGACCCTTAAAAACCAAAATAAACTCTTGTGAATCCCCTTTGGCTAAGGGATAGATTTAGTCTCAACGGGTTTGTCTTTCAGGTAAGTGTTCTCTAACTTTGCTCCTCTCTTTAGTAGATAGAAGTAGCATAAGTATTGGCTTAGAATAATATTATTCTTTTTCTCCATGCATTAGGGTCTTACTCATACATAGAATAATTGAGATTCTCCTATGTATTTTTATTTATTTACTAACCCCCATATTGTGTCAAAAGCTTTGGTGAGCACTAGATTATATTTCTTTGGTTGTTATTAGTTTAGTGAATATGGAAATATAGGACTTAGTTAGGGTTATTGCATGATTGTGCTCAAATGGAGGCTTTGAAACCCTCCCTAGTATTATTTATTGTGATAATATATCTCTTAATTGGGTCTATTAGATGCCCATATTGGTCATGTTCCTGATTATCTAATGTATCCCCAATCGAAAGTATAAGTATGATCTATCTTCTTTGAGTTAGGATTGATTTATAAACTTGATGAATTTTTGATTGCATACAAAAGGAAATAATATAAAGTTTTAAATAAATCACTATAATTTTGATTTATTACACTTTCCAAGATATGGTACTATAGGCTTCACTTGAAAAATTAATTTTTTTGGTCTAGCCAATGAGAACCTTTGATAAGCCATATCACTTTAATGATTCTAAAATTTAACACCCAAAAATTAAGAAATATTTTTTTTACATGTACTCATAGAATATTATATTTATATCAATATAATAATTACAATCATTAATATATATTTTCAATCCTTCCAACACTAATTGATTAGGTCGACCTCGTACTCCAGTGGGTGAAATTCATTTTGGGTCTAGGTTGGCTCTTGACCAACCTAGCACATGACCTAGTGAATTTTTGTCCATAATAGTACTAGGTCGATTGGATTGACCTTGATGATCAAAATTTTTAGAAGGGATTAGGGTTAAATCCACCTATTTATACAATATCGTTTCTTCATTATTTACCCATGAATAAGAGTTATTATTCGCTTGTGTTTCTTTACAATTTGCTCTTCTACCATTCAACTTGATGAGTCTTAGCTTAGGGTTTGTACTTGGAGAATCTAGTCTTGTCGAGAAGGCTTAGATGTTTTGGCCTTTATTATTGATCTTTACAAATCACAAAAATCTTTTGTGAATCCCCTTTGGCTAAGGTAGATATTGAGTCTCGATGGGTTCATCTTTTAGGTAAGTATTCTCTAACTTTGCTCCTCTCTTTAGTAGATAGAAGTAGTATACGTATTGGTTTCAAATAATATTACTCTTTTTTTCCATGCATTAGGGTCTTACTCATACATATCTTAATTGAGATTCTTCTACACTTTTTTTTACTAACCCCTATATTGTACCACAAGATTTGGTAAGCACTAGATTATATTTTTTTACTTTACTTGTTCCACATTACCAAATTTATTTTGTAAAAAACTAAAATAAAGCCTTCCCCCGTTATATAATATTTTTCCCATGAAAGTCCCATTTTTTCACATTATTTCTTTGGCTTTACCATATGTAAGAAGGTTCGGGGAGGGGGGGGGTGGCGGAGAGGGGGCGGGTGGGGTCCAATGTACCTACCCTTCACCTTCACCTTCACCTTCTTCACATCGCTAGATACTCTTTTGTTTTGTACGCAAAGTGTGTGTTGTACATTGTCATAAGCATCATCATAATCATCATATATTATGCGGATATCGATATTGAAATTATGAGTATATACATCCTTTTCAAGTTTCATGCTTTATATTATTGCAATAGACTCACCTAAAAAATTTGCTTTGCATATGAAATAAAGTATTTTCTTATACTTTAGTTTTAAAATTAGGTGTTATAAAAAATAGAAAATAAATTTATTTTTTATTTTTTATTTGATAAATTTAATAGATGTAACAAATAAGTTGGGGAAATGTAATGTTTATTAGGTTCAAAAATATTAAATTTTAAACAGTGTAGAAAATCAACATACAAATATTAAAAAACATTAAAATTAAATTGATAAGGGGACATGGTCCATCACATTTGTTGGAAATATGTTCATCACATCTATCAGCAATATGTCTATCACGTATGTTCCCATCATATCCACTTTTCTCTTCCATTCACCGCATAATTGCTATAAATATCTTGGTCTTCTCTGGTTCCCTCATGGGTATTGATGATAAATTGACTCTTTTTCACAAAGTTGCTCTCCACCCATTCCTACAACAAATTCCATAATTTCAATAAATAAGGTAGTTTCTTCTGGTGGATAAATAGTAAGCACATCGATCTTTGGCCCTTCTCTATTAATCTAATGAATAATTCTAAGAGCATGTTTATTTACGAAAAGAGATGCATCATTATGTGATTCAAATCAACACTAGTACAATACATGAAAATTTTGCATTAATCTTAACTACTAATTAACTATCCATCTTAAACTAATAAGCACACATGTTAATTGTATTTGGTTTTATAAAAAGATTATTAGAATGTGAACAGAGTAGTACTACTAAAAAAATAATCATTTGACTAAATTATTGTTAGTTTCAATCAGAATAATATATGATTCACTTAACATATGGATTAAATTCAAAAGAAGACTGCCAAAAACTACCATGCTTCTATCCAAATTCAACATGTGCTCTACAAAGGATGTTTGAAAAACTCATCATAAAAACCTCACAAGCAACCAAGGATCAATTCTTGACAATTTCACAGTAGTTTCCTAAAATTAGAATCGATGGCCTTTGAAATCCGTTGGGGTGTGTCTTTCTATAAAATGGGTTTACTAGCTACTTCACCTAACACTCTCTCAATCACAAAAAACCCCAAGTACATTTGTAAATGGGAAAAAGGAATGAGAGGGAGGGTTATTATTTTTTAACTATGTAATATCCACCTATCCACGCCATGATTTTCATTAGTCAAAGCACAAAGTTTTGATGCCACGTACGATTGTGATTGCTTGGGTAGATGGCCATCTAGGAAGCATGTAGCATATGGTTATGGTTAAGGTGTTGTGCTGACCAAGGCTATCCCCAATTTTTTTTGAAATTTTCTCTTTATTATGGTCATCTTGTTGTCCATCACTTGCCTTTCTTAAACTACAATATGTATCAAGGTAAGCAACTAAACATGTGTTATGCGAGTAGTTCAACAAATGTTTATAGTATGGAATTTGAGCATTAACTTATTTTAGTAGGGATATTATGATTCTTAATACAAATATGTATGGTTCACCTTCCTTTTCTCTAATTAACCATCTTCGGCAATTATGTTTTTTTTCATGATTTTGATATTTGAAAATTTAAAACTATATTATAATATATATTATATAATATAATATTTATATAATAACTTGCATTATTTTATTTTATAAATAATATAAATTTTTAATTTTTAATATATATATTAGCATTACACCTATACATAGTGTAATTTATGATATTAGTATACAACATATAATATAATATATATTATTAATTATAATATATTAACATCAATTATTATTATAATTTATAATAATATATATTTAAAATCTAATATAATTTCGTATATCATATTCTAGATTAATATTATTTATGTATTTTACTATATAGAATATAAATATAATTAATATAAATTATAATATATACCATTACTAAAAATGTTTAAGTTGCATGTTTTTAAGTGTCAAAACCCTAAATTTGAAGTGACTACTATGGTGAAGAATTTGATATCTCTAGAAAATAGGGTTAACTCCAATGATAACAATTTTAGTTGGCAAGAGATAGAAGGCAATGCAAGCCAGTCTTTAGTAGAGCTTTAGTTGTAGCAAAGAAAATTGGTAGTGGTGAATGGAGAGCATAGGGCACCATCCCCTCCATCCAAAGGAAGGAATAAGCAATGGTTGTTTGATCATTCTGTGGTGAAGGCAGGCTCAAGGGTAAGGAAGAAGAGTGTCAGGGTAGTGGGGTAGTTGTTCACCCCTATTAAGTAAGAATTGCATGCAATTAGGGCCTCTATTGACTCTATGATTTACCTGAATGAGCAGCCTAGGGTTTTGAGAGCGTCTAAGGTTTTTTTAGTTGTTAATTTTGAGGAAGAGGCTCTTATAGAAGTGATATAAAGTGAGGATTAGTATACAAAAAGGGGTTTAGTACATCAATTCAATAGGTTTTGGCCTTCCCTTCCTGCCCTTCATCAATGACTTTTAGATTTTTGGTGGCCTATTTTGGAAAGTGGTCTAGAAATTTATCTACATGCTAGAGGTTTCTTTATTATGGTTTTTGATTCTCTTATTGGCCGTAACAAAATTTTATAGGATAAATCATGGAGATGTGACCACCACCTTATTTTTTTGAAATCATGGATTTTATATTTTAATCCTCTATCTAAAAATCTCTCCTTCAGACCTATCTATGGTGGTTGGCATATATGCCTCTCTAATTTTGGTCTGAGTTAGGGTTATCAGCTATTAGAGGCTCTTTAGAGTAATCTACTAGAACTTGATGCTTCTTCCTGAAAATTTTCACAGATAACTTTTTCCAGGGTTCTTGCTTACATGGATATTTCTTAAGACCTTCCTAAAATGATTGAGCTAAAAGTTGAAGATAGATGTTGGTTACAAACTCTTGATTATGAAGGGCTTCTCTTTAGGTATAAGAAATGTTTCAAAACTAATCATCTTTTAGCTTCTTGTCAAAATTCCAAGCAAAAAATGGAGTCATTATGGTGGAAGGAGGCTAGTGAAGAACTTATTACAATTACTCTAGATAGTGATCATGTTCCAATTAGTGATCCTATTTTACTTTCAATAGATGTTCTAGAAGTCCATAGTTTTCCTCCACATGTTTGTGAGGTTGTAGGTTTGATTGGAGATTATTTTTTTAAATTTAGTTAGTAATGATAATGCTTGTAAAGGTCCAACTATGGAATGTTGCATTTTTTCAAATCTATATTTTAGAACTTTGAATAAAGAAGAAGAATGGATGGTTATCCAAAATAAGAAAAAAGGACATCTTATTCTGAGTTCCCCTTCTAGGTTACTTTTATCTCATAGCAAAGTGAATAAGGGTGAGATATATTATTTTAGTTTTGGTGATGGTAAACTATGTTGTGTGATGTAAAGTGGAAGTATTTTTAATACTTTTAAGTAGTTTGCTCAGTTGGGTGTCTATTGGGTCAAATGGCTTATTAGTTACACTATCAAGCCAAGCCAATTTTAGGTTTTTGACCTTTATGTTATCAGGTAAGGGATTCTAATCCCTGAAATAAATCGTGTGTGTGTGTGTGTGTGTGTGTGTGTGTGTGTGTGTGTGTGTGTGTGTGTGTGTGTGTGTGTGTGTGTGTGTGTGTGTGTGTGTGTGTGTGTGTGTAATTACTACATATGTTAATAACACACTACCTCATTTCCCACCATCATTTACACTAGAAATACAAATTATTGTTACTTAACACTTTGCACACAAAAGGTGAAATGATTTGAGTGGCCATTAGTTTCATGTGCACCTAGAGATTTACACTCTTTCACTTAAAAAAACCTAATTTTATATATCATGAAGTCATAACCCTCACACCACTCATCCCACCTTAGAATCTCTCACTAATTTCATGTTTTTATGGCCTTGAAATTTTGCATCACTTCATCATTGTTCAAGTTCACTATGAAATGTGATGTCTCCTCCCTACTTATCTCATTTCCATGCCATATGAATGAACACACCACCTTATTTTCCACCATCACCCCCACTAGAAATATCATTTTGATGTTTCATGGAAAAAAGGTTAGATAAGTTCAATGGTTAAAGGTTTCATGTATCGTATGACTATTGATATTAAATACCTTCAGGTATGATTTGCACCTCTGGGGTAACTATTAGTTTTATTTTCTTAATATGAAATGGAAATGACATAAAAGTGCCAATAATATTAGAGTTAATGAGGTAATATTTTATTCAATTATTCTATTTTATTTCACATTTTAGAGTGCTTTGATGGAAATTAGTTTTTACTATGTTTTCTAATGCAAATATTAAGGTTATGTTAGTGAAAAATTCTCATAGTTTCAAGATCTTTTAAGTAGTTCAGTAATATTTATAAGCAAATCATAATAGTTATGTACTATCTAAAAGTAAATCAATCGGCATTTGGCCCCTTGAAGGTTGTTGGGGCTGAGACTTGGGAGACATTGGACTCTTTAATTTATATAGAAATTAACAATTTTTACATGTGATTTGGTGATTTAGGGCGTGTAAAGCTCATTTAAATGGGCCTTATCAACATGGGACGCTCACCTTTGAAATTAAATGAATTGATTAAGTGGGATGAGTGGGCAATCCAAAATGTCCTCGCCCTTAACTCCTTAGATGTGGTAATCACATGTCTTCCAAATTTTAATATTTCATATTATTCTAACATTTTAAGCATTTTTATTTGTTAGATATAGTTTGTTTTGGAGTGTGTTGTGTATATTTGATTGGTCCTAGAGAAAATTTGGGTGTATCATTTTTATTGGTAAAAGATGCAATTATTTTTTACTATCTAGTTGTGTTGGTTAAATAGTCGGTCATAAAATTATACAGATTAAAAGAATATTTTGAATGGCTTTTAAGTAATCCAAAGTTGAACCAAATTTTTGATTAGTCAATTTAAATTTTAAATTTTAATATTTTGCATTTCCATTTTGTTTATAGAAGGGAGATGAATTTTATTTTCTTGTCCCCACATTAGTGGCATTATATCAATGATTCAACCCATAAATTAGACATGGAATCTTATTGAAATCAAATCAACTCTTGTGATAACCTCATCCCCTTTCAATAATATAAAAAAACAAATCAAATGTGTCATCACCCTACAAGCTATAAACTCCTTTGTAATGGGTAATGAAAGGCATGTAAATCCAACCATTACCCTGAATCTGGGTTTGGTGTATAATATGGGACCCTTGGCATATGGTATTAGTTGAAATACCTTGTCATTACCATTCATCGTCACTACACTATGCATGTTGAAATATTTCACCACTTGCATGTTCTTTATTACCTTGTGTTTTTCTTCCAGTGATATGAGATTGGTATTTCCATATGTTATTAATCTTTATTTATTGCTCTAGATGTTAATATATTTGTAGCAAGGAAAAACATAAGCTATAAGGTAAACTCTAGTACCTCATTATCTTGTCCCCAAATAAACATTAATGTAATGCAAATTCAAGCCCCTCATTGGATGTAGAGCTCTGTCATAATCAAATCAGCAATCATAGACCCTTAACAATACAAAATTACCAATTAAAGATGTTTCCACCTTACAAGCTACATACCCCTTTATAATTAAAGTCATATAAATTCAACCATTTCCCAAAATCTAGGTCTGGTGTATGATATGGGATTTGTAGTGTCTGATATCATATGAAATAGCTTGTCATTGCCCCTCATCATGACCATTTTTTAAACCTTAAAATCTTCCACCACTTTCATGTTTTGTAGTTTCCATCCTTTCCCTACCATTTCACGATTTCTAAAGCTTTTCATGAAATAAAATATCTCCTCCTTATACAACTAACAAAGCACCTTATACGTATATGCACAAAGTTTATTTTTATACATGTGATCTCATATTCACAATGATAATTTTATCCTCTTCCAAATAATTTCCTTTTACAATGAATGCAAGGACTTAGAATATGACACCCATATTCCTCTAAATTATAGGTACTAAAATTTCTTCATAGATCTTGTTGTAATAGCTTCACATTAATAATTTTCTTTGTATATTCTACAACGAATAGAAATAAAGTATTTTCTTATATTTTTATCTTTTAACAATAGGTTTAGAATATCAATGTTATAAAAAAATAAAAAATAAATTAATTCATTATATTTTTATTGGATAAATTCAATAGAGGTAACAAATAAGTTGGAAAAATGCAATATTTATTAAGCTAAAAAATATTAAATTTTGAACAGTGTAAAAAATTAACATATGAACACTAGAAAACATTGAAATTAAATTTTTAGGTGGGACATGGTTCATCACATATGTCATTAACATGTCCATCACATCTATCCTAATCATGCCCACTTCTCTCTTCCATTCACCATGTAATTGCTAAAAATATCTTCTGTCTTCTATGATTCCATCATGGGTGATGATGATAGGCTGACTCTTCTTCATAAAGTTTCTCTTCCTATTCCTCTATAAAATTCAAAAATTTGAAGCTAGGTAAACAAATCATTTATTATATAATTATTCTATGATGAAGGATTCCTTTTATTGTATTCCCAAAATCTAATACTCACACTCCCACCTAGATCAACTTAATTCAACATTTTAGCACTTGATGTATTTGGTTTATGGGGTATCTGAATAATCCAACTCACACCAAATGGTTTCTTATATATTATCTCTTGTTATTTAAAAATGAGGGTTTTCATGAAATCAAAATAGATATCTCTGACAAGAATATTTTTTGGTATCAGGATGAGGCATGATATCCATTATTAAAATGCCATCAACCTAGATACAAATCCTTGAAAATACTTATACATAAATACACATATATGCCAAATATTACGTAATTCAAAGGGGCTAATATCTATGTTACTTAGAGGGTTCAAATCAAAAATTAAATATCATGATCAATTTTTTTAATTTTAAGATTAATCTTTTTCAATTAAAAAATCATCTTGATCTAAATCAATAAAAAGGAATGAAAACTAGTGTAACTAAAGCTATAAAAAAATCTTATTAATTGTAATTTTAAAAAAAAAAGATTACAATTCCAAAACCGCATCTAATATTAACTTTTTTCCATAGATTGTTCCTATGAGAAATCTCTAACCTACACCAAATATTTTTATACAAATAACAACCACCCAATTATTTAAATTAAAAAAATAAATCTTAAAACTAAGAAACTACCAAGATTGTAAATAGTTTACTAGATAAATCTATAAATGGGTGTGTAGAATGAGGCTTGAGTACCAATGCAACAAAAAAAGTAGTTTCTTCTAGTGGATAAATAGTGAACACATCGATCCTTGGCCCTTCTCTATTGATTTGATGAACATTTATAAGATCATGTTTTTTTACGAGAAGAGTTGCAACATTATGTGAAGTAAACACTAATACAATACATGCAAATGTTGCATTAATCTTAGATACTAATTTACTAACCATTTTAAGCTGATAAACACACATGTTACTCATATCTTCTTTTATAAAAATATTATTAGAATGTGAACAAGGAAATAGTACCAAAAAAATTATTATTTGACTGGATTATTGTTAGTTTTAATTGGAATAATATATGATTCACTTAACATGTGGATTAAATTCAAAAGAATAGTTCCACAAACTACCAAACGTCCATCCAAAATTGAGATGTTCCCTGCTAAGGATGTTTGAAATGTTCAAGGAACTTTTAAGTATTTTTAATTTTATTATTATTATTATTATTATTATTATTATTATTATTATTATTTTTTAATTTTATTTTCTTTATCTGAAATGGATATGACAAAAAGATGGAAATAATATTAGAGCTGATAAGGTAATGTTTTGAGGTAATATGCCATATTTGCTTATTTTATTTTAAGTTGTATTTTAGAGTGTTTTGGTGGAAGTTTGTTTTCATTTTATTTTCTAATGTAAATATTAAGGTTATATTAGCAAAAAGTTCTCATAGTTTCAAAAACTTTAAAGTAGTTAAGTAATATTTATAAGTAACTTAATCAGAATAGTTAAGTATTATTTATAAGTAAATCAATCGACATTTGGCCCTTTTAAGGTTGTTGAGGCTGAGACTTGGGAGACATTGGGCTCTTCAATTTATATAAAAATTAACAATTTTTATGTGTGGTTTGGTGACTTAGGGCATCAAATCTCATTTAAATGGGATTTATTAGTGTGAGACCCTCACCTTTGAAATTAAATGAATTTATTAAGTGGGACAAGAGTGGGAAATCCAAAATTTCCTTACCCTTGACTCCCTTGATTCAGTAATCATATGTATTCCAAATTTTATTATTTCACATTATTATAACATTTTAAGTGGTTTTATTTATTGGTTATAGTTGTTTGATTTGGAGTGGGTTGTGTATATTTGATTGGTCTTGGAGAAAATTTGGGTGTATCGATTTGATTGGTAAAGGATGTAGTTATTTTTTACTAATTGGTTGTGTAAGTTAGCTAGTGGGTCATATAACTGTATCAATTACAAAAATATTTTGAATGTCTTTTAACTATTCCAGTGTTGAATTAGTAATTTTTATTAAATTAAAATTAAAATTTTATTATTTTGCATTACCCTTACATTTATAAAAGGGATAATTTTTTTTATTTTCTTATCCCCACATTAGCAACATTATATCAGTTATTTGACCCACAAATTAGACGTGGAATATTATTGCAATCAAATCAACTCTCACGATAACCTCATCCACTCTTAATATTATAAAATAATAAATCAAAGATATCACCACCCTATAAGCTATGTAACATTTGCAATGGGTGATGTAGGCATGTAAATCTAACCATTACCCTAAATCTAAATTTGGCATATAATATGGGCCCCTTAGCATATGTTATTAGTTGAAATACCTTGTCACTGCCATTCATCATCATTGTGTTATGCATGTTTAAATATTTCACCACTTTCATGTTCTTTATTGCCTTTTTATTTTTTATAGTGATATGAGATTGGTGTTTTAGACTATTTTTAAGCTTGATTTATTTCTCCAAATGTTAATATATTCACAGCATAGATAAACATAAGCTATAAGATAAACTCTAGTACCTCATTATCTTGTCCCCACATAAACATCATTTTCATGAAAATTTGAGCCCCTAATTGGATGTAGAACTCTTTCATAATCAAATAAGTGATTACGATATCCTCATTGACCCTTAACAATAAAAAATGACCAATCAAGGATTTTGCCATCTTAAAATCTACATAAACCTTTTCAATGTATGAAAGTCATATAAATTCAACCACTTCCAAAAATATGGGTCTAGTGTATGATATGGGATTTTTAGTGTCTAAAATCACATGAAATAGCTTGTGATTTTCCATCACCATAAGCACTTACTTTACCTTGAAATCTTCCACCACTTTCATGTTTTGTATTTTCTAACCTTTCCCCAACATTTCACCATTGCTAAATCTTTTTGTGAAACAAAATATCTCCTCCCTATACAACTAGTAGACCACCTTATATGCATATGCACATATCTATTTTTATACATGTGATTTTATCCTCACAATGATAATTTTATCCTCTTCCAAATACTTGTCTTTTATAATGACTGTAAGGAATTGGCACATTGTAGCCTTATTTCACTAAATTGTAGGTACTAAAGCCACTTCACAGCTCTTGTTTTCTTATATAATGGGTAATCATTCATAAATATAAGGTAAGTGATGCATAAAAATTTCCACCTTCTAAAGTGTGATAAATAATATTTAATTAATTAAATAATTAGACATAGAGAGATATGAATGTTGTAGTTTGTTTAGATGTTATAATTTTGATTGATGAGAGTATTTGAATTGTTTATATTTGTTGCAACAATTTAAATTTATCTATACAATATTTCACCTATCTCTTTTATTATATTTTAATATAGTTCTATAAAACTCACTCTACCAAGATTACATACATACACCTGAGTAAAATTGTATGAGCTTAATATGAATTTCAACTTTGCTATAAATTTCCAATTGTGTTCACTTATTTTTCACCTTTCATCCTAGATACACACATCAACTATGTCTTCATAAAATCTACAAATCTAAAATGGATAAATATTTGGTTTGAAATTTTTCATGTTAGGGTTGGTTTCTAGCATGAACTAATTAATCCTTTTAATTATTTAGACCCCTCAAAGATAACAAAGATGTTGATAAATACAAATCACATAAAATAAATATCTCTAATAAAATAATATTATAAATATTTGTTAAAAATTAAGTAATACTTGATAATGCTTGATGATCAATGAACCGAATCATTTGTTTATTTATAAATGGCTTGAATACAAAATTTAGCAAGATTCATGCACATGTCAACTTCTAGTGACTATAAAAAAGAAAGTAAAAGAGGGGAAAAGGGGCCCATCCAATAATAAGGGAGGCAAAAATAACAACATTCATACTTTATGGATTGTTATGATAAATTTGAAGACCATATAAATAGTCATAATATAAGAAAAAAAAATTACAAAATGTCTATAAGAGTTAAAATGAAAATATAAGAAATAAAATTTAAAACCACAAAAGTCAACATAATAATTAAGAAAATTTGAATTTAGACAAATCATCCATACAAAAATAAATATGCCAAACATATATACAACAAGAACCACGTAGTGGCTAATACTGTTATTTATTGTGAGCAATGTATTTTTTTTTGGGAGGATTAGTTGCTTATTTAGGGTTTAAAATTATATGAATGTATGGGATGGACATGACACTATTGTCAAAAAGGAACTATAAATAGGGGAGCATGGATGAATTTTGATAGTCACTATGAAATGTAAGGTGATTTATTTTAATACTATATGAAATGCAAGGTGCAATATCGAATAGACTGACACAGATTATAAATGATTGTAACAAATATATATATATATATATATATATATATATATATATATATATATATATATATAGTGTTTTATAAATAACTCTAATATTTTAAAAGAAATGTTGTATAAATAATTGTCATCAAAATTTGACTTGACAGGAAGGGTCTATTGTAAATAGAAAAACTCCATATATATATGGAGTTTTTCTATTTACAATAGACCCTTCCTGTCAAGTCAAATTTTGATGACAATTATTTATACAACATTTCTTTTAAAATATTAGAGTTATTTATAAAACACTATATATATATATATATATATATATATAAATGCAAGGTGCAATATCGAATAGACTGACACAGATTATAAATGATTGTAACAAATATATATATATATATATATATATATATATATAGTGTTTTATAAATAACTCTAATATTTTAAAAGAAATGTTGTATAAATAATTGTCATCAAAATTTGACTTGACAGGAAGGGTCTATTGTAAATAGAAAAACTCCATATATATATATATATATATATATATATATATATATATATATATATATATCCCTTTATATATATTTTTCCATTATGAACTATATTAGTATATAAAATGAAAAGTTGAAAAGCTAAAAATAATTAAAAATTAAAATGGCATGTAAGGTTTAATGTTAAATGAAGAGATGTCATGCCTCTATTTTAAATAGCATTGACATTGTATGCTTCGATGAAGTGAATGGAATAACATGATATGAAAAAAAATTGTCTAATCAAAATTTAAAAAATTCTCTTTTTCTACGTGTCTCATTAAATAACTTGCACTTGGAGAAATATGAACACTATAAATTTAAAAAATAAAAAAATATGAAAAATATTTTGACTAACAAAATTTTTCTCATATTAATAATGTGTTAACCACAATTTTAAAAACTAAATATAATAATATTACAATCATGACAATACTAATAACATTACATTGTAGGCACATACAATTAATCATTAAAGTGCTTGATAACCATACCATATTTGGTCTAATCATAATTTTTATAACTTAATATATAAGAGAGCCTCTATTGTCTTGGAATAAAATTAAATATCATATAGAAATACCTATTTCAACCCTATTTGTTTCACTAGTCTATTGATTACCATCATGCTAGTCCTTCCACATGCCATAACATTTAACCTACTCACTTTTTGTGCTCACACACCATGTGAGTTTGGGATCATGTGCTCACATGAGGCATAAATAGATATGATAAATCTAGGTTAGCGATAATTGAAAATGGGTTCATCTAAAATATTATGTTGATTCATATTATCTGTAACCTTACTAAAATTAGAGTACACACTTATGACTAAATAACATAACAATATTAGCGTGTCTAACCTCCATGGACTTTATAACCATAAAATTCCAAGTATTTTAAGAAGGAAATAAATCCTCATATAAAGATAACAAATTTAATAAAATACTTATATTAAATATATCATGTTTACAACAAATAATCTTAGACATCTAATAATATCAAAAAGACCTAGGTGACTCTCTCTATGTCCTAAACATTCTACTGGTAATTCCAAAACACTTTGTTGTAAGTTTTTGCTTGTTTTTGTTCCTATCAAGTCCCTAATTTTTATATGGGTTTGAAAAAATTAGAGTGTTAATTTGAAGATAATTTTTCACCATTCCATAGTCAATGCCCATTATTAACCATTTAAAATTTAATGTGGTGTTCAGTTCCAAGCCAACTACCTCACCATGTGTTGTCATTTCATAGTTGTTTGTTAGAATCATGTCATTAGTCATAAATCTTACCATTATCCTCCATTATTTAGTCTATGTATTATGATCACATGGGGTATTTTTTGTTTTGGTTTTATCAATTTGTCATTTATTCATGTGGACTAGTATTATTTTCTAGTGTCGTGCTTAGCTAGTAACCTTTGTCAGGTGTGTGAGCTTGAAATATATTGTCCTACATGCATCATGTTCCATTTCCATAATAATTTTATGTTGGTATTAAACTATATTGGATCATTTTTAGGGACTTAATTATGGATAATTCTATGGCCAACATCACCCCACACTAACTTGGTTATCTATCTTCGAATAACCTGATCATCCCTCTTTCCATGTGGTACAACTTAGTAAACAAATTAAACCTTAGAGGATTAAAGAATACAAGGATGGATGAGGGAAATAAATCTAAATAATGAAACCCTAGATTACTTAAGTAAATAATTTTTGGGTGTCTTTAGTCAATTCTTTTTTAGACTTGGCGTATATGTGGAGTGCAATCTGAATGGTCTCTATGATAACTACTATTTTAACACCCAAACCTTTCAAAACTAATGGTTGATTTGGGAGTTATTTTTCCTACTTATTTAGCTTATTCAACTTATCAATAACTTCCTTTATATTTTCCTTGAGGAAGCTTCCCTAGTCTAAGGTCTTCATCTTGAGCTTTGAGAAGTGTTGTTATAACTCTTTCCTCTTTATGCCTATTGAGAAGACCAATTGGTCCACTTATTTCATGAGTTTTGTGCACTCTTTTTTTTTGTGTGTATACTATGGAGTTTAGCACCTTCTAATATTCCTCTTCCATGGAGAGACACATGAAAATTATTTCCATTTGCTAGGAGAAGTTTACAAACACATATTTTGTCACAACAACACTCTTAGAGAGATTCTTATCATAAATTCATAGTTTTATCCATAAGGGAATAAAACAGCAACGGCAACCAAAAAATAATAATTAAAATCTTAAGTGAAACAATTTCAAAATATGGAAAATATTAGCATAACTAGATTATTTGTGCACTACGTGAATATCATAAAAGTGTTTTCACACATATAGGGGCCACACCTTATTCTATTATGTATGGTACTAAATTTTTATTTCATATACAATTGGATATATCATCCACACATTTCTCCCTTATAAATATCATCAAGTAAAATGAATATAAAGAGAAGTTATTGGATCATTTAGAAACATTGAAAAAAAATGTGTCCATGTTCTCAAGCATCGATGAATTTACCAAAATTTATTTAATATAACATATAATAAGAATATTTTAGAAAGAAAATTTAACATTATTAACTTGGTACTAAAGTAAAATTAAAAAAAACACTAATGAAAATAAATAAAACAAAGGATAATTTAAACCTAATTACTTAGGGTCATTTTTCATTATATAAAATATAAGTACAAAGACTTATCAATTAGCCTAACTGAATCCAAAACTTTGAAAAATACTATGAATATTATGCTTTTACATTTGTTCCATACATAGAGAAAAGTACAAAAAATGAAGTATTTCAAATAGTGGAAAAACATTCAAATACTCAAAAAAAATGTGAAACCAATACTTATACACAACTTCATTTGAATCATGGTACACATAGTTGTTCAATCTAATTTTTCATATGTATGGTGAGTTACATATCCATTTTATATGCTCATGATATTAACAATATAAGTAATTTAGATTAAGGACATATAGTTTACATGAGACATGGATATATAGATGCATGGCATTTATCACATATATGGGCAACCATTACACATTTGGTGGCATGCCCATGCTAGGGAAACTTAGTACAATTTTCAAGACATATCTTAATAAGTCATTTCGTTAATAATATCAAACTACTTAGACTATTTATATAATACTTTTACTTGTTCATATTTTTTTTTTATGTTATTTGATATGGATATCACGTTTTACTATATTATATAATGTCAATTATTGATTATGTGTACTAACATTGATTTATCCATGCTTATTTTATTTTGATGATTGTGACAATTTTTATTGTTGTAGTTTTCTATATTATGTGTTCTATTTTTAGGGGTAGATTGGCTATGTCTTGTAAAATCATGTGTTAGTTGTGTAAGAATATCCTCTAATCCATATCATGGTCATAAGGTTTGTGTCAGGTAAGAGTCAAGTTACATTTTTTATACTTGGGTGTGTAGACATCCAATTCCTAACACCATTGTGTTGAAATTGTCAATCTTACTCAAAATCTATGAAGACACATAATTTGGGCCAAAATCACATAAATGTGCTAAATGGTTTGAGCTTGTTGTATACAAGTGTCAATTTAGGCTAATGTATCCTTAAATGAGGCAATGCATTTTATGTGATTATTAACTTTTCTCAAAACATTTTGAGTCAAAATGGTGAAAATACATTTTGGTGCTCTAGATCACTCTTTTCTTCTAATTCAAAAGCACATGTCATGTGTTATTTTGTGTTGAGAATGTCCTAAATGGGGCATTGGTTTGTAAAAAAAAATAAAATCATCTTTTAATTCCTATCTAGTCAAATTATGACCCAATAATATGACATTCTAACCAGTTTGATTAGTGATGTGCAACCAATTTCTAAAGAATTGCATAAAATTTGATAAACCTCACTTAGGCACATTAATCCAAATTAAGATCTTAAGTGAAAATACATGGAATTTATTGAATATATTTTAGTTGGAAATTGATTCCAATTATTTTCACCATCAAATGACATCATTTATGAGGTGGAATCCATAAGCCATAAATGTAACAAATATCAAGATTAAAGCCTCCCATGGCTCTCTAATACACCTTCCTTCAAAATATTTATAAGGGTATTTATGGATTAATTATACAAAATTGGATTAGTTCATAGCCACATATCTTGATCTCAAGATGGATGGTCATGGTTGATCCTGATCAAATTAAAAAATTTATAAATAAGAAGGCCAAGATCACCATTTTTAATCTTCATTTGTGTAAACTTATTATGTATAATTTTCTCCATAAGTCATTTGTGTGTGGTGTTTATTATGCTTAATTTACAATAGGATAACTTCATTTATAGGCATACATTTGATTTCATATCATGATCCTAGCTTCATTAGTGCATATAAGAGATGATGGAGGAGCTTTGCCTTGTATCATTGATAGACTTCGGCACCAAATCAAGGGGAAAATCATGTTTTAAACTACATTTGGGTGATGGGATGCTCTTGGGAAGGTATTGTGTATGTGTTTTCTTTCATTAGCTCTTAATTGTCATTTTCCAAACTCCATCGAAGGAGTTGGCTTAGCTAGTTATGTTTTTATGAGTTTTTTTGAGCTTTTCTTGACTAGTTCTTGATTTAAATATATTTATGATCCATATCTACATCTTGGCATGCCCAATGGGACCATAAATCCCATTCAAGTAAGGAGACCAACTTGGAAATCTTATATTTCCTAAAAAGTCCTTAAAAATCCTTAAAAATTAAGTTTTTATCATTATTTTCCCATGTTTTTGGTTCTTTATTGACACACAGTATACACAATTATCAATAATAGTTCTATGGAACCAACATTAGTCCTGGATAACTGGCATCAATTTTATTGTAGGGAAAAACATGACAAGAGGATTAGGATTTTAATCTTTCTTGGAGATTTCAAATTAAATATTTTGATTTTTAAGTCTCTATCTGAACATTTTATTCCATGATCCAGAGCTTTGATGGATATTTTACTCTAATTTGGGCTAACATTTTTTTTGTCAAAACATTTTTCCGTAAGGGTTCATAAGTAACTAATATTAGTTACATTTCAATGAACATCAGTCCTATTATAACCATTATCAGTTTTTTTATAACTATTATCGGTTTTATTGTAATCAACATCAGTCACTATTGATCGACATCAGTCTTTATGTAAAAAAATAGAGAACCTAAGAGCAAGTTTTCAAAACTTGATCATTTCATTGAAAACTATGCTTCAAATCATAATAAAACTCTCTAACATTTGTAGGTCCCACATGTAAAAATGTTGAATTTAAACTTGCTTAAATCTTGAACTTTCCCTTTGGTGTTTAAAAGGAACCTAGATGTTTTTAAGTTAAGTTATTTTGTGAAAAAATTTCAAAGTTTACAATTAAGGCCAAGGGACCAAGAACATCATCAAACACTTCACTTTTGGTGCATAAAATTTAAACTCACTTAAATTGTAAGTTTTTAAAAGCTGTATTTTTTTTAATTCTTGATCATTTACCACTTGATTATTTTTGGTGAAAAATGAAGAGTGCATGTATGCTCTCCCCCATCCCCTTTAGGGAACTTGGTTGACCAAAAGTGCCTTTTATTTGAAATTTGTGGCTTTGTCTAAGGTGTGTAAATAATGTTTTCAAGGCTCTCCCCAAAACTTGTATGGTTTGGGTGATTTAAAAATAACCTATAAAGTCTTTTCACGTAGTTTTATTTTATGAAACTTGGCTTGTGAAGGGGAGTTCATAGCTTTTTCAAGAGTTCTTTAGGGAAAATTTGACCTAGGGTTTAATCTCTTGACATTGTTTCAATTCCACTCCATGATGGGGTATATAAATTAGGGCATGTATACTATAAGAGCTAGGGGGTTGAGTGGCTAACGTCTCCTTTCATAAAGAAAACTTGAGTCAAGTCTAGTTAACTAGGGGATTCCATTAAGTAGTACATAGATGGAATTGTTATGCAAAATAATAGACCCTTACATAGTAAGTTAATTGGTATGAACTCAATTAATGTGAGGCATATCTAGTGTTAATCACACTTGGGACCATCTAGACAATCAAAAAATTAAGTTTTAAAACAACCCCACTTGCTACAGACATATTATTAGTGTAGGGTGAGTAACCCAAAGGTCAATATCATAGTACAATATCTTGGGAGACTTGGGGTATAAAAACCCTACTACTTCATTCACTTTTATTTTTGGATTAACACTTAAATCCTACCAAAAGCACATATATAGATGGATTTCAAAACTATGAAGTAACCTTGTTAGTTTAGGGCTTATGACGATATGATTAGTTGTATTTATCTTTTAATTTACTTTCTTGGTCATTGTATGAGTCTAAAACTTGTTTGTAAACAAAACACATCAACCAAACACATTTGTTATCCACTATTTCATTTAAACAAGCAAGGTGTTATGATGGTCAAATCAAAATAATCTTTTGCCTTATTTAAATCCTCATTTGAAACATTGTGTTTATCTTATCTAAATAACATTGTTATTCTATCCATTTGAGTCGAAACCATTTTCCAAAAATATTTAAATCCTTTACTTTTTAATTAAAATTTAGAATCTCACCTTTCTAAGTTTTAAGCCAATGTGTTAATTGGTTTACCATTTGTAATTGGTTTGAGTTAACTTGGGTATGATTTACCATTAGTATTAAAGGCCATTTTATAGACTCATCATCATTTTATCATTGTGAACGTAAGTTATCTTGCATGTCACTTACACTCTATGTTCTAGAAAACATTTTCTCCTACTTCCTATTACCATGTGGTGCATTTGTGCTACCCATTTGGTTTTAGTTTTATACATATGAATTATTGCATGTTTTCACATCTTGAGTTTCTTAATTTTCATTATTACTTTCCTCATCAAAAATATTCTCTTCTAATTTTATAGTAGCAACTCATCAAAGTTGAACTAGCTTTTACAGTATTGATGTATCTCTAAATCTACATTTGGTGTACTAGTTTACACTATAGTTTTTTGAGTTATCATAGCCTCTTCAATTTAATTATTTAAAACCACCAAATTTGAGTAAATTCATGAACCATTTCTTTTAATTTTTTGGTACTACACCACCTCTCTTTTATTATAGTCTCTGTTTACCTTGCCACTTATTTAGATAAAATTAAAACATACCTTGTTAACGTTTGAAAAACATTTTACAAATCTTTCCAAATGTAGAGAACAATATTATAGACATGACTCAAAGGTACAATCATATTGGGGTCTCTTAAAACCCTACCTATGAGTAGGAGCACTTTTATGAGGGATAAGACAATTCTATGGTATTTGAGGACATTCCCATGATTCTAATATCTAAGGAACATTATTTTGAACATTAATCTCTAGAGGAAAAAGATGAATCAATCCTAAGGTTGATTGAACCATGTGCTAGATTACCATCAAAGTTTCCTATGGAACAATTGAATACCTTGGTTAGGGTAGTAGAACAACAAATGGAATAATTCCTTGCTAATATTGCAAAAAAATGTTTCTTCTTCTAGTAAAAAAAAGGAAGTGCTTATAGATTCAACACAACAATCAAAATATTGTCACCAAGATCAAAAAGAAAAGTCAATTATATGAAAACCAATTTATCACGGACTTGATAGACTCTTTAGTTGCTACTTCTATACACAATGATGCTTATAAGGATTAAGGGAATATGGTTGAACCAACACAATAAAATTTAGTTAAGAACATGCCTATGATGGATCAAGATGGATCAATTGAACAACCTAAGTCGCAAGGGCTTCCATAACATGATTTTTTAGACATGGAGCATACATTTTTAAATCATCAAGAACTTCTTATTCCTTCACAAAATCAAGGACCAAAACATTCAGTGTGTATTGAGAAAATTTTAAAATAATTTGGCTCTCAACCAACATATACTTTAGTGAATATACCATGAGATCCCCAAAATTAATATAAAATTTACAATTCAAGACAGTCAACTTTAGGGAATTTTCATCAACCCAAAAATCAAAGGCTTACTTACTCATCTCAAGGAGTGAATCAAAACAAAGTCATGGATCAAAGGGTGTATATCCCTAAAACATACATGTAACATAGGCACATACCACCCCAAAAAAATTATGTTCTACCCATGAATTTACCAAACATGCAAGAGTGAAATTCATTAAAAGAAATTATATAATGATTGGAGATAGGAAACATAATTAAGAAATATGAATTTGATGAGATATGTCCATATACTTTAGATTTGGGCATTATCAAAGTCCCCTTTCCTCATCATTTTGAGGGACCCAAATTTTAAAAATATAAAGGAAAGGGATTTTTTGTGTTATGCTAAGAGGTACCTAACAATAGCATTTATATGCTTCTTTTTTCTATGAAGTTTAGTAGTATAAGCTTTAGACTTGCTTTTTAAGTTACCTAAGGGATTAGTTGAAGATTAGGATGAACTATTTGAAAATTTTGTCAACAACTTCTCATCCAACATTGAACATGAATTGACCATTGTTAACTTGTGAAAAGCCAAAAATCAAGACGGAGAAAGCTTCATAACACATTTATAATGATGGAGAGCATTATTTGGATGCTTTAGACATAATTTTCTAGACAAATAGTTGGACAACATTTTTGCATAGAATTTACACCCTGATGTGGCACACAGTCTATAACTTTCTTATATAAACACATTTGAAGAAATTATTGACAAGGGTGTGAAGATTGAGAAGGTTCTTATTGCTAAAGGCCTTTTCAAGATTTATTCATAGGGTCAAATGTCAAATCAGACCCAATCTCCTAGTCAAAATTTTATGATAGAGAAACCTAAGGGTTTTAAAAAGAACAAGGACATGGTTTTAAATAGATTAACTAAAGTAAGACATGTATAAATGGTGATAGCTCTACTAGCTCCAAATGTGCAAATATATCCATCTAATACACCAAACACTTTGTAAAGAGTCCCTCCATGAGGGGCATTTAATAACAACTTTAGAATCTTTAATAAATTAGGAGAGCTTGTTTAGGTAGTGTTCCAAAAGCTCATAGCAGCTAATTTGATTATATGGCCTATACTAAGGCTATTTCTTGAAGATCAACCCAAACCCGACTAGTATGGGGAAAATAAATTTTGTAAATTATATCATGTTGTTGGTCACAATGCTTATCATTGCATCTAATTGTGACACCTTATTTAAGATTTGATCAAAAGTGGTGAAGTTGAGATCAAGCTTGCTCAACATGACACTAATCAGGATATGGGAATCTACAAATATCCATTTCCTCAACATAATCAATAACTACCAAGGAAAAATCAAAACCAAGGACAAAATTAGCATCAAAATCAAAACCAAGGTCAAAATAATAATCAACATGATCATAATCAAGATCATAATACCCATGCTAATAACCTAGGTTATAATAACATGCCTTACGACTACAATAACACCATGGGATGCATTTCTACAAATCGCCACTATCACTGTTAAATCCTATGAGCCATCTCATGCTCCTTGTAGTACTAGACCCATTGCTATAGGGTCAAAACCCTCTCTCTAAAGTAATGCCACATTGAGATCATGTAATTCCATTGCAACTCCATTTGCATAGGTTAATATTTTTGGACCTCATCCTTCCTCTAATTATAATGGCTCCTCATAGACTCAAAATTACTCAAATGAAATTAGACACCCGTGCATCACTCTACAAGTTATTTTACCTTCATATTCTAATTATAATGGTTCCTTACTACCTTTAGATTACATAATCATAATTAGATGCTCATGAGTTACTCTCTAAGGCCCTTTGCACTCTTCTTTTAACATTGAACCCAATGTGGACATTGTGCCTTTGGATCCAAATACAAACACTATGATAGCTAAGGCTAAATCATCTCATCCTACTATTGAAAATCCTTATAGTCTATCAGACCAATTGAGTTAAATCTCTAAGCATATTTCTATTTTGGATCTATTGCATACATCTGAAGTCCATACAACTATTTTGAATGACCTTTTACAACAATCCACTATTCCCTAAGATATTAATCTTAAATAATTCCAAAAACTTGTGGGATATTTTTCTTCATTTTGATAGCTTACATTTGATCAAAAAGACATGTCCACTTTTGGTCCTAGCCATAATAAACCCTTGTATATGTAGTCATTAAAAGCATAACATCAAGTAGGTTATTATAGACAATAGTTTGGGGATGAATAGTGTCCCTAAAAATAGTACATAGATTGGGCTACACTATGAAGGACATCCAACCAGAGATGATCACCATAAATGCTTATGACAACACTAAAAGGGAATCTTCTATTATAATTTGTTTGCTAATAATTATTGGGTTTATTTCTTATCATACATTATTACATATTATGGATATTGAGTTTCCTTATAAAATACTTCTTGGTCAGCCTTGGATCTATGAAGTACATGTTGTTTCATCCACCATACATCAGTGCCTTAAGTTTCCCCAAGATGGGATAAGGGTTACTATTCCAGCTGATCTATAACCTTATTAGTATTGCAAACATTTAGAGGCTAAGTTTCATAATATAACTATTGTCTAAGTTCTAAATTTGTTGTAAATAAGATAAGGAAATAGTTTTACATCTACCAAAATTCAATTATATCAACCCTAGTGACCTTGCATCTACTTTGGCTAATCCAATTCCTATAACTCTTATAAAATAGGTTGTTATAGAAGACATGGGCATTTCCACATACCATCTTAAGGATGCCTTATATGTTTCTAAGTTTCCAATGTCTACCAAAACATTTGCTAAACCCAAAACTTCCAAAAGCCCTAACAGACCTAGCTTGATTTGGAAGTAGAAGAGAGAAATAAATAAACCACCAATGGTATTTGTACCTACTACTTCACCAAAATAGGTTCAAGAAGCTTTTATTGAAGGAGATTGGTTATATTCTAAAGACATTTATGATTATTTTTAGAATCCAATATATCCTATCCCCAATCAGATCATGAATAATTTTGATTATATAGGAAAAGACCTTAGCTCATGAGCACAAGAAATTTGGGAACCTTGATTAGCTAGTATACCTAATTTGAATCATGTTTTCAGATTTATAATATCTCAAAGTGACTTCATGACTTTTGATAGTGATTATTTTGAATGGACTAGTGATAAGACTCTTGGTAGAGATGTAACATCCCATTATAGCCTTTTTTATGAGCTTATTGACATATACTTATTTGATTTAAATTCCATTATGACCATAACACCCCATCATTCCCTATGATTTTATCATCCTAAACTCATTGATTAGGACTAACAAAATTTATTCATATGCCTTGATGAATTCCATAATGAAAAATCAATTACAAAGTATATGGGACTTAGAGATAGATTACCTATTGGTGATCATAAGCAAGGCTTTAATTTTTATTTAGATCCTTTTGCCTACTTTGGAAATTAGGCAAACTTTCTTGGTCATAACAAAGATAAAACATGGATATGTTCAACTGAAAACCTCTTTGAGGAGCTCATTAGTTAGGGGAAAAGTAAATATAAAGATAAGCTATCGAATGAAAACCTATTTCAAGTGATCTTGGAAGGGAAAGTTTGCTCATCCCCAAAGGAAGCTTAAGGTCCATCAAGTCCTAACTCTATAGCTAGTATAAACATCATGTCATAATAATAAAAAGTCTTTGAGCATCTTGCTCTTGACTTTCCAAATATTTTTTGTAGTTGGCCATTACCTGATTTGGCTAATTTAGATTCATCACATTATCTAGATCTTTTGGAGGAAAAACAAGAAAATGTAGTAGAATAAGCTATTCATGATCACCCATTACCTATTATTCTTGAAGATGGATCTACACTTCTTGTAGAAAACACTATTGAAGTGAACCTAAGAACATATGAGGATACCAAAATTATTTACCTTGGAGCTTCCATTAATAAATTAGAGTGAGAACACATTATATCCATTTTGATGTATTTCATTGATATTTTTGCATGGGCATATTCATACATTCTTGGATTAAACCCTCACTTGGTTTTTCATCTTCTTATTGTTCATCTAGATGCCAATCCAATTAAACAAAAATTGAGGAAGATGCATCCATGCACCGCTCTATTGGTACAAGCCAAAATAGATAAATTACTGGGATTGGGCTTCATTAGACCACTGGACTATTTTGAATGGATATCAAACATAGTTTCGGTCATAAAAATACCATAGGGTATACATATTTATACTAATTTTAGAGATATCAATAAACCATGCCTTAAATATTATTTTCCTCTTACTAACATTGACATGATTGTCAATTCTAATATTGGGTATGATATGATGCCCCTCATGGATGGATTTTATGGATACAATTAGATCAAGATAGCCAAAGAAGATTAACACAAGATTGCGTTCACCACCTTATAGGGAACATTTTGTTATCAAGTCATGCCATTTGGCTTGAAGAATGTTGGAGCCACTTATCAACATGATATGACTATCATCTCCCATGACATGATGCATGACATTATTGAGGACTATGTTGATGACATCCTACCTAAATAAATAACACGTGCCAGACATCCTGACATTCTACATAGAATATTTGAGAGACTTCACAAATATAAAGTCTATTGAATCCCAAGAAGTGTGTCTTTGGAATCACTTTAGGAAAATTGATAAGGTTTATTGTATCAAAAAGAGGGATCAAAGTCAACCCTTCTAAGGTCAATCTCATTGTTAAAATGCTTCCACCTTCAAATCTTAAATAGATCTAAAGTCCACAAGGGAAGATCTAATCTTTTGGTAAGTTCATTTCTCAATTTGTAGATAAGTGCCACCCATTTACCCATATATTAGAGAAAGGGGTAAATTTTAATGGGATCAAGAGTGTCAATTATAATTTGCAAATCTCATAACATATTTTTCCAATCCACTAGCTTTGAGACTGCTAACACTTGGACAACCATTACTTCTTTATAGTTCAACCACTGAACATGCATTGGGGGCATGTTTGGCCCAACATGATGATCAAGGTAAAGAACATGAAGTTTAATATTTAAGATGCACACTGGTGGATTATCAACATAATTATATACTTATTGAGAAGGCTTTTTTAACTATGGTGTTCACTTTATAAAAGTTACATCATTATATGTTAAATAATAAAACCATTATTATTGCTAAGGTGAATCCTCTCAAATTTTTATTATCTAAATCAACTCTCATAGGCCACATGGCCAAATGGGTCATGATATTAATAAATTTTGACATTTAATATCATAATTACAAAGCTATCAAGGTGCATGCAATAATTGATCAACTCGTAGAAGCCCTTATTATAGACACTCAACCCCTTAGATTCAACTTTCTAGATGATTCCATTATGATAGTGGAAGAAGTACAACATGAACCAAAATAATGGAAGTTATATTTTGATGGTTCCTTTAATTATTGAGGATATAGAGATGGCATATTATTGATTACACCATAAGGGGTTTGATTTACAAAGCATTTCACATCAATTTTCATTGTACCAATAATATGGCTGAGTATGAAGCACTTGTTACATGACTTCATCTTATAATGTAGTGAAATATCAAGCACTTAATGGTCTATGGTGATTCCCAATTTATTATAAATCAAACCACTAATCAATATCAAACTAGAGATGACAAGATTGTACCCTACAAGTATATTGTGGATAATCTCAAAACTCATTTTTTATCTTTATAGTTTGAATAAGTACTAAGGGCCAATAATAGATCTGTTGATGCAATGGAAACAATTGGGTCCATGATACAGATTGAAAGTAGTGCTATATAATATCATTTTCTCATTCAGAACATTCTATATCCTACTCATGTTTTTCCATATTTAGAAAGGGTATGCACCATTGTTGGTCTCAATCCCACACCTAAACTACCATAGTATCAAGATTTTTATAATTATTTCCATGATCATGTTTTCCCACCTCAACTTACCAGTAATTATTAGAAACCTTTCCTTCGTTTCATAGCTCATCATACCCACCTTGGAAACATGCTTTATCACAAAGGATATGATAGAACACTACTTTCATGTTTATCTTTGAGAGAATCCAAGCTAGCGCTTAAGGAGGTTCATGAAGGAATGTGTGGGGCCCATATAAATAGTGTAGTATTAGCTTAAAAACTCCTTAGAATAGGTTATTATTAGCTCAAAATGAAGAAATATGCTTAAAATTATGTAAATAAGTGTGTTCCTTGTCAACAACATGGAAATTTGATACATGCACCTTCCTTACCACTACAACCGATCACTACACCATGGTCATTTTCTACTTGGGGCCTCATTCTCATCAAGAAAATAAACCCAACATCTTTAGATGGCCATAGATATATTATAACTACTATTGAGTATTTTACTAAGTGGATTGAGGCCATCCCTCTCACTTATGTCACTAGTAAGCAAATTACCAAGTTTATACATTACCATATCATCTATCGATATGGTATCCTATCTCACATTATATATAATAATGGTGGATCATTTGTAAACAAAAAAATTAAAGACCTTTGTGAAAATTTCAAAATCAAGCACAAGAAATCCACACCATATAACTTGCAAGGTAATGGATAAGCTGATGTGTCAAATAAAACCATTGTAGACATTTTAAGGAAGATTGTCAATGATGTTGGCCTTAATTATCACTTGAAACATTTTCCTACCCTTTGGGCTTATCATACCAGTCATCAAACCCCCATATGAGCCACTCTATACTCCCTTTTTTATAACATAAAAGATATTATCTTGATTGAGATCGATATGCCTTCATTACGAGTATCTTTGGAGAATATTGAAGATGATGAATATTATAGAGTCTCCAGCTTGAAAGAACTAAAAATTATTGATGGTAAGTATTTGAATACCATAGAAAACTTGCAAGCTTAAGAAAAAAAATTAAGGAGAAGCTGAAACAAGTGCATTCTCCCTCAAGAATTTGAAATTGGTGATTTGGTCTTGAAAGAGAATCAAAAGAATACAAATGTTGAACACAATAAAAAGGGTATGTTTCAACCCAATTGGCTTGGCCCATATGTGATCACAACAAATTATGGATTGGGGGTATACTAACTGACTACTCCAGGTTGTGAAGAACTTTAAGAGCCCATGAACATGTTGCATCTCAAGCGGTTCTACACTTGATAGTCATTTCAACCATTGTCTATAAGACCCTTACTTGGGGGTAACTTGTGTTGAATTAATTTTATCTTACCATTATATCTTGGAGCATCTCATGATGGACTATATTCATTTTTTTACCTACCCTAGACCATTTTTTTGAGAACCACATTATTTTATGACTTTGGACAGTTGGAGCTTTAACACTTTGGATCGTTTATATTCCAACTTAACTCATTTTATCCCACCCTAGACCATCCTCTTTTAGACCCTATTTATTCTAGACCATTCTATTTAGAACCATATTATTTTCATATCCTAGGCCATTGTAACCTACACATCTTTTATCCCTTGACCAATTATGATCCTGATTATGACTCATAATCATTCTGGACACATTCAATGCTAGTTATACAAAGCAACTCAATAAGGATAGTATTTTTTAGCTTCTTCTTATAGACAAGTGAACATGAATACATCAACTCAGTATTTTTGGCTACTAGTGGTTCTTCAGAGCTATCTCATGCTACATAATATTCTATTATTCGGTAGACATTATTGCCTTAACAAGATCTCACTCTCACTGATTTATGAGCATGGACCGTTGTAGCTAGTTTTATCTATTATTGGAAATTATACTCTTAGACATTATCTCCTTGATTATTTGGTTCCATGTTCCATTGTTTATATTCATGATCTATCATTGTAGCTAGTTTAGTTATTATTTGAATGCTTACCTATAGACTTGTATCTCCTCAGCTAGGTAGTTCCTTGGATATTTTGTTAATATTTCATTTCTATTACTTATCCCAAAAACAAAAAAACATTAGAAAATGATCGACTAAAGAACAAAAACATTGTCTTGAATTTTTGTATATTATAATCATCCCATACTCTTGCCACTTTACAAGCATTGATTTGAATGATCTCACCATTTTATGAGCCCATTTTCCTTATTTCCTCTACAACATTAATCATGTTTTCTTATCATCACTTTTATTCTATCCTATTTTTTGGGAGAACTACATTTGTCCTGAAGTTCATATTGGATATTTCATCTATGGAATTATATAGGTGACATCTACTTATCTTGTACATCTAGAGTCAGCTTGACCACCCCTTTCCTTTTCTTCTTTATTCCTATTTTTCTTCTGTGTTATTTCCCTATCACTTAGGGGAAACTTTGTGTCCTTTTTCTTATTACACTATTGTATAAATTAACGCCTATACTATATGTACTTAAACAATCATTTTCAAACCATAGCATTATGACTAACCTCATATTTGCTTGTGTTTATTTGATTTTTATTGGTGTTTTATTGTGCTATGTTGTCTCCTCATTTATTTCTTTCTCTTCCTTTGTTGTTTCTTCTTGGTCTTTTGTTTTCCTATTTTTTCAAGTTCTTTTGTTTTGTTTTCCAAGTGCATCTTGATAGTATGCATGAATCTTGATTATTCATATCTAGATTTTAAGTTGGGTTGCATTTATGTATTATTTTTCTCTTTATTTTTACTTTTATTTTAAAATGTAAATTGTTGTAACTTTGGTATTGGTATTTTTTATCACTATCCTTAGTTATAAATATTCAAATTTAAATTGGTTCATTGCAATTGAAATGCAATGTCATTATAAATTAATCATACTTATGATGCATAATTTCATTTTGATGTAGTAATGATGCAAACATTATTAAATTGAATAACTCCTTTAAAAAAAAATTCTCAGATCAAACTTTGTATTGCATTTTCTAGATAAAAGGTGAATATTTGTGAGGAACCTCCAAAGAAAATTAAAATCTTTCATCATTAATCTAGAGAATGCAAAAAAAATCTTTAAATCCCCTTTTTATTTAAAATATGATTTTTTGAATTCTTTATCAGTGACTATGATACAACTTGCATGGATTTACAATATTGAAAATGGCATTGAGATTTGACTTCCCCTTATTAAAATACTTAGCAGATATTAATTTATAACTTAAAAATTTGGTGAATCAACTTATTTCACCTTATGGCACCTTTCATAGAAAAATAACAATCCACAAATTTTCTTCAAATTTCCCTAGGGTGATATGCAATTTGAAGACTCGATAACTTTTAACTGACCATCGACCACTATTCAGCTAGGCAATTTTGATTTATAACAGCCTAGATTAACATGCTATAAATTAAAGCTACTCAAATGTGAGTTGTGATACATATGTCATTCAATTGCCTTCCTTTTTTTTTCTTGATCTGAGTAGAAGAAAATAAAATATATCACTCCATTTTATTTAATTTTAACATCAATTGTAGAATAACAAGGCATCTTGGAGTAATGTTCTTAATAGAATATAAAATGAATATATTCTATTTTTATCGATGATGTGGATCTGGTAAGGTAAAGCACCTCCTTATCATGAATTCATTTCCTTAATCTTTTTTGGATTTACAAGCTCCTTAATTTTATCAATTTTGCATGCAAGCTAATTCTAATAATTATGCTACTCCCTTTACTGAAGTTAAGATAAATAAAAAATTAATAAATAGCTAAACTATTATATCTTACCATCAGTTTCTCAATCATGTAATTAATAATTTCATTACATTACAAGTGTATTAACCACCAACTCAAGTTGAATCCTCAACATTTCAAAAAATAAATTTCTATTACAATATCACTTTAATTATGCCACAACAATTTGGAATTTGATTTATTGCAATTTGGAACTCCTCCTTAATCACACTTGAATACATGCAACATATACTTCCACAATTTTTATTATAAATATCTTGACACCTAACAACTGTAAAATAATACATTTAAAAAAAATTATATCGACCTTTCATCCTTTTTGTCTAGGATGAAACTTATCAGTTCATTATGGAATAAATACCAAATTTGGAATTCTAGATATGAATTATTTAGGATTATTTATTATCTTAATACTATCTACACAACTTGCTAATTCAAACATTCTAGACTCCTATAACTATTGCCAACCTGACACCTGATTAAAATTTTAAATTCTACCCTTTTTAAATTAATTTTTACATACATAATAATTTTAAAATTTAAAAGTATAAAACAATGAAATAATTTACTAATACCCCTAAAATACACCTGCATCAAACCACCAGGGTAGAAGAAATGAGCACTCATGAACTCCTATCATTTATGAGTTTGTTCACTATAACACCATACTTGTTAAATTTTGAAGTTGAAATCCAAGTTGAATCCTCAACTGGATTGATATTTCCATTTTACTAAATAATGGAAGTAGTCTTTGCCTCTAATTTTCTTAACAATATTTTAATCCAAAATAGTCTTAGTTTATTCTGGCAGTTTCTTTGGCAATTGCTACTTCCATGAAATTTCATGTTATGCTTCATCTTTAGAAATAATTTCTTATTCATCACCTTTATTGTAAGGATATATGTCAGAAACATTAAATATAGGTGACACTCCAATATCTATTGAAAGCTTCAATTTATATGCATTTGCTAAAAACTTCCTAAGGATTTTATAGGGTCCAATCTTCTTTAATTTCAACTTATAATCTTCCCCTCTTGGGAATCTTTCTTTTCTTAGATGTGTAAGTACAATATCTCTTGACTCAAATTTTACTTCTCTTCTTTTCAAATTTTATCTTTTCTTAAACTTTCTTAAATTTACTTGTAGCCTTTGTTTTACTAGTTCTTGAAGTTCCTATATTGTTATTGCAAATTCTTCCCCTTCAACACTTCTTTTCTCCTATTTACCTATATTTTTCAATTCATAAATTATTCTGGGATGCATTCCATATAAAATTTGGAAAGGACTCATACATGTTCTTCTATTTGGAGAATCATTGTAGGAAAATTCAACTTGTGCTAAGACTTGATCCCACTATTTGGGATGATCACTTACCAAGCTTCTCAGAATATTTGACAAACTTCTATTAACTACTTCAGTTTTCTAATTTTTTTGAGAATGGTATGTAGAACTGAAAGTCAATTTTAAGCCCAAATTCTTCCAAAGAGTCCTCTAAAATTTCCTAAGGAATTTTGTATCTCTATCTAAAATAATGTTATTAGGTAAACCATGCAATCTTACTACTTCTTTGAAAAACAAGTTAGCTATGTGAGTTTCATCACTAGTTTTATAATAGGGTATAAAAAGAACCACTTTTGAAAATCTATTTACTACTACAAATATAGAATCATTCCCTTTCTGTGTTTTTATTAAACCCAAAATAAAATACATACTTATAGAATCCCATGGTCTGTTGGGAATGGGTAATGGATGATATAACCCTATGTTCTGACTTCTTCCTTTTACAAGATAACATATTCTAAAATTTTCAACAAACTTCTTTACATCAGTAGGCATTCCTAGCCAATAATAAAAAGCATTTACTTTAACCAATGTTTTATCCTGCCCAAATTGTCCTATAAGGCTGCCACTATGTTTTTCTTTGATGAGATTTTCTCTCATAGATCCTTTTGGAATACAAAGTTATTTGCATTTAAATAAGATTCATTCATATAAATTATAATCCATCTAAAGGCTTATATCCCTTCTTGTAAGATATTTTCAAGCTTCATATACTTATTTAAAATATGCATCATTTTCATATATTTCTTTTAATGTGTCAAATCCTATAACATTTACCTATATTTCTTGTAAAACCAAACTTATCTTGCTCAAAGCACCAACAAACTTGTTATATTGACCACTCTTATGTTTAATAACAGATGAAATTTTTTTCAAAAATTCCACTCACTTAGCATGCCTTTGATTTAATTTATTTTTGGTGTTGATAAACTACAAGGCATAGTTATCTAAGTAATAAAACAAATTCTTTTGGCATAAAATAATGCCTCTATTTCTTCAAAGTATACACTATAACATTAAATTCTTGATCATATGCTGAATAATTCCTTTTTGCCTCATTAAGTTTTTTTTAAAAATAAGCCATAGGTTTACTTTCCTGACTTAGAACTGTTCCTATGGTAGTTCTATTTGCATCACACTCTATTTGGAACAATTTACCAAAATCAGACAGTGCCAACATAGGCTACTCTATGATTTTCCTTTTCAACATTTGAAAGATTTTATTAGCTACTTCAATCCATCTAAATGGCTGATTATTCCCTTTAATGGTTTCTACAATAGGAGCACAAATATTGCTAATTTTTTTGATAAACTTCTTGTAAAAGTTAGCAAGGCCATGAAAACTTCTTACCTCAAATGGATTCTTGGGTGTGGGCCATTATTCTATAGCTTTTACTTTATCTTTGTCCATCTTTAACCCTTCTTATGAAATTAAAAAACCTAGATAAATCAACCCTATTTTAAAAAAATACACTTCTTAAGGTTAATCAGAAACCTTTCCTCCTGTAGCTTCTTCAAAACCAATCTTAAATGTTTAAGATGCTCAAATCTTGATTTACTGAAGACTAGAATATTATCAAGATAAATAATAACAAATTTACTTGTGAATGGATTAATGACTTTATTAATAAGCCTCATAAAAGTACTTGGGGCATTTGTTAACCCAAATGGCATTGCCAACCATTCATACAAGACATTATTTTTTTTAAATGTTGTCTTTCATTCATCTCCTTCTCTTATTATGATATGATGATATCCACTTTTTAAATTTATATTTGAAAAATATCTGACACCACTCAAAGAATTCATTAGATCATCTATTCTTGGTAAAGGAAATATATACCTGGTAGTAATTTTATTTATTGCCCTTGAATCTATGCACATTCACTGAGTTTCATATTTCATTGGTAAAAGTACATTTAAAACTAAATAAGGACTTAAGCTTTCCCTCGCCAATCCTTTATCCAATAACTCTTGATCCTGCCTTTTGATTTATTCATTTTCTTTTGGAGTCATCTTGTAAGCTACTTTATTTGAAAGGTTAGCACCTAGTATTAAGTCTATATGATGGCTAATACTCCTTTTAAGAGGTAATTCATTTGGTAAATCATCTACTGTAATATCCACAAATTCACTAAGTAAATCTTGAATTTCAAAAGGCAATTAATTCAAATTAGTAGTAGTTCTTGTAGTCTTTGGCTTACCAATAAGGGTATAATTTACCTCTTCTTATTTTACTTGCTGAAAGAATTCTTTTCCACTGATAACTAACACCTTTAAATTCAATTTTTCCTCTACTATTGCATCAACTTCTTTGAGAGGTGTTAAAACATGATTCTTACCATTTTAAAAATATATATATGTATTCTATGTGCCATCATGTATAGCCTTCCTATCATATTGCCAAGGCCTACCTAAGAGAACATGAAAAACATCCATAGGCATTACATCACAAATGACTTCATCCTTATAACTCCCTATTTGAACTTCTACTTTACATTGATCATTAAATAGAATATGATGACCTCTATATAACCAAGATACTTTATAAGGAGTTGGATGACTCACCTTTTTCAAATTTAATTTATTTATTATCTCTGGGGATACCAAATTATTAGTGCTACCATTGTCAATAATTACCTGACAACATTTACCTTTTGCTTTGTAGGTGTATCTAAACAATGTTTTCCTTTGAGGTGGTTCCTTAATCTCTTTTATGGGTTTCAACAAAACCCTTTTCATTAGCAATTTTTCTTCCGTCTCTAGAGCATCTTCATGAGGAGGTGAACCTACACTTTCTACATCATCAGCTTGCGTAAGATGAACATTTCCTTAATTTATGGATGGATTTTTAAGACACTCAAAGGACCTATGTCTAAATTTTCCACACTTAAAACATCTATTAACAAAACCTCTACCCCTATTAAAAGGTCTTCTACCTCTGAAGGTATACCTACTTCTTGGGGTAAATTCTTGTCTCTAAAATCTATTGCTAGCTTGAGAGCTACTAGTTTTTCTTTGATGTGTCTGCAATTAAATTCTTCCTCCTTGATATTATTTTCCAATTTAAGTTCTACCTCTACCCCTTACATGTTGAGGTTATCTCCTTGCTAACTTTTATTCTACTTTTAAGGAATACTAATATGCCTCTTTCACTAATTTAGGAATGAGAAGATTGATCTCATCTTGAATAGCAAATTTCAACCCATTTGTATATTTTATTACCCTTTCTACATCATATTCTACATGCCCTGCTCTTATGGGCAGTCTATAAAATTACTCAGTATATTATTTTATAGACATTTATTTTTGTTTAAATTTTTTTAATTTTCTAAAAATATTAACTTGATAATATTTAGGTATGAATTTACCTTTTAATTTGATAACCATTCTATCCCAGATCTTAATTTTTGGCTTTCCTTTTCTTCTTCTTTCTTCCTACACTCAATTCCACCACAAAGATGCATGACTCTTCAATCTAGTCATGGCAAACTTCACCTTTTTATCATCATCATTTCCTTTATATTAAAAATATTTATCCATTACACTGATCTAGTCAATGAGCTATTCCATATTTAGGTTTCCCTCATACATGGGAACCTTTATCTTGGGCTTTGCAATCATACCCATAATGGTTCAAATCATTCTTTATTCTACTATTTATTCTTCTTCCACCAATTCTTCCTCGAGTGGTTCCTCTTCTCTTTCACTGACTTCACCCATGTCAGTGCCTCTTCTCTAAGCCATTTCTAGATTTTGTATTCTAGCCATGAGATATCTTATTTCTTCTATTACTATTATCTATCCAATAGCTTGTCTTGGTTGCCTCCTTCCTCTACCTCTTTCTCTCATCACCATCTTTATAATTCAAAATCTTTTAGATCTTTCTCTTTTATAATGCCTATTACTCTAATACCACAATTGATGCACAACTTATTAAAATGAATAACTCCTTTAATTTTTTTTTCTCAAATCAAACTTTGTATTGCATTTTCTAAATAAAAGGTGAATATTTATAAGGAACCTCTAGATAAAATTAAAAACCTTCACCATTAATCTAGATATTATAAAATAAATCTTTAAATCCCCTTTTTATTTAAAATATGTATTTTTTTATTTCTTTATCAGTAAAGATGATAAAACTTGCATGGATTTGCAATATCAAGAATGGCATTGAGATTTGACTTCCCCTTATTAAAATACTTGGTAGATATTAATTTCTAACTTAAAAATTTGGTGAATTGACTTATTTCACCTTATGGTGCCTTTCTTAGAAAAATAAAAATCCATAGATTTTAGTCAAATTTCTTTGGGGTGATATGCAATTTGAAAACTCAACAACTTTTAACTGACCATTGACCACTATTTAGCTAGGTGATTTTAATTTATAATAGCCTAGATTAACATGCTATACATTAAAGCTGATCAAATGTGAGTTTCCATACATCTATCATTCAATGCCCACCTTAAATTTTGTTTCCTTTTTTTATTATCTGGATCTGAGCAAAAGAAAATAAAATATATCACTCCATTTCATTCAATTTTAACATCCGTTAAAAAATAACAAGTCATCTTTAAATAATATGATTAATAGAATATAAAATAGATATACTCTATTTCTATTGATCATGTGGATCTAGTAAGGTTAAACACCTCTCTATCATGAAATTCGATGCCTCGGTCTTTCTTGGATTTATAAGCTCCTTAATTTTATCAATTTTGCATGCATTACTCCCTTTACTGAAGTTAAGATATATAAAAATAATAATAAATAGCTATGCTATTATAGTTTACCATCAGTTTCTCAATCATGTAATGAATAATTTCATTACATTACAAGTATATTGACCACCAACTCAAGTTAAATACTCAACATTCTAGAAAATAAATTTCTATTGCAATATTAACTTAATTATACCATAACAATTTGGAATTTGATTTACTGCAATCTAGAAATCCTCCTTAATCACACTTGAATACATGTAACTTATGCTTCCATAAAATATATATTTTTAAATATCTTGACACCCAACAACCATAAAATAATACATTTTTTTAAAATTTATCTTAACCTCCTTTTTGTCCGAGATGAAACTTGTCAATTCATTGTGGAAGAAATACCATACTTGGACTTCTAGATATGACTTATATAAGATTATTTATTATCTTAATACTATCTACAAAACTTTATAATTCAAACATTCTAGACTCCTACAACTATTGCCAACCTGACATATGACTAAAATTTTAATTTCTACCCTTTTTAATTTAATTTTTACATACATAATAATTTTAAAATTTAAAATTATGGAAAAAATTAATAATTTTATAATACCCTTAAAATTCACCCACATAATTTAAGAACCAAGTGATTTGAATCCAAGTCACAAAATCAATGGAACTTCAAAGATCAGCTCTCAAGTGTACCAATGAAACTAGGTACCAATGGCTTATCTCTCACTCAACTCTATGTAAGATGTGCATATCTTGGAATAATTATGAATATAATCAAATAGTGGTCCATTTTCTTCTATTATTCATTCCTCATTCTATTTTCTCCCACTTCTAGGTGAACTACATTAGTTTGAGGTCCATTTGGACTATACCAACCACCTTTATTCTTCTTTTCATCTCTTTCAACACTTTGTGCATCCTTGTATGTTTGGTTCTTCATGGCTTATTCAATCATTATACCATCACATCTATGTTTGTGCCCAATCATATTTAATCTATGAACTAAGTTATGTCCTTGATCTATACTTGCCAATTTTCCCTACTAGAGCACAACATTTGAACTAGTCATAAATATAAATCAGCCCTACAGGGGAACAATTATTTATCAATGATCAAAATCAACCCTACTAGGGCATAATTGTTTTATAAAACAATAAAATATTCTCTACTAAAACACAATATTATTTCCTTTATCTAGATTAACTCTCTTTTTTTCTTCTAATTCTAAGCTTTGTGAAAATTTTCCCTCATTTTAGTAATATTTTAGTGTACAACTTATCTCAAGATTGATGAATTCCTAAGTGCATAGCTTGCACCCTAGTTTTGGGTGTGTTCAAAGTGTGTCACTTATATTTTTGGATTGTATCTTTCCCTTTCCCCCTACCTTTGGGGCCCATTATATTATAACTATAGTTTGATCATTGATGGAATCAACATGTGTAAGCATTATCTCAATATAGGTTTAATCTATCCCATGGATTAATGTCACCTCTTTCTCTCTCTTTTCAAGAGTCCATCCTTATCTTTCATCCTTATATGTACTCTTGAGGGGGAATCATGGATCATTTCCTTCTTATTTCTTCTTGACAATTATTTTCTTTGAAAAGATGTTGCTTTTCCTGAATGTCTTGATATACCTTCTTGAATAGGGGAAAAATGTAGACACTAATTCTTAACACCATTGTGTTGAAATTATCAATCTTACTTGAAATCTATGAAAATGTATAATTTGGGCCAAAATCACATAAATGCACTAAATGGTTTGATCTTGTTATATACAAGTGCCAATTTAGGTTAATGTATCCCTAAATAGTGCAATGTATTTTATGTGATTATTAACTTTTCTTAAAAAAATTTGATTCAAAATGACAAAAATACATTTTGGTGCTTTAGATCACTCTTTTATTCTAATTTGAAAGCACATGACACGTGCATGTGTTATTTTGTGTCAAAAACGTCCTAAATGGGGTATTAGTCTATACACAACTACATCATCTTCTAATTCCTATCTAGTCAAATTACAATATGACATTATGATCATTTTTATTAATGATGTGCAACCAATTTCCAAAGAATTACATAAAATTTGATAAATCTCACTTATGTAAATTAATCTAAATTAAGAACTTAAGTGTAAAATCCATGGAAGTTATTGAATATGTTTTAGTTGGAAATTGATTCCTATTATCTACATCATCAAATGATATCATTTTTGTGGTGGCATCCATAAGCCATAAATGCAACAAATATTAGGTTTAACGCCTCCCATGCCTCTTTAATTCTCATTTCTTCCAAATATTTGTGAGAGAATTTATGGATTAATTATACAAAATTGGATTAATTCATTGTAAAAAATCTTGATCTTAAGATGGATGGTCATGGTTTTGTTGGCATCCTAGGTTGTACTCTAGCTGAGAAGGAGATTGTTCAGGTCCTCTTAATCAAACCTAGTCCAACATGGGAATGACCCTAAGTTGTGGGTCACCTAATCTTGGGTCAGACCCCTAGATAAGGCCAACTTACTTTTGGGGGTACCACCTATACTAAACATAAATTATCTCCCTGCTGAGAAAAGGGGAAAGAGATTAATAATAATTCATAACAACATGTAAAAGGGGGATGATGCACCAACTGTTTTGATCGTTAAACTTACACAAGACACACTTTTAAGATAATTTCAAGACTAATAAACATCACTCAATTCACTCTTTGATCAACTTCCACATAATTATTTCACAACAAAGCATTGACTAGTTATTAACCTAACATGGGAGGATAGTTGTCCACTTCCACACTAACCAACAAACTATATATGCACTTAGAATGACCTATGAGAACTATCAAAACACTAGATGAAGGTGAGAAAACTTAGACAAAGGCAAGGAAAACATACATTCACTTAACCGAATCAATGAATTTATAAGACACACTTCAACTCAACTTGAAAAATGGAGGAATTCAATCTTTTATTGCATCAAATAGGTGTTACAATATAAATCTTGGTAGAGTCTAGTCATACCAAAGAAAGAGATCCTTTTCAAGGCTTAGAAGCCTCTATTTATAGTAGAAAGGGATGAGAAATATGGGGATAAATGCATAAAATGATGTATAAGGAAAAATAATGACCAAGGTTTCCAATCATCTAGCATTGATTTAGTTAAAAAAATCATAATGTTTAAGACTACTTCTAGAAAATTGCCATAATAAACATATCAATCTATTTCTAGCCTACATTGATGCTCCTTACAGTTAAAATGGTGGGATAAAGTCATTTTAAAGATAAATTTCAATGTCAAAGTAGTTATAATAGCTAGATCAATATGTTATGATCTTATTTTAATGTGAATTACTCCATACTAGTTCATCTTTGGCATGTAAGAGTGGAGAAAAGGATCATTTTCATGCTACTATCTTTGGTGATAAACTTGTCAAATTTATGTGTCCACCTCCATGGCATCCCTTTGAAATATTTTATCTTAGTTTTACTTGAATCATATTAACCTTTATTTAATGTCTCAAGGCTTTGAATTTTGATATTGGCCCTTGTTCTTGATCTGGGTTTGTAAAAATGTGCCACCTGGTAGCTCTCCATTTATTCCCAAGATTCTATTGACTCATTGACCCTTCATTCTTCATCAATCTATTTATTATTATGTATCTAACATCATTGGATCTTCCTAACATTTTTCATGGTCATGACACTTATAAATCATGCATTTATTCCCAAGATTCACTGACCTTTTGACCCACCACTCACCATTGATCTTTGATCATACACTTAAATGTGTATTATAAATTTGTTTTCCCCTATTAAACTTATCAATCATCATGAACAATTATATATTTTTATGGGTACTTGATATCTTTCCACTTGCCAACCACATATTCAACTTGAGGAAGCACTGACTTTTTGACTTGATGCTCATCATTGATATTTGATGCATGATTTAACGTGTTCCATTGGATCATCAGGACCCATTGACATCATTGATCACCCACTTACCATTGGATATTGACTCAAGTTTCCATGATTTAGACACTTTTTAACCACATTTTCATCCTAGAACATTTGAATCCAAATGGTTATTTTCCATAAATTTAATTTGATGTCCTCGTGAATGTCTCATTCTGCTTATTCAACTTTGAATGCTTGTATTTTGAAATAGAAAAAACATCAAGACACCAAATTTGTAGAAGATATTTAAGGGACCAAAATCATCATGTCCATGTATTCCTTTGGCTTTAGTTGACCTCCCAAGTGCATATATAAAATGTGGAACTAGATTGATCTATTCATTCATGCATGATGTGTCATGATGATCTAGTTCCTTAAGATCACCAAATTCACACTTTAATCCTAATTAAAGTGTTTTAAAAAAATTTAAAATGGCAAATGATATTATCCTAAATTATATCTACTCCTTGTGGCATTGGATCACTCTTTAATCAGGACCTTGCTCAACTTCTTATTCTTAATTAGGCAAATTGTGGTATGTAGGCCAAAGTTTGGCCAACATCTTTGGTGACTCAATTGGGGAGCATGCCTGTTATGCTTGAGAACTTAGATCATTTACATGACTCTTGGACTCACCAATAATCATGAATCTAATCCATGTCTACAAGAAACCTTTTGAATTTTAAAGATAATGAATTCTACTAAAATAGGGAAAGAAACAAGCAAAATAGGGAAAATAACTAAATAAAGCGAAAAAACAAACCAATGTGCTAGGACAACACTTAGAGGAAATCCAAAAAAAACTAACTATATAAAGGGAAATCAACCTTTAGTAGCAATGTTTCAAGTGTATCCCATTAACTAGGATAGGAAGCTCCCCACCATCCATCCTATCAAGTTGGAAGGCATTGTGGGATTTGTAGTTAGAGATTGTGTATGGACCACTATAAAGAGAGTCAAACTTTTTATGCTTTCCTGTCTTAGCTCTTTCCTCATCCCATTTGAGGACTGAATCTCCTTCTTTGAAACTTTATGAATAAGCTCCTTTGTCAAAGGCTCTCTTTACTTTTACTTGATGGCTTTACATGACTATCATAGACTGATGTCTTATCTCTTCAAACTCCATAATATTGGAATATCTAATCTCCATAGGTTAATTTTACAACAAATCAAGTTGATGCATCAGTTATAGGGCAATAAATTTAAGAGAAATGGGCATTCTTGATTCCTTACCATATACCAACTTGTAGGGGGAGTTGGCTATTAACTTATTGGAGGTGATTCTATCAACCCACAGATTTGACTTCAATTTGAGATGCCATGAACTTTAATTATATTTAATGGTCCTTCTTAGGATCTTTAACAAGTTTTTATTATTAGACTTAGTAAGGCCATTGCCTTGGGGATAGTAGTTTGATGAAGTGTTGAGAAAAACACTATGTTAAACTACCCAATAGTTAATTTTAGACCCCAAAAAGGCCATAACATTTTTAGAAATAATGGTTGAAGGGGCTCCAAATCTAGTAAGTAAACCTTCATAGAAATCTAGGACATTGGACTCATTTTCTTCCTTCAATTCCACTATTTCTATCCATCTAAGAAAGTAGTATGTGGAAATTAGTATCCATTTATGACATAAGCTTGAAAGGGGGGTTAATGAGACCAATAGAGTCTAATACCTATTGGATGAAGAGATGATCCATTGAAATTGGTTGGAGAGGTAAGGATGCAAACTTTACCTTCCCTAGTTTGCATTTCCTAACCCATGTATGACAATCATGAAGTAAGATCGACCAATAATACCCATCTCTCATGATCTTGTGGGATATAATCCTTGTTAAATAATGCCCTCCAATGTGACCATCATGGAAATCCTTAAGAAACCTTTCCATTTGATGTGGTTCAATGCATCTTAACAACATACCATTGATATATTTCTTGAATAAAACACCATTAATAAGAAGGAATGGAATGGATTGCAATCTAAAATATCTTATTTTTGAAGGAGTTAGATGAGATGGATAAAGACCATCTTGAAGATAGTTTACAAAATCATGATACCATCTATAAGGTGAGGTGTGATTAGCTATCACCTTTTCATTAGTTGACACCATAACCACCTCGTTGGCTTCTTGTAAGTCTTGGTCTAGATGATCACAAAGTCCTTTGCTTCTAATCAACTTTGTGAATTTGATCTCTGCATCATACTCCATTACCTTTGTTATTCAGCTAAATATTTTATCATTTATGTTCTTATTCAAGAGTAAACCCTTGACACTTGGATGTGCAACCATTAGGTGTATCTTATTTTTAGACAACAAATATATAAATTTATTAAGATACCTTATGACTAGAAGTACATGCTTTTCAACAATAGAGTACCTTGTTTCATATTCTTCCAAGCCTTGATTTAAGAGGGATATTGAATTATCTAAGGCCTTATGGTTTTGTTGCATAAGAATTATTGAAATGGTGTCAATGTTAGCATAGGTATGAAAAATGAAGTCCCTTGATAAATATGGGTTCATGATTGTGGAATAACTAGACATGGCTTTCTTAGTTTCCTCACAACTCCTTACTCCTTCCTTGGACCATCTAAAGCTTTGATTATTCTTTAGCATAGCTATAAGTGGCTTAGCTAAAGTGGTAAAATATGAGATGTATCTTCTGACAAAATTTATCTCCCCTAAGAAACTTTACAAATATCTTTTGTGCTTGGGTAATTAAAGTACAAGAATTGAAGCTATTCTTTCCAAATCTATGCTTAAACCATGCTTTGAAACTATAAGTCCAAGAAGCTTACTTTCATTAATTGAGAAGACACAATTTTTAGGATTTAGGGATACCCCAAATTGTCTACAACTTTCGAACACTTTCTCAAGGTGAACCATGTGCTCACTTGTATTCTTTGAAAACACTTTTATATCATCCAAATAGACCAACACAAACTTGTTTAGAAGGCCCTAGAATGCCATATCCATGGATCTCTAAAAAGTTACTCCAACATTGGATAAACCAAAGGGAATATTTCTATATGAAAATGTTCCCCACTTTATGGTGAAGGTTATCTTGAATTAGTCCTCTTCCTTGACCAAAATCTGATTGTAACCACTATAACCATCCAACAAGGAGAACCTTTACTAACCTACAACTAACTATAAAATTTATTCCATAGATGGAAATGGTAGTGGTTTTTAAGGGAAGATTTACTCAAGTCATGAAAGTCAACACATAATCTAATTTCACCATTATTTTTTCATAATAGAACAAGGTTTGCCACCTAATTTGAGTGCTTGATTTGAAATATAATAGCTAACTCAATGAGCTTATAAAGCTCATCTCTCATCAAAGGCTCAAGCTTAGGATTAATAGGCATTTGTCTTTGTATTACTGGATTAGTTACATCCTCTAGCTCAATGGTGTGTTGAGATATACGTGGGTCAAATCCCTTGAGATCACTATATTTCCATGAAAATAAATCAACAAAACTTGCACATAACTCAATGAAAGCTTCCTTCTTTGAATAAGTACATATCTTGCCCAACCTTAATCTCTTACTAGGTGCAACTTCCATATTGGTATAGTGTTCCTCATTTAATGATAAAGTTAACTTTTCTTTCCTCGGATCATCATCACCATTGGATATGTTCTCAAGTGTGACCAATCACTTGGGTAATTTATTTGTTTTCAATTACAAAATTTTATCACCATATTGATGCAAGTACTATGACTAATTTCTTGAGGAAAATTCAGCCTCTTCTTACAAGAATTTGATAATCTAACTATCATCTTCAAACAATTTCCAATTATCATTATTATCTAGGACAAAATGCCTTAAAATCACCTTAATGTGTGACTAGACCCTTTCATTTCTTACATCAACTAGGATACTAAATTGTGTCCCAATGGCAGTCAACCCGTCTGCATTTTTTTCTCATCTCTTGGTATGGTTTGAACAATGAAGGCCTAAAATTATTCAAGCAAGTCCCATACCCTATGATTATAAGACTTAAGCAATGGGTTTTTGCATACATTAATACCTCTCACTTGGTGAACTACAAGCTCACTATCACTGAAGACTTGTAGGGCATTGACTTTCATCTTCATAGCCCATTGTAAGAAATGAACTATTACCTCATATTCAACAACATTATTTGACTAAACAAATTGAAACTTAAAAGATGAGAAATAACTTTTATTATATAGATAAATCAACATCATTCTAGCCATAGTACCATGTTTATTCCTTAATCCATCAAAGTATAATTACCAAAGACCATTTTAGACTCATCATCCTTCATCATTGGAATTGGTGCATCTTTATCATGAAAGAAATAAAAACCAAGTCCTTATTATTAAATTATCTTATAAGGATCATATTAATATGAGATAGAGTCCCATGCATCAAGGAACAAATCTGGAATCCGATCTAAAGGTGATTCATTTTCCTCTACACTATCTTTTATCACATTATTTGAGATGAGGCAATTGGTGTTCATAACACTTGGCATATAAGGTTCCAAATGGAACCATGTAATAGGATTAGAATGTATGGTTACCTTGGTACTATACCTGGTATTGATCATCAAATATGTCCAATTAGTTGATAAATATCCTCCAATCTTTGAGGTAAATTCCCTTGATAGACACATGGCAAAGTAGGGAGGCAAGTCCACCACAACCACATCTTGTTGAATGGTAACATTGAGGCAAAAATGTAGTGTCAAATTTAGATCTTTGATGATGCCTATTGTCTTTTTTGGTGACCCATATAGTTAAAATACTCCTTTAATATTTGGTTCATAGACAAGATCAAGCTTATCTAAAAATTTCTTAGGCATGATAGTATTACTAGCTCCACTATCCACCATATAGTTATGAACTAGACGGTAACCAAATATCAAAGAGAGGTATAAGGGAGGAGTTTTACTTGAATTTAACTCAGATTTGTCCCTCTTTACCATCTTATTTACTAGATGTACTTGAATCATAATTGGTTGGTATAAATTGGTTAGGATAACACCTTATTTCTCAACTAGTTCTAGGGATACCTTGAAAGCTAAAAGATCTTGGATGAACATATCCTTTTATCATAGAATATCAAGTGAATCCCACATGATAATTTTGACATTGGTTTTCTTCATCTGATCCACTATGATGAGTGAATATCCACTAACCCTTGGCTACATCTTTTGAACCACTAGTTGTTTATGAACTAGAGGTATTTAAGGGACCCTACCAGCTTCTGCATTCTATTTTTTTCATGTTATAGGGGGAGAAAGATGATATTTGGTGCTAATAGAAACATAATTTAGAGTAATTTAAACATTAGTAACTTCCTAAGCCTCATCATTGGCTCTTCTTTTATATCTAGTTATAGCTACAACTTGACCACTTAAACTAATAGTTTCACCACCATGATTGAAGGCAACATAATCATCCATTTTCCAATTTACATTAATGGAATTATAATGCCATTAAGCTTGTTGATCCTCTCCTTGGGGTACTAAATTTTTCTTTTTATACTAGCCTCCTTGAAGAGAAAACTCTTCTTGTGTCATTTGTGGCATAGCAATGTTCTGTCATACCAAGGCTTGGTCCTGAGGATCATTTGGGTTGGAGGGCTACTAGTTTGAGTCATACATAAATTTTTTTTGAGGTGGTGTGGGAACAATAGATTTTTGTGTGGAAAGTGAATTAGGATCAAGAGATGAATATAGTTTAGCTAGAACTATGGCTCCTTGTGATTGGCAAGGTGGTCTATTTTCTCTAAATCCTTGATGAGGTCTTTAATCTCTAAAAGGCTGATAAGAGGTCTGATTTTTTTGTTGATAAGGCCTAACCTAGTATTTATATATTTTGAGTTGAACTATTTCATTCCCAAAAGATTTCAATAGACTTTTCAATTCTCTAATCTCACTAGCCTGATTAGAAGGGGCTGTAACTTGAGCTTGAAGAGGTGGAATAGGGGATAATGATGGAAACTAAGGAACTTGAGGGGGTGGAATAGATTAAAACTCTTGGAATATAGGTATTAGAGGCCTTGGAGTAAGCTTACTAGCTTGTATCAAACTATTTTTTGGCTTTTATTACAATCTCATAAGAATTTGACAAGGTACTACCATCCATGGATTATATAATCCCACTAATATCAAAATCAAGGGATATTAAATAATAGAAGAAGTCATATTTAGGGGATGGTTTGATCAATTTAGGTTTTCTAGTCCATGTCTTTTGGAATTTAAGGTTGAAATCAGACATGAACTCATGAGGAACTCTCTTTATGTTAGTTAATTATTTGACTAAAGATATGTGATCATATTTTCCCTCAAATTGTCTGACTAAGGATACACCTAACTCATCCCAAGTAGCAATGTAATTAAATGGAATATTTATATACCATTGTAATGACTTTCCTTTGAAGAAAGCAACAAATAGTCTAATAGCCACATTATCTTGAACAACATTATGAATAGACCAAAGGTTGGCAACATCCTGGATGTGCTCAATAGTAGTTTTTTTACCTTATCTTGAGAAGAATAGGATAATATTAAGGGAAGATAAAAGAATGTCATCAAAATGGGCCAAATTTAGTAGACTACCTCTATTGAAAGGGATGAACACTTGATCCTTGATAGCCTTTTGGGTAGTGGGGATTGCACTACTTAATGTAATAAGATGACCATGAGATGAATATTGATTTTTTAAATAAGGTCTTATCCTATTAAATCTTACTTTATTATATGGAATAGCAGGTATCTCAATGAATTCAAGTGGAATATCTTTACTAGTTGACCTTGTAGTAACCTTTGGCATGAGAATGTTGTCTAGCCACTTGAAGAATCTTTAGCTTCAGATGACGATGGATCTCTTTTACTACTAAAAATGCTTCTCCTTAGCTCCAAATTTTAGTTCCTATAAGAGACTTGGTTCCATAGAGTGTGCTATAATTGTTGGCATCCTAGGTTACACCCTAGTTGAGAAGGGGATTGTTCAGGTCCTCTTGTTCAAACCTAGTCCAAAATGGGAATGACCTTAGGTTGTGGGTCACCTAATCTTGGGTCAAACCTCTAAATAAGGTCATATTACTTTTGGGTCTACCACTTATACTAAACCTAAACTATATCCCTTTTGGGAAAAGGGGAAAGAGATTGATAATAATCCACAAAAACATGTAAAAGGGGGGTGATGCACCAAATGTTTTGATCTTTATACTTACATAAGACATATTATAAGATAAATTTAATATTGATAAACACCTTTTCATTCACTCTTTGATAAGATTTCACATAATTATTTCACAAGGAATTGACTAGCTATTAACCTAGCATGGGAGGGTAGTTGTCCACTTCTACACTGACCAAAAGACTATTTATGCACTTAAAATGACCTATGAGAACTACCAAACACTACATGAAGGTGAGAAAACTAAAACATAGGTAAGGAAAACATAAATTCACTTAACCACATCAATGAATTCATAAGACACACTTCAACTCAACTTGAAAAATAGAGGAATTTAGTCTTATATTGCAGCAAATAGGTGTTACAATACAAATCTTGGCAGAGTCTAGTCATGCCAAATATAGGGATACTTTTCAAGGCTTAGAACCTATATTTATAGTAGAAAGGGATGAGAGAGATGGGGATCAATGTGTAGAAGGATGAAGAATGGAGCATACTAACCAAGATTTTTAATCATCTAACATTGATTCAATTAGAAAGATCATAATGTGTAAGACTACTTTTGGAAAATGGCCATAACAATTGTATCAATCCCTTTCAATCTATTTTTGGCCTACATTGATGCTCCTTACAATTGAAATTATGGGATAAAGTCATTTGAAAGATGAATTCTAGTGTTGAAGTAGTTATAATAGCTAGATCAATCTATTATGATCTTATTCTAGCATGGATTACTCCCTCCTGGTTTGTCTTTGGCATGTAAGAGTGGAGAAAAGGGTCATAATCATGTTGCTATATTTGGTGATAAACCCATAAAACTAAATTGTCTACCTACATGGCATCCATTTGAAATATTTGATCTTGTTTTCACCTAAATTGTATTCAACCTTTATTTAAAGTCTCAAGGCTTTGATTTTTGATATTGGCCCTTGATCTTGATATGGGTTTGTAAAAATGTGCCACCTAGTAACTCTCCATTTATTCTCAAGATTCTATTAACTCATTGACCCCTTGTTCTCTATCAATCTACTTTGGTATAATGGATTATACACCATTAGATCTACCTGATAGTTTCTATGATCATGACACTTGGTAACTACATATTTATTCCTAAGATCCGTTGATCTTTTGACTCATCGCTCACTGTTGATCTTCGATCATATGATTAAACATGTACCATAGATCTATTTGGGCCCATTGATCTTGTCAGTTACAATGCACCATTATATCTTTATATGTGTACTTGAGATCTTGCCACTTGTTAGCCACATGTTTAACCTAAAGAAGTGCTGAAATTTTGACTTGATGCTCACCATTGATCTTTGTTGCATGATTTAATGTGCTCCATTGGATTGTTAGGACCCACTGACATCATTGATTTCCCACTCACCATTGGATGTTGAATCTATCTTTGATGATTTGGACACTTTTCAGCCATGCATTCATCCTTGGAGCATTTGAATCCAAATGGTTATTTATTGTAACTTTAATTTGACATCCCTTTGAATGTCTAATTTTGCTTGTTCAACTTTTAGCACTTGTATCCTAAAATAGAAAAAACATCAAGACACTAGATTTGTAGAGGATGTTTATGGGACCAAAATAATCATGTCTATGCATTCCTTTAGCTTTGGTTAACCTCCCAAGTGCATATATCAAATGTGCAACTAGATCAATCTGTTCATTCTTGTATGACATGTCATGATGGTCTAGCTCCTTATGATCACCAAATTCACACTTTAAGCCTATTTAAAATATTTCAAAAGCTTAAAAATGAAAATTGATCTTCTCATGAAGTATATTTTCTCCTTGTGACATTTAATCACTCTTCAATTAGGACCCTGCTTAGCTTTTTATTTTGGATTAGGCAAATTTTGGTATGTAGGCTAAATTTGGCCAACAGGTTGATCTTGATTAAATTCAAGAATCTATAAATAAGAGGGATAAGACCACCATTTTTAAAATTAATTTGTGTAAACTTTTTATGCATAATTATCTCTATAGTACATTTGTGTTTCATATTTATTATGCTTAATTTGCAATAGGACAACTTCATTGATAGACATACATTTGATTTCATATCATGAGCCTAGCTTCATTGGTGCACAAGAGATGATGAAGGATATTTGCCTTGCATTATTGATAAAGAATTAAGAACTAAATCAAGGGGAATATCATGTTTTGATCCATATTTGGGTGATGGGATGCTCTTGGGAAGGTATTATGTATGTGCTTTCTTTCATTAGCTCTTAATTATCATTTTTCAAACCTCGTTAAAAGAGTTGGATTAGCTAGTTATGTTCTTATGCATTTTTTAAGCTTTTATTTGCTAATTCTTGATATAACTATGTTTTTAATCCATTTTTATAGTGTGCATATGATTTATTCAGTATGAAGTTTCATATATATGTGTATTTACATAAGTTTATATATATATATATATATATATATATATATATATATATATATATATGTATGTATATGTATATGTATGTATGTATGTATATATGTATACACACACACACACACACACACACACACACACACACACACACACACACACATGCACGCACACACACACACATATATATATGTATATATATATGTATGTATGTATATATATATATATATATATATATATGGAACACATTAGCTATTACTATATTCCTAGTTATTTTATTTGTATAATGCACACAGCTAATGTGTTATATCTATTACTAATTGATATTTATATGATTTATATCATGAATCTAATAAAATTTTAACTAGTGTGTGCTTCATTGATATGTATATCTACAAAACTATTTTTAAATGAATTATCATGATCATATCTTAAGTGCGAACAACAAAAAAATAACTTTGCCTTGGATTACACATTTCATACGGGATTACAATGTTAATTATGTTTCTATGATTATATATATTATCATGTTTTATATCTATACTTTAAATTATTATAATTTATATATATAACACATGATGTGCATAACTCTTTATTTTGAGATGATTTATTTACAGACTTCATCCCTCATATCAAAAAGGGACACATAATAAGATTATTTAGAGATTTAGGTCATGCCAAATAGCATATATCATAATTTAAGATATATTATATATTTAGATTAGTTAGTTTGACCATATTTAGACATATTATACATGATTTTTTGAGATAATTTATAAAATCTATGATATTATGGGATATATTTTGGCATCTTACATCATTTTATAGGAAAAGTGTATTAATTTGGGGTATATATTTTTCATCCTTAGAAATGAATTATGTTTTATTATATTTGAGGAATATATAATGATGTGGATGTATGGTAACTAAATTATAAATTTGGATCTATATCATGTTATAGTGGATGACCCTTTTACATACAAACCTAATTTCAAGGTTCCAAAAAGGGTATTTTGTTACCTAGGGAAGTCTAGTTAAGGTTACACATAATTAAAATTATAACACCACATTATCAATATAGGTAGTTGGGTCATGTAAATTAATAAACTCATACTTTTACAAATTGCATATCCTTGGGGAATGGTCACCCCATGATTTTAATTAGTCAATCTCAATAAGTAACAAATTGTTTCGCATACTATCAGGTGTATTCTTTCCTTATATTTTCAATTTCATGTTTCAATGATTCATAGACTTTTATATTTATTATTATTAAGAGGCATTTATGAATACATTTTCTTATAGGATTTATGTGGATAAAATGATGAATTTTGGTTTAAACCTATCCATACTAATAAATATCACAAGGATAGAATTCACTTTTTTAATCCTTTTAATTTAACATACGAAATACTACTTTAAAATGGGGGAACAAATAGACATACATTTTGTCTTTAAAATTTTGGAAACAATAAAATTTTACTTTCTTTAAAACACTTGGACATTGTTCATATATTTTACCCTTGAGCACACTTTTCCTCTAGATATCTATCCATATGATATCTTAGTCATATCTAGTTAAGAGATATATTTATTAAATATCACTTGATTCTATACAATAAATACTTAGTATCCTAGACAAACCATATCCATATTTAATATCCTTGTTTTACACTTCCAAATTACTACCGATAAACCCAAACAATATCAGTTAGCACAAGTATCAACCTTTATTGATATTGTCTAGGATCCATCAATGGTTATTTTTAAAATTAGGAAGTCTGAACATTTTCAACATAGAATTTTTGGTGGGTTAGTCATATAAATAATTAATTAAGTATAATATATAAACAAAAAATCACCCTAAGATCATTATAAAAACACTTAACACTCTCTTGAGACATTATAAAAAATTCATACACATATATAAAACCTTTGAAGAGTATCCCTAGGAATTACATCTAGTGAAATATGAATACACAAGGTGCAAGTTACATGGTGTCAAGTATAAAAGATCAAAAAATAGAATTACATTATAAATTATTAAATATGTTGTGGACACACACATAAGTGGGAGAGTTAAACTTGGTTTGAAACTAATTTAAATTAATGGAGTATAATTTATATTCAACCATTAAGTGGGGAGTGGTTTGGGTTAGTTCAAACCAAAATACTAACCCTGTTTAAAGGCATCTTATTTTAAAAAACCAAGTCAAAGTTTGGATAAAAGAGACAACATAAAAACATTTTAAAATGGGATCACAGAGGTGCACACACATAAAATCAAAATTTAAGTCTAAGCATACAGATCTCAAATATATTATATCCCCATTCTATGCAAGATCATTGTTGGTAAACCTTGATAGATTTAACTACTATAGGTGTTTGACTTTTCCAGTAGTGTCTAAGTAGGTTTTTAACTCTTGTTTTTAATTTTAGTGGTTGACAAAGCACATAGATCATTTCTAGATTCAGTGATAAATTTTTAGATAAATAAATAGGAATATTTACCTAAGTAAATCACTCATCTCATACTTTTTCCTATATAAATCAAGTGAAATATTTAACAATTTGTTTAAACTCAGACTAACATGTTTTATGTCATATTTTACATAGTTTGAATTTCTGTAGAGTCTCCTAAATTTTGTATATCTAAGGTGTAATATAAATAAAATACAATGATATATATTTATTGATAAGACACTAGTTCTCAAGATCCAAATTAGAAGATGTAATGTCACTATTGACTCAAGAAGTGGATGGAATTATAGCTTAAGGAGTTCCAAATTGAATACTAGGATCATGCCAAAGTATGAAATTACATCATAAATCTATGTGTTCTTTGTACTTGTGTGAATAATTATTTGTGTATCATAATACATAGGCCTGATCTTTTAGTATGGACCCTTAAAGTATTAATTTTGAAGGTGAAACAAGACTTTATTACTAATTAAAAATGTAGGAGGTGCATGGTGCATGTCATGGAGATCCTTGTACTTATATTATGAAGACAAAATAATATGATGAATTAAATGATGAAAAAATTGTATGTTTTTCAGAAATAAAATTTGTTATTTTCTTCCCCTTTCCTATGTACACACCTTAGAATAAACCAATGCATATTAGGAGAAGTCTAGAGGTATGACTAGCTTAAAAAAAAACATATCTATCATGGACTATTCCATTAAAAAATGTGAAGATCTTTATTATAGGCATTTTGGATGCTGTAGGATGCCACCCCAAGTGTGATCATACACACGTTTATACATTTTTATAATATGAAAAAGTGTGTAGTTGAAATATTTTATTTTCCCATGTGTTTAGGGATACATAGCCATTGATTCCCATAATTTTTTCAAAAAATAACTCATAAATCATAGGTCTCTATCAAATACAATGGATTTTAAGATTCCAAAGTGAACCTATACATGGATTAATAAAAATTACACAATGGTAGGTGTAATAATGCCATTCTTTTAAGAAAGTATGATAACCACATATTAAATCCTATCCATTATAATGAACATTATCTAATGCTAGTTATTTCTCACAATAAATAAAATCACAATTCCATGTTGATGGCTTCCCATATTTTTGATGGATTTTTTAAAGATATGTTTATTACTATCTTCTTGTTTGTGGTATTTATGACACAACATTGAGTTCTTGACTTGATGTGGTGTTTCATGTCCGTGTGCATGTGTATATAGTAAAATTGATATTGACATATAATTAGAGTCTTCCTAACATTAAAGTGGCTTGATGTTTTGAAATAGTGTTCCTATAAAGTTAATCTCTAGATAGGTGAACCCTTAGGAACATAAAGATGACCAAGATTATATAAAATCTTGTCAAATAAGTTGAACTCATGATATTTTTTAGTAGTTGTGATGGAAGACTAGGCATTTGTAAATTTTTTGTCAGATGATTAGATGGATACTAAATTTATAAATATATGTCCATGCATGTATATCACTATGATAAGTGCATGAAATAGTGGTCAAAAAGGAATTTTGTTACCTAGACACCCTTTCCATTTGATTTATCATGAGATGAAACTATTATAGGTAAGTCATCCATTTCATATTGGGTAATTCTGTAGATTACTCTAGATTATGATTGGAATGAATGAGCATATCCTCACCTAGATGATGAATCCAAAGTGTAGTAGAGGCAAAACACATAAAAATACATTAGAAAATTCTTGAGTACAAGATAAAAATTATATTCTAAATCTTTATTATTTAATATCCATTCTTAACAATACAAAGATTATTTTAAAAATTCAAAATTTTTAAATAGATTTATCATGCATTAAAAAAATTAATATAATAAAAAATCTACCTAAAGTTAAGGAAATTTGTTATTTTTAGAAGTATTTGAAATGTACAATTTTTATTAATTTTTCAAACTTACCATTTTTAATAACTTTATATTTTTAATAAACTGCCATTTTTAGTATCCCATTATTTTTGGTAACCCACCTTTTTATCAACCCAAATTTTTATTAACCTAATATTTTTAATAAATAATTTTCTTATATACCACATAACTATAATGTAGTTCTTCCATTGATTAACTTCTTTCAAAATAGAACACAATTATTTATCATACTTGGATTTCTATAGAATTATACAATTGAAAATTTATAAGTGGCGTGTGACTAGATGTCTATGTTGTATGATTACTATGCAAAGGGCATAATTAGATACATAAATGTGAAATAAAAAGGATTGTGTAATGTTTAAAATTATAACAACATGTGTTTCATAGAGGAATTTATTGATATTCTCAAAAGTGCATTTATATGTAGATGTAAAGTTAAAGGTTTCTCTAATGTGCATGATTTAATTAAGAGGTCATGCAATGTTTGATAAATCAATAAAAAATATGAAATATAAGTTTTCATGTCCAAGAAAAATAATTAATTCTATGATTTTATAGGAATTGAGTCAATCTTGGATAACCTTGAACTTATTCATAGCTACATGTATACCACTATGGTTGATTATGTAAACTAGGTACTAGATGATTTGAATGTTGAAAGAACACATGGAAAAGTTAAATTTTAAAATTTTCTTATGTAAAGTGTCTAGGATGTGAAAAATAAATGCTCCTCCTAAGTCTTGTTATAAACATGAATGCCATCCAAGTATAGAATTGTGAATGACTAAAAACATTTCCTAAGTATGTCATCCATTAGGTATATGATTTTTTACGGCAGATTAGTCAATAAAAAAGGAATGAAAATAAATTCATAAAATACTTCCTATGTATTAGATATTTTATCCTATATTTATTCAAAATTGACTAGAATGTGGAGGTAACCTGACTTAAGGTTGATCTTGGTAATGTATTGAACTCTTAAGATTTGGTCCAAAAGGTTTTGATGTGAAACAATGGATATTGATTATTAACGATGATTAGTTTAAATGTGCAATATTATTTAAAAAAGAGTTATGTCCCATGTTTCTTTGGCATAATTAATATCAGAATCCCTTAAGGATAAGAGATAGGCATGATCATTCCTTAATGAAAGAGATCATGTAAAAAAAAGGGCTTCATCATTCTCCCAAATTTATATGATATACATAGTTTTTTTGTAAGAGGAGCTATAAAAAATAAATCAATGCAATGTTTTATTTTATATTGTGATGGGAAGAGTTTAATTTTTAAAAATACTTCACCATATCACTTTAATAAAATTTGATTTTCTAGTGTTGTGTCAATGTTACCATAATGTGTACCAAAAATATTTTATTTATCTCCTATATAGGTGACTTAGAGCTAACCATAAGTAGTTAATAAAATTACATGCACAAGATTATTTTATGACATTTTGTGGTAGGTACAATGGTGATGTTATTTATAGTAAATGAATCAAAGTGGTTGAAGAACTAATTTTTTATGTGAATAATCCATTTTATGGTTTCACATGATATATATCTTCATGATATAACAAGTAGGATTTATGTCACAAACCCAAATTGGTGTAATGTCACAAGTGACATTATCCATTGTTGTCTTTAATTTTTACTAGAAGGTACAATGTCAAATGTTTTCCTAACTATAGCAACCTAAGTGATTATGGGTACATATGTGTTACAATTGGAAGCATGATATGTTACACCAAATATTTTGAAATGATGTTATTTTTAATCCCACTATTAAATATGGCATGGATAGGTTGTCCTTAATCCCAATAATTATTGTGGAAGAGATGTTGGCACTCTTATTAAGTTTCTAGTGTCATGAAACTAGTGTTTATATACAAACTATCTAGATCAACATCATTTGTGGCTTTAGGACTTAATGTAGATTCCAAAATCAAATATTTCTCTATGAAAAATTTAGAATTATTATGTGTGTGTGAGTGATAATAATCTGATCTATTCTTATATTTTTATGAGTTAAAAGGCACATGATATTTTTAGTATTAGGTAGACTTCTTAGGATTCTCTCCCTATCAATATGCATTTTTATTTTGAGATGGGGTATGAGATGACATGTTATGCATAGGTTAGCTCTTCTACATGTTGAAATATGAAGAGGCAAAACACTTATTCATATTTTCCTTATCTTAAATCTTTGAATCCTTGAAATAATATTTATCTAAATAGTTAGAATTCAATAAATATATATTCACACACATACAAGGTGAAAATATATTTATGTAATTAAACACATTATGTTGTTTCATGAATTTATCACACATGTGTGTAGTGTAGTCATGGAACTCACTGGTCTAGTCTTCCATCTACTAATCCTCGTATCTTCACCATTTTTTTAACTTGATATATTCATATTTTTAGTGGTGAAGATGATAATTTTCCTTTTTATAACATCAACAAAAGTATTTAAAGATTTTATTATAATGAATTATTTTGCACACTATGTATCACGAGTTTCCCATTAATGAACCACCAAAATGGACATATTAAACATGGTGAAGATGATATTATCAACATGAGTGAATATATTTATAAAAATTTATGCTTCTAGATGAAAAATCTAGGCATCCAATATTGTGTAATTGATCTTGCTTTCAAACATGGAGATGTTAAGATTGACTTGCACTTTGAAACGGGTCTACTATTGAAACAAATTATGAAAATTATATGGGAAGGAGAAAATGAGGATGTTTTGAGATGAACAATAAATTATTTAAATTTCCCAAAGATTTATGTATTTTGTGCTTCTAGGGCATCTTTAATGAGATTTTGTACATGTGTGGATACATTAAGATTCTTTTAGGAGTTATTCATCTAACTATTTTTATGTCATTATTAAAGATATGATTAAATGGATCCAAATAATAATCCTTAATTTGATTATTTCACTCTTTTTTTTACATGAATAATAAATATATAATTTTATAAAACCAATGATCCATATAGAATTTCTTAGAACTAGGTGTGTGGTGGACAAATCCACACTTAGAGATAATGAGTGGAATTTATAATACATAGTAAATATTAAATAGACTAATAAATAAAATAATATTATATATAAGTAAAATATTTATAGGTATAAATTAATAATATATTAAATATTTAAAATATGAAAAGAAAAAATGTGAATAATGAGTCAGTAACACTAAGAGTGCAAGTTTTTATATCAAAAGGTACATCTTTTCTAATTGCATAGATTATTTTAAAATAATACATGACTACATATTTGTTTTAATGTTAAATTAAATATAAAAATTATTATTTATAGTATATGTATGATCTCTTACCTCTACGGATGCATATATTCTAGATTACTCGTTAGATGTTAAATTTAGTTAAATAAAATATTTATATGCATATTAATACAAGGTGATAGCTATAATTACAATAGTTTATGAAAGATAAACTAAAATTTCAATCCATATTCACTAACCAAATTACAATTATTATCCAACATGTGGCATGCCATGAAGATGATTTGGCATTATTCGGGTTTGAAGTGTGCCCCTATCATGTTATGTGGAAAAAAAATTATATAAAATGAATACTGATGTATATTTTTTCATGCACATATCTATAATAATATCTAGCATGTGGAGAATAAATATTCCATATGGGTGATCCAATATAAGGATGTGATGTGATGCATGTTATTAAAAAATTTGTGAACATTGCATGTGCAAGTTTATGGAAGGATGTAAAATATATGAGTGTTGTGACATTAGGAGTGAAAAACCACAAAAGTTATGAGTGTTGCGAAGTGATTGAATAGAAGTGAATATGTCACATCCCAATTTATATCTAAGTTTAATAACCTTATGATCCATGGATTTTCATGGTTATATTTGATTAACTACTATTTGATTAAACTTCATTTCATATGTTGATTATGGGACAACTATACGTTACTTAATTTACATGATTGATTAGCTATGGAGTTAGTTGTACTTTTATATTATATACTTGATCATCTTTTTTACTATTTATAAAATAGTTTTTTTTCTACTATATATATTTATGTTTTGGGCTAGCTACCTTCATTGTTGTGAGGTAGATGCATGCTAGATCCATCCCTCAGAGTGTGATAGAGGGAGGGCGTCATCAAACAGGGTGGTGTAGATGGAGGTGGGGGATGATAGAGATAAAATATAGAAACCCACACACACACCATAGTAGATTAACATGCTTTATGCTAATTTCTTGATTTAGATAGCTATATTATGTTTTTATGTTACCTGCATTTAAATGATTGTTAATATGAATTATATTATGATCTTGTTTCTATTGATGATCATGTTGATTTAGTTATATGATGGCACTAATCTAGTTGTGTTACTACATCAATAGTTTTTTATGTTATTTCTTGGTTGATTGAGTAAATATATACATGTCTTTTGTGACTTATTAACATTTAGAATATAACTATGTATATTATGAATAATGCTTATTTGAATTTATTGTTGTAGGTATTAGACAAATTTTAATACTATGTTTGATTAGTGTGTTAAGTATTATTGATGCTTATAAGGTTATTATTATCATTCATAATATTTGGAAAAAAACTATATTATGTCATTAATAAACTATAATTCTCTGTTAACAATGATGGATGACATTAGTTGGCATGGTAATTATGATATTAATGTTATTGACTAATGATTGTTATAAATCCTTCTACCTAGGAAATAAACATGATTATATACAAGTCAATTTATGTGGTTTCATTACTAAATGATAAAAATGAAACATCATTATGTTTAACTTAGTGATGACTAAGGTTGAATTACTCTTATAATTAAATAATGATTATATTGTTTACATAACCAAGCAAAGTCATAATGATAAGGAATGTTTAATGGACTTGTTAATATTGTCAATGGTATTTTAATAGTCATAATCTATATCGACCTTGTCATATGGAATTCTAAGTCTTGATGGACTTGTTTTTAGTCAACATAGCATGGAAATTATAATGTTTAATGAATTTTATAAAGTTGAATGTATGAGTATTGAATGACGTTAGTGAACATGCATATTTTTAAGGATTATAATATTATTAATTGAGAAGGTTTGAGATGATTAGGGTTTCTAATTAGTCTTTGAATTAAGTTAACAATAATTTAACAAAACCATTATTCAGATGGAGGTCTTATGCATGAGGAAAAGATGACAGACTATTAGTTTAATTAGCTATCTGTTTGCATGAATAGACTAAGTTATAATTATGGCTGAGAAGTTTGGGGAATATATAGGATGATGGAGGAGAATAAAATAAAGAGGAGAGAGACTTAGATAGATATGACAACATAGAGAGAGAATGACTGGCAAAAAGAATAAGAGAGAACAGGTTTGAGCTATTCTTGAAGAATAAGAATGAATATTATTAAACAATACTAGGTTGGTGATGTATTTAATTTCCTAGATATATATGTGGATGAATTATATATATGATTTCATAAGGGTTTTAAGTAGTTTCATTTTATTGAAATTATGCATAAGGATAAAGGTTTAGCCCTATGGATGGCTTAGGCATCCACATAACCAAAATTATATCCTTAAAATCCCTAAGCCTAAAAAACTAAGATTGTGTGAAGCATTTTTTATTAAATATAAATTATGAGTTTTGAGTGGATGAAATTTTGTGTGTTAATTAAGATAATTTGAACCCTAGTCATAAATAATTAAAATCTCATAATATATACAACAAACGAGCAATCATATATTTTGTCAAGGAGTCCATGTGTGTGTGTGTGTATAGACACATATACTCTCTCTCTCTCTCTCTCTCTCTCTCTCTCTCTCTCTCTCTCTCTCTCTCTCTCTCTCTCTCTCTCCCCCCCCCCCCCCCCCTCCCTCTCTCTCTCTCTCTCTCTCTCTCTCTCTCTCTCTCTCTCTCTCTCACTCTCTCTCTCTCTCTCTCTCTCTCACACACACACACACACACACACACACACACACACACACACACACACACACACACACACACACACACAACACACACACACACACACACACAACACACACACACACACACACACACACACACACACACACACACACACACACACACACACACACACACACACACACACACACACACACACACACACACACACACACACACACACACACACACACAAAAGTGCAATCATATTTTATTTCAAGGAGTCCATGTGTCTACACACACACACACACACACATGGACTCCTTAAAAAAATATATGATTGCACTTTTGTTTTATGTATATATGTACATGGAATCCTTGACAAAATATATGATTGTGATTTTATTTTATATATTATGAGATTTTAAATGAACTAGATAACATCAATGGGTGAGGGTTGAAAATTTTAGTAAACTCTATATAAGTTATTGGGTCATGTAGATTCACTATTAGATTTAATATAAACCCTGCTATGTCATTTTTTCATACTAAAATGAGTTATGAATTATAAATTCAAATAATGGGAATCTAGGTTATATTAATTCAAGTTTGAATGGATACCCTAGTAGGGTATGACTGAGATGATAGTTTGAGCTCCATCTTTGAACTAGTAGAAATATTTTTTGCCCAAACAATTAAAACATGTATGACCAAGTGAGTAGGGTCTTAGTGACTAAATGGATAAATTAGGTATGGTCAATGACTACATAAATCTAATTTTAAACTTGTTTGGGAAATAGGGTTTTAAGGTATAAAATTAGGTAGCTAAAAAACTAAAATACACAGATGTATTCCATAATTCCATATATGAAGTAGTGAGTGTAAATACATCAATGTATATACTTTTAATTTCACATAGGATTTAGTTATTTTGCTATAGTCTATATTGAGCATACTCAAGTTTTTATAAACTACATGGAAAGTTAAGACTTTTAGATAATACTAGGATGGGTTAAATGCATTTTTTGAGTTGTCTATAAATGAAATAAGACATAAATATATAACTTGGTATAAATAAATACCAGTTATAAGTCTAAAAAGAATTATTAGGAGACCTAAAAGTGTGTGTGTGTGTGTGTGTGTGTGTGTGTGTGTGTGTGTGTGTGTGTGTGTGTGTGTGTGTGTGTGTGTGTGTGTGTGTGTGTGTCTATATATATATATATATATATATCAACACACACACACATATATGATGTATGTATGTATGTATGAATGATATTTAAGGCCCAAGGTTAATGGATCAAAAGTGGTGAAGGATTAACATTGGGGAAAAACCTAGGGTTTCTACAGATCAGAACACATCTCTCAACATCTAGGCAGAGTTACATCCTTCAATCCATCATAGCATTTATGTAATGATAGAGGAGAACCAAAATATAAACTATTTTTGTATCCCTCCACCCTAGATTGGGAATTTCATTGACACTCTCCTCACCAAGATTGGATATCCCCTTACGGCCAACAAATTTAGCTTTAAAAATACTCCCACACCAACATCAAACTATCAAGTATTTGTAGGGGTAGAATAGGAGGATCTTTAAGGAAGTTTCCCAAGAACTATGGTGCCACCCTCAAATTTATCCAAGTGACAAAGATAGAGGAAGCAAAAATATATCAACCTCTCCAACACCACATACAGGGTAAGTATAGATATGAGTCTTTGTAGGGATAAAATTATATTATACAATGAAAAAATCCTCATTGGAAGATTCCATGACCATTTCCTTAAGAATTGTAGTTTAAAATAATGGATAAAAAACATCATGGGTCATATATTAGGCTACACACCCACTCTTTAATGGGGTGTCATGGTTTACCTTGTTTTGCTTTTCAGATCAATAGAACCAATGAAGAGGGTGGGATTTGGTTCTAGGGAAACTCCACCCTCATCATAACTAGATGGCATGTGGGATTCAACCCAAAATGGAAATACATATCCAAGGATATTATTTTGGTAAGAATTCCCAAGCTATAACTAGAGTTTTGGGCTAAAATCATCTTTCAAAGCATTAGGGAATCACTTGGAACATACTTGAAAACCCATCACAAAACAACTACACAATATAATACATTGGTGGCTCTCATTTGTGTTGAGATGGACATTTCCAAAGGTCTTCATGTTAATATTTAGATCGAGATGGGTGAGAAAATCTATGTATATATCCTTTATTACATAAAGGTGCCCTTCTAATACACATAATGTCACTACCATGGACATTTGAAAAATAGATGTCCCCACACTAGAAAATAGAAAAAACAAAACACTTTAGGGAATATGGACCTATTGGGTTAAAAACCTAAGTTAAATAATCTAAATCTTGGCATGGATCTAGGTTATGATAAGCATGATACATCTTCAGAGGTAGGGAATATATCCACTAAGAACATGGACACTCCAGTCACGAAAAAGAAATCCCTTGAGTCTTTTTCTCCACAACTTGAGAAGCTTCAAATATCTATAGAAGATCCTTATTTAAATTTTTTGGGAACAAATCTTCTTCAAATAAGAAGAGGACTACAAATCAAGAGGATGTTTTATATAAGAGTAGGTAATCAAGGCTAAAAAACCATCTCTTTCCAATAAATCTCTTTATCAATCTTCTCTTCTCATGAATAAGCAAGGGTATTGACTCCAAATGATTCAAAAACAAGAACCTAAATGATTCCACCATATATAATATGGGACTAGTTGAAGATCAAACAATGGATGAATATTTCCCATTAAAACATGTAATCAACATAAAGGAGCCATTGTTGGGATCTTACTCTGTGGTCTATGAGATGGAAAATACCACACACAAGAGTGATGTTCTAACTCAGGGATCCCTTTCAAAAAATATACTATCACCATGTATTGGGACAATTTTTGCTCACAATGGTACTTTTGAGAACAATTAGTGAAAGGCGAGGATAAAAGGAAAAGGAATTTATTCCATTGGTGACACTAACATCACATCCAATAGAGATTCAAGGCCATTCAAGGGAATTAGGTATTTAAATAGATCTTAAATAAAATCATCTTCCAAGAAACATAATTTTCTTACCATCATGGGAGGATTGAAGGAAACCAAGTGCCACACATCTCATCATAATAGAGGGTGGTGAAAACTTTTCTCAAATGCACAAGAGTAAGTAGAATGAAAAATTCTTACTGGCACACAATAGAATATTAAGAGGGCCCTTAACAGAGTAGCCCCAAAATTGAGTTATAAATGATCATTACATCATAAAATATTAAAGGCATAAGGATGGCCTTAAATAAAGGTCCCTAAAAATATTGGATTACAAACACAAACTAGACTTTATATTCTTATAGGAAACCATGTGTGCAGAGGTTGATGCACAAAAATATCTCAAAAAATGTCTTCCATATTGGACTTTCTTAATCAATGATTCTATGGTCAACTTTGGGGGTTTTTCCCTAGGATGAAAATATAACATGGTCTTGAATACCTCCATTAAGACACCAAACTATATACTAGTCACTTTCTTCTCAAGAGAACACAATATGGATCTAGATATCCTTAATGTATATACATCCTCTCATGGGAGACAAAAAATATGGAATGACCTAGGCAACTTTAGTATACTTATTATTCCATACCTTGTCCTAGGGAGAAGCCTAAATTTCACCACACACCTCTTGAAAGTGTGGGGTATACATTATAGGGATGACCCCATGACTAATTTATTTTTGGATCTCTTACAATGCTTCAACATGGTGGATGTCTCTCCTACTATCATGAAACCCACTTGGTCAAATCATTGCTTTGTATAGTATGGTATATCAAAAAGGATTGATCATTTCTTGTTTAAAGAAACACCTCTGCTAAAGTTCATCTCACATAGAGCTTTTACTTTGAAACAACATTTTTTTACCACCATCCTATCTAATTAGAAATGGTCACTAGACTGAAGTAGCCACCAATGCCTTTCAAATTCAACCCACATTTTTTGGAATATGAATACTTCAAGGACCTTATCAAGATTACATGGGTAAAATTCAATAGGGGTCAAGGTGAACATGCTATGGTATGGCTCCAACAATATCTAACTAGATCAAAGACTATTGCAAAATCTTGGGCCTAGTGTTTTTCAGGACAATGAACAAACTCTAAAATTTATTAGAAGGATAAATTTAGAATTGTGTGGACACTTATCACCAAAAACAACACAATGCATAGGTACTTAATGAATTGGACAAATTAGAGAAGGAGAAATCTATATTATTGGCTTAGAAGGAGGAAAAATGGAAAAGAAAAAGAAAAAATATGTGGTTAGTGGAAGGGGATAACAAAAAAATATTTTTACATAGATGTGTCATGGATCAGAGGACAAAAAATACTATTTGGAACATTTGTGACAATCAAGGATAGGAATGCAATGATTTCCCCTCTATCTCCAAGGCACAGGTTAATCACTTCCAACAAATCTACATGGAACCACCAAGAGAAAATATAAGAGATATTATGGTGATTGATAATTTTTTTGATGGATGGGTGGATAAAAATCAAAATTAGATGCTCATAAGGCTGATCACTCTAAAGGAAATATAGTACACTCTCCATACCTTTCATCTTGGGAAAGCCCCTAGATTGGATGGATGGATGGTGGAAATTTTCACTAGTTTCTAGGACTTCTTAGTGGAAGACTTACTATAGGTGGTGGAGGAATCATGGATCACTAGAAGAATCCACAACCCCTTCTCTACCACTTTCATATCTAAATTTACAAAGGATGAATACCTTTATAGCTTTGAAAATTATTTCCCTATTTCCCTTTGCAATCACATCTACAAATTTATCTCTAAGCTCATCATTGCCTAGCTTAAGCCAATCATTTTTAAACATATTTCACTGGAATAGTTTAATTTCTTGGATAATCAAAATATCCATGAAGCCATTGGATTGTCTTAAGAGACCCTTCACACTATAAAAACTAAACCCTAGTCTACCTTTATCTTAAAAATTGATTTATCAAAGGTATTTGACCATATCAATCAGCTCTATCTATGGCTCATTTTAACCCAAGTTGGCTTCATCCCATATTTAATTAATTGGATTGAGGAGTAATTTAAATCTATTTACTATGAATTTCTTGTTAATGGAGCTGATTCCACTTTTTTATCCCCTACTAGAGGTTTGTGCCAAGGTTTTCCACTATCACCTCTCCTTTTTCTTCTTATTGTTGAAGCTCCCAGTCAGCATATCCACCATGAGCACAATGCTAGAAATATAATGGGTATTAAAATGACATCCAACATTTTTATTTCCCACATTATCTTCTTTGATGACATCCTCATTTTTATAAATAGTACCATACAAGAATTAAAAGCATATGATAAAATCTTTAAGATATTTACCTCTGTTATGGGCATGCTAATCAATATGAAAAATCTACCATTTATTTCTTCAACCTTCCCATGCCACATAAAACCTACTTAGGGTGGTGTTACCTTTCCCTACTCCACCCCTTAATGCCAATATAAAATACTTGGGTTTTTTTTAAAAGCAAATGATTATAGAAATGCAGATTGGTTATGGTTATTGGAAAAACTTCAATAGAGGATTACAATTTGGTATAATTGGTGGATCTCTAAGGTGGGGAGATTGGTCTTGATAAAAAATGTCATGTAACCAATCTCGGTATATTATCTCTCTTTAACCTATCTACCAGGGAAAATCTTGAATAACATCAAACAAATTTGTTTAAAAGTTCTCTAGACTGAGAATAAAGAACATACTATCATTCCACTCATCAAGTGGAGAACTATATCAAAACCCAAGTCTGAAGGTGGATGGGGGATTAAATATCTCAACATCTTCTTGAAATCTCTTCCTAAAAAATATGTGTGGAATTTGATCAAATCTGAAGGTCTATGGTAAAAAATTATACTCCACAAATACATTCATCCCCTCACTATCATGGATTATATTAGGATGCATACAAAAAACACACCAGAGGGTCAATATGATGGAAAGTTATTGTGAAAACATTTGAAACTATTGGGAAAATTTTGGCATGGATTCCAGGAGATGACACTAGGATACATATTGGCATGGATGCCATATATGGTATTTTGAGTGAATTAGGATTCATAGAACTATAATGCACTTTATAATAATAACATATACTTATAATGGTTGATACATATGATCATGTCTAGGCTGATAGATGGAATTTTGGTTAGATGGAGGCTGATAGGATGGGTATCGTGGGTCAGATCGCTATCTAATGGGAAACATACATGCTTAGACTCATTTCATGTGGTATTCACCTCACATAATGTTTGGATGAGCTATGTTGGGCATACAATAGAGAAGGAGGGATTTATACTATTAATCAAGGTTATATTGATTTGAGACCTCAACACATGGACATTCTCACCCCTTGGTGGTGGAAAGGTCTGTGGAAGATTAAAGCCTCATCAAAGTCAATTATACACTTTTGGCTTGCTCTACATAATAGATTACTCACATGGGACAACTTATAGTGGAAGGGATGGATTAGACTTGGTATTTGTTTTCTTTGCCAAAATAGTCCAAAAAGCATAAATCACTTATTTTTAAAATTACCCATTTACTAGGGTAGTTTGGGATGCCACTAATGTTGTATAGGCTGGTATCACATGGGAAGGTGAATCTCTCCTCTACATTTGGAATAATTGGTCAATGCATAGAGGATATTCATCCATCACTTTACATATCCCTGTATAGATAATGTGGGCTATATGGATCACCAAAAATGAATTTGTTTTCATGGACAAGAGCCCCACTATCATCTCCACCTTAAATAAGTTCAAGTATTCTAAACTTCCCACTACACAAAATAAAATAAAGTCTCAATAATGCATAATAGCTATTCAAGTGGATAACACATCCCCAAATGTCTTCTATGATGGTGCCTCTTGAGGTAACCCAAGATATAATGGAATTGGTAGATTACTTATTTTCCATGGAAACAAGATCACCTTTAGGCATGAGATGGGATGGAACATAAATAATTTGGTAGAACTATACGCTATACACATGACACTCAACATAGTGATGGATTATGGTATTGTTGATTTGAATATCTTCTCAAGCTCTTAAAATTCATGTAACTAGCTTATAATAAAAGCACAATGCCTCAATATCTCTCTTCATTATCTTCTAGATCACACTCTTATACTAGCATCAAACTTTAGACACATATCTTTCTCTTGCATCTTTTAGGAACACAATATAGAGGTAGATCAACTAGAAAAGGAAACATGTAACATTATAAAAGGTAAGATTATCATCACCTTTAATCATGATGATGATTCCCATACTGATATGGATATTTGCCTTAGATAACTAGTCTAGTCACTACATCCCATAATGATGTCACTCTCATTTGGGTGGATTACCATTTTTCTTTCTTTTTGGGTCAAGGCTTTTGTTTCCCCAATTGGTTTGCTTAATATGCTAAGGGTATGATATCCTTTGGCACACAAATTCACTGTATCCTCCTATAGGATGAATTTTTTGTTCATTTTCCTTCTGAAAAGTCTCATACTAGATGTATCTTTCTATTAAATTGAATAAAGGGTACTAAAACTTTTCCTTTTGAATACACACACACACACACACACACACACACACATACTTGGATATGATATATATGTCATGTTTTATTAGTTTATAGGATTTTGGAAATTAATACAAAGGTTATGTTTATATAATTATTAATGTAACCTATTATGTAAATATCATGAGATCCATATGAATAATCTTATGAATAAAATTAGATTGGCTTTTATTATGAATAAGAGTTAAAGACATCAAATATATTTATTATATTGATTGATTTATGTCTTTCAAAATAATAGAATTGGTAAATTATTTTTGGTTGAGTTTAGATTGATATTTGAATATATTATGTGCATATTTAGTCAAAGCACTAAATTGGGAATTGTATGGTATTATGAAGTTTTGTGTTAAAACATTATAGTTTGAAGGTATACTTTTAGTATGCATGATACTCTAAGCTTAGGCATAGTCAAAATCTACTTAGAGTATACTATATACATTTTCATATTTTTGATTGAATGGAATATTATTTATAAAACAATGTATTCTAAAAGTATTCATAAATACATGGTATAAACAATATGATTTTTGACACTATATTAAATATGGAACTATTATACCATATATATATATGCATATAACCTATTCAAAGTCATGACCATTACATTCATAAAAATTATATGTAGGATCTTTGTTAAGTGTTTTATGTTTAGTTGAAGCATTTAAATATAAGACATTCAAAATGTTAAATATAGATAATTTAAAGTTGTTAAATAACTAGTTTTTTCTTATATTTGTGAAATATGTACAAGGAAATAAGTTGTGATTAATGTTTGTTAAGTGAATGAATTTTTTTTTGAGTTACATATTGATATTTAGTAAATTTTAGTCTAGATATGAATCTTACCCAGATGGTATGTTTTCTATTGAGGGCTATTTATGGATCTATTTATCATTCTCTAGAGTAATAAGATTCATTACATAGAATTTGATGGACTAAGTGCGTGTATTTGATTTTACCATACTTAGAATATTTTATATATTATAATAGGAATATTTTGCTTGAATCTATTGGAATATATCCATAGTCAAGGCATCCCAACCCCTTATCATCATCTTGTCCCTATCCCACCCATGGGGATTTCTGTTTGAGTAACCATTTGGCTTGTTTCTCCTTGCATGCTCCCTCAAGTGGGAAACATACCTACTAATAACATTCTAATTAATGAAATGGTTTTTATTTGAAAACTTACTAAAAACATTTTAATTCACAAAATGGTTTTTATTTGAAATGAAATTGCTCCTTCCACTTCATCTAATTGTAATGCCCTTTCAAAGAGGGGCAAAATGTATGCACCTAAATTTGCTCACCCTAACCATTTTACTAATCTTTCTATTTATCCTAATTAATGTCATAACCATAGTCCTAATTAAATAATTAAATACCAACCCCACTTATCCATATTCATCCATTAACCTTACCCCTTCCCACTTCTTCATTAATTCATCTAAATCCCTATTATCCACTAACTAATCCCACCTATCCATTATTTGGGAATTTAAAATTCATGAACCACCTACCCACATACACTAGCCCACTCATAGGCTCTCCTACATCCCTAGTCCCTAATTACCTACCTAATTCCTATCCTAATCCCTCACTTATTATAATTAATCCCTAATGAGGTTATAGAATTCTCCAATTCTATAATCTCCTCTAACTTGACCTTTACTCTCTATAAGCCTCCATTCTAGAGGCTTCCAAGGAATTTTTAATTCCTTAGAAATTCCTCCACCCTTGATACTCATGGCTCAACTTTGAATTTGAGCCATTAATATTCCTCCCCTTGGCTTACTTATATAATCCACTCCTCCATGGCCAGGCTAACTAGAAATGACAAGAATTTAAGGAAGCCATACAATATCCATGCCAAATCCACAATCATAATAATTGATCAAGTTGTCACCATGTCAAAATTCTAAGTCTAATTATAATCAACAATCCAATAATTTGATTTTAAGATCTTGGAAGGAGGCTAGTTGAAGCAAGGAATTGGTAAGATCATATTCACCTTTTTGATTTGTTTTCATAATCTCTCCTATTGGGTAGTTTGATATTTTGGGAATTTTGATATAATTACATAATCAAATCTGTTTAGCTCAAAATTTCATCTAAATTTAAGTAACTACGGTGGGATATCCCCTCCCAATTTAACTTATTTTCATCTTAGATGTGTTTTGGTATCTTACAGGGCTGATTAGTTGAAGAACAAGCATCAAATTTTGCCAAATTGTCACACCTAGGTGAATTGCATTTTTACTATGAAAAACTACTGATTTGCAATCATGGTATTGTACTTGGGAGTTGTAGTTTTTCACTAAACACCAAATATTACCTATTAGTAGCTAACACTTTTTGCAAGTTTCTAATTTTCCATAAAACCATGACTTTGCAAGTCACGATTTTGTCTATAAAGTCACAATTTTGCTTGAAATTATGTGATATTGCCTTGACTACTAACCATTTACATTTTTATAGGTTTTTGGATATTTTGTAATATGGACAATTTATAATTAGTGATTTTATATATAAATATGTGGTTTTGTCTTATAACTTGTAGTTTTGTTGGATATACTATTTCACCAAGCATAAATAGTTTTTGCATTAATCTTCAGCTTCTATAGGCCTATAACAACTATTTCTATCTTATAGGGCTAGAAGTTATAGAATATTGTTTATAATAATAAGGAAAACCCTATTCTTGCAAAAATATTTATTTAAAATAATAAGCATTAGGGCATTTTTGGCTAACAATTTTTATTTTGTGTTGTTTATTGACAGGAAAAGAGTAGAAACCATCTAAAGAAAACTAAACTTCCATGCTTACCCATTTGGTCACTTTCTATAATATCATAGATCAAGAAGTAGTGATTTTTTTATAATTTAAATTATTTTTCATATAAATAAGTGATATTATCTTTATCACATTTTTAATTAATCTAAACAAATTAATTACCTATTTAATCTTCTGGGCATAAATTTGATTCCTATGTAATTTTTTATCCCTGTATATGTTTTTATTGCACCTTTTGTTCTAGTTTTAAGTATAATTATAAGATATTAATAATTTTTATCCATGTTACAAAATTTATAATTGTAAAATTAAAATTTTGTAATAAAATCCATGATATTACCAAAATTGTCATAGTTTTGTAGAAAACTTGGTAGTAACAACTAGTGGTTATCCCCTTTCTTAGAAATCATGACTTTGTAGTCGTGATATTGCCAAAAAACCATGATATTTCACTTTATGGAAGTGATATTGCATTAACTGACTATGTATCTATTATTTTATCCTCAAAATTTTTGATTTTGATCTTCATTTTTGCCTTTAAAATTATCTTTTTTGAGTGCATTTTGGAGTCATTTTCAATGATCTTTAGGCCATTCCAGCTATCCCTTAAGGCCTAAATTACATTTAGTTTTGTGGGCACTACACCTTGACCTTAACCTATACCACCATAGGGAGTAAATTGGGGGAACTACCCCTTAAACCTATAAGGGTTGCTTCCCCTTGACCCTATTGGGGGCTGCCACCACCAGACCCCCATGTCATAGCCCCCTCACCCAAAGAAGTTATAGAGCCAAATCATGATTTTTTTAGTGATATTTATTAAGGATTATTAGACTAATATTTTGTTTCTTATAGGGGTGAATATATAAGTGATTTGGCTTGATAACATATTATTTTATAGGTCATATATTTTGTCTAATATCTTGTCCTATAGGCTGCCCTTTCATGATTTCTAACTAAAACTACTAATCACTGTCTTACAGGCTACCTATTAAAGACATTTTGGCATATTGAAAATCATTTTGTCTAAGACTTTTATTCTCTTTGTTTAGATCATGTTTTCTAAATTCAATTATCTATATATTGTCTATCATTGATCTTGTATATGTCTCACATCTAATTTATCAATTAATTAATCTTTTTAATCTGATTGTCTATCACCCAAGGGATATAATGGTGTATGATCTCCTCCTTATGTCCTTAAAATGATTCTTAGAGGATTAAAAACCACTAATAAACCCTCAAATTTTTATTTTCTATGGGAAACATGACATGGAATTGACACCCATGCACTTTCCATAGTCTTAGGAGGATAATGATAGTAGATTTCACCATAATGCACTAATCCAAACTCTATATTCTGGTGGAGTATAAATATCAGGGACAACTATTGTTAGGCTAAATAGTTGATCCAATATAGGTCTTCTATGAAAGGAAAGAGTTAACTCTATAAACTAGGTATTATAAAATACCCTATACATACTTGGGACCCACTATACCTAATGTATATCAGGGATAACCCTAGAGAGCCCATGCAACCTAGATTAAGACCTTATGACTATAATAGGTGACCTATTATTAGATTTAGGACCAGATCCCAAGTGATCATCATGTGTAGATAGGGTTGAGAGGGGTTGGGGGATTTTTTAATGGGTTACTAGCCTATATCCTCACGAAGAAGTCATTAGATGATGTACTCATCAATTTACACACCCATTAGTTTACTAATCTTAGGAATGTGCTCTTCTTGCTTTGGTATGTGTCATGATAGACTAGTATTATTTGTGAGCTAATTCAACATTTCACCCAAACCCATACATGGATATGTAGGCATTGTATATTTATCCTCATTTTTTATAGTCTTAGTCATCTTATACATCCATCCTTCATCATATCTTGTACATCCTTCATCTTGTACAATCATGTCTATCTTATACATTCTATCTCATTTCAACCCTATTTTAATCCAATTTTGTTTTGATATATTTATCCCATCCTTATCGAACCATTTTCATCTCAATTCCATCTTAATTTATTAGATTTTAGGTCATACACATGTCCAAACCATCTCTATTTCATCATCATTTGTATATCCCATTATCCCATAACCTAATCACATATCCATCTCACCTTGAGCAATTCAATCTATGGTTTTGAGATAGTTCTCTTATTATCCATCCATATCATCCTATCATTCTAGTCCACTATCACTCATCACTTGGTTAGATCTCATACATATTCAATATCCTTCTAACATCTTGTCACTTTATTAGTTTAGATCTAACATCCAATCAATCATCAATCTAGTCATCTTACCTATTCAAAACTATCATCCATCCAATCATCATCCTCCTATTTTTAATTTAGGCACTAGCGAAACCTAATCCTCATGTTAGCTTGAAAACTAGGTATTGTCAATATATCATTATCACTTATTATACTATTAGTTTGAAATTTAATCCCAGTATTACATCATCTCAATCTCATTTCATCTATCCCATCCTCACCATCACTTTTCATACTAGATCAATAGTTTATCCTTTATTTGACCAAACACATATATAATTCCTAAATCTACCTTCACATCATCCATTCCCCTTTTATCATACATCCTCATGGATTTGGAACATATCCTCATAGACTAATACCTATTTACTAATAAGGATGAGATCATTTTGTAGGCCCTTGAAATGGGTGCCCATCTACTTTCTAGCCTTGACCCTATAGAGCTTAAATTAATGTCCCACCCATAATCCCCATCCACACCTAACTCATGTGTTATGTCACCATAGTTCACCCCCCTACCTTTTCATATTCATAATACTCCATCCCTCTATATACAAGTGACAAGGTCACCCTATTTAATCAATACATCTTAACCAATAAAGATGAATTCTTCTTATGACTATTAGATATGGGTGCCCACCTTCCTAATGATTTTGAGCCTCTAAGTCTAAATTCACCTTCAAAATAAATCCCTCATAAACCATTATCCCCATCCCATTATTTTAATAACCAATTCCATTTTAGTCCACCATCCACTAGTCTTAGTCTTAGTTATGGCCTTCATTATCCAAAAATATCATTGTTTAATAAGAATATTATTGAAAACAAGGGGACATTCCTCTTATATATCCTTGAGATGGGTGCCCAACTTCCTAAAGGTCTTGAACCCATACAAGTCACCTTACCCTAGTTCATACCCATCCACAGTCAAATCTTCCATCTACCAGTCATAGTCCATCACAAATCCCCCATCCTAATAGCAAAGGGAAGCCTAACTTGTTAACCTCATCATCTCCCTATATTATGACATCATTATCACATGATTCCACTCCTAAATCCAACACCATAGAAAACCAATATACCCCTCTCCAAATATCCTTGAAAAGCCTATTTTGGAAATTGAGGTCTATAGGCATCATTATCCACTTGAAAATAAGACCTCTAGATTTGTCTAAGCATGTGCCCTCATGGTATCAAGTTAAATAATTTTATATATAACATAAAGTCTCAAAGTATTCTATCAATATATTTTTCCCATTTAAAGATTATATCTCAAAGTTAATTGATAATGGCGACATTGAAATTGAGGGTGAATCTAATGCATCCACACCTAGGAGTGTACAAAAGGGGGTATATCAATAATTACTTCCTAAATATAATCAAGATTATCCCCTCCCTAACCAAGGTCATGAACTTAGTCCCATTCATCTTATACACATCCCTGATCAATCCATCCCTATGACCCATTCACATCACATCCCTTATTTTCATAAATCCATTAAGCCTAAATCATTCCTTCATAAAATGAAGATGAAATAACTAGTTGTCTAAAATCATATGGTTCCTACCATAAAACCATCTATGGGCTACATCGCCTCATAAACATCCATGTTAGAGTCTACATTAAAATATTTAGGATCATGTTAGATAATAGAATATAAATTATAAATCACGTCAGTATCATCATCCCTTATAGATTATGAAATCTATACTGACACCTATCTCTTTGAAGATGTATCAAATATCAACTAGTATGAAGGCATGGATCTTGATTCATCTTAGGATGATTAAATCATAACATAATTCTTGGATACTTTATTAATTGATGATCAGGATAGATATGAATTGGCTTTAGATGTTAATTCAACATCTAGTCTTAGTGATCTTTTCATGATTCTTGAGAACACTTTCTCTGAGATTGAAGTTGGGTATCCTAGTGACATTTATGAGGACTATACTACCCATTATCCCCTTAATCCACCACACATACTTAATCATCCACCTCCCCTCCATAATCCATACATTCCACTCCATGAGTGGGATGAACAGGAACATGAATCATTAACTTCCCCTCTACATGAAATATTATGTGCTAGCTATATACTAATATAAGCCCATAATCAATTAATCCCATCAAATAATTAAGCATGATATGATCCAAATCTAACTAATCAAATTCAAGATGAGTTTTATAATTGGCCAAGTCACAAATAATCATACCCTAGTACAAATATCCTTGGATTGATAGGGGTCTATTTAAATCAAAATCATTTATCTAGTCAAAAGTCACTTCCCTCTGGTGAAGCCCACAATCAGGCACTGGGAGATAACCAAAGTATAAATCAAAATAAATAATTAAAATATCAAAATAATGTCAAAAGTAATAATCATATGGATAACCATCTTCTTAATGTTTGGATAAAATAATTATAAAATCAAAATGTCTTGGATCCCTTAATCTCATGGCAGTAATCTAAAGAATCCCCTCTAACATATCCAATAATGTATATAACCGTCAAACCCCATTTTTTCTCATCATCCCATCATATCATCCATCATGATCATATCCCTAATTCACATCCTATATCCCATCATCATAATCATGACATGATCTAATCCATACCATATCTCAAATCACTAGGCAACATTATCACTCATAAGGGTAAAAAAACACCTTGTTGACATGTTTAGAGGATGTCAAATCAAGAGTAAATAAAGGCCATCAGGTCATCTAGGAATCTAACATCCATAACATGGTCTTAACATCACATATCTCTAGAATAGGTGTTGGATGAAGATCACAAAAATGTCTGCATATTACATATCATACACATATCTAATAAATTAGGATGCCATATAAAAAGTCAAAAAAATAAAAGAATAAAATAAAAAAGAATAAAATAAAAACCATTCATCCAATGGTGAAAATAAACCTTCTGACACCTTAGGAAAATACCATGATGAAAATTATTTTCTGACATCATGGTAAAATAATCTATTATCTACAACATACCCCAAAACTTAGGGGAAAAATTCACTTCATCTCTACAATTATATCTTATGTTCCTTGTCAACCCCATCTATATCATGGTATGAACATATTTATGTATCATGTCCATATATATTTTATCCCTATTTGGTCCATCCTTCTTTCTTATCTTGACCTTTATAATAGAATTCAAAGATATCTTGAGACATGTTCTAGAATCATCTTGGCATATCTTCTAATGGACACTCAGGTAACTAGATATCTATGGTCATTGGTGATCCCTAGTCCATTGTTCCTTGGTTCTCATCCCATTTTCAACATAAATATCATGATTTTGTCATCCCATGCATTATTTCATCTATATTTATTCTAGTTTCTAGACTAATAATTCCATTTTCTAGTAACCCCCTTTGTATAGTATACATACATAATCTAAAAAACCATAAAAACATGAAATCCATAAAATCCAAAAAATTTTAAGATGTCTTGTATTATGTGGTCTTGTACTATGTCCTAAATATCATAGTCATCCTATCTAATGACTTAGCCATATTATCATCTTGTCTTATCTTATATCCTAATTGTCTTATCCTCCTAGTCATCTTGTCTTATGTCTTCTATAGCCTTATCTTATTCCAAGTACCTAGTCTCATCCAAATCCATATCCACATCCATATCCCTACCTAATTCCTAATACCAATCATCATCAGTAGTCTATTACAAATCTAAGTCTTGATATTAATCCAACCCATCACCCACTCACTCATCCCATCATTACACAAGACATTATGACATTGCATGTAGATACTTGTGTATGTTACTTGTATGCTTTGTGTTGTTTGACTTATTTGCATAATGTGTGTATATATATATATATATATATATATATATATATGATTGTCTATTTGTTTATAGTATTACATCATGTTTCTTTTTGTATATTAGGAAATGAAATATGATGTTATGATGACACCACAATATATCATGATAATTTTGGGTGACCTCGATGATGTAGATTTCATTATTAACCCATTTTACACATTTTGGCATCATGTCCTCTTGGTCATACTTATGTCATGGGGCATACTACCAAGTTATGTATCTAATGGATTGATTAGAATATGATTAGCCTTATGAAAACTATGACGGATTGATCATCTAACACACTCATCATTTACCCTCTCCTCTATCACCTATTATAACATAAAACAACCCATATCCAATCAAAATTCCTAGTCCTTTATCTTCAGTCTAATCATTCAAGTCCATTCATCTACCATCAAATCATTTCCCTTAAAAATTTCATCTTCATGATATAACATCTCATCATTTATCCTAGTCCCACATTTGATGTACAACCTCTATCTAATCACTAACATATCTAATGGTCATCATTCTCCTCCTCTTTATCTAGTATATCTTGTCATCCATCATCTAGTCTGAACTACATTGGCTCGAGATCTTTTTATACTATATAAGTAACACTTATTCACATAATGTGTCTAAGATCATCTCAGCCACTCTCTCCTCTTCCCCAAACACATTTATATTCTCATCCTCACATCTTGCATTAATCAAATCCTTGAGATATTTTGTCACTCCTTTATCAATGAGTCTATTGATCAATCACCATCCCCACAATCATCTACCTAATATTTTAGTCAATCACCCACACTTGTTGAATGGGTTCGATAAAATAAAAAAATCCATCTCTTCTTTCATTACCATTTATTGGTTGATTCCTCATTTAAATTTTATAGTTTACTCCTTTAATTGGGGCATAACCAAGATCATAAATTTATTCTTATCTCTCACTCCTTGTCATGTGTCCTTGATAAGGGAATCCTCAATATTAATCACACTATGGCTCATTGATTAACTAAAATTTACTCCAATTCTTTCCCCTTCATCTTCTAGTCACTCAATCCTATCATTTGTTCACCTCCTTAATCATATCACTTGACATAAGCTTTGATATATGCTCATTATTAATATCCTCAAATAAATCTTATCCTAGATAATAACTCTCCTTTATATATATCCTTTATTGGGATACATCAAAATCTTATAGAATTTTACTTATCATCCTTATGTTATGTTTGATTCCCCTTAGTATGTGTCAATAACTATGACTCAATCATCTCTACTCTTTGTGTATGTGTCTTTTCTAGGGGCATAATCCATTTGTATCTCACATCATAGGTGGAGTTTTCTTCCTCATCATTTATCTCAACATCTCACATCCCATCCTCTTATCTATTCATCACATCCCACCCATCATTTTGTCTTTTGAATGTCCATCTATCTCATTATTCCCTACATGTCCCCTTAAGGAGGAATCATATCCAATAATACCATGTACTAATATTAATCCATGAAATGTTTTTTCTTTTAAATACCATTAATACTTCCACTTCATCCAATCATAATGACCTTTTAAAGAGGGGGAAAATGTATGCACCTAAATCTACTCACCCTAACCATTTTACTAATCTTGTTATTTATCCTAATTAATCCCATAACCATAGTCTTAATTAAATAATTAAATCCCATCCCCCTTTATGATTATTCATCCAATAAACTTACCCTTCCCACTTCTTCATTAATTCATCTAAATCCCTATTATCTAATAACCCACTTATCCATTATTTGGGAATTTAAAATTCCCATGACCCACCTACACTAGCCTACTCCTAGGCTCTCTTACATCCCTAGTCTCTAATCACTTACATAATCCATATCCTAATCCATCATTAATTTTAATTAATTCCTAAGGAGATTCTAGAATTCTCCAATTATAGAACCTCCTTTAACTTATCCCTTCCTCTCTAAAAGCCTCCATTCTAGAGGTTTCTAAGGAATTTTTAATTCTTTAGAAATTCATCCATGCTTGATCCTCATGGCTTAAATTTGAATGTGATCCATTGATCTTCCTCCCATTGGCTTATTTACACAAGACACTCCTCTATGGCTAGGCTACCTAGTAATGACAAGAATTTAAAGAAGCCATACAATCTCTATGACAAATCCATAATCATAATCATTGATAAAGATTTCACCACATCAAAGTTATGAGTCTAATTATAATTAACAATCCAATAATTTAGTTTGAAGATATTAGAGGAAGGCTAGTTGAAGCAAGGAATTGTTAAGATCATCTTCACCTTTTCTGATTTATTTCCATAATTTCTCCTATTAGGTAGTTTAATATTTTGGGTATTTTGATATAATTTCATAATCAAATCCATTTATATAAAATTTTCATCTATAATATAATTAACCAAATCTAGAATTTATGACACTAAATAAGTAGTGTGATGGATTACACTAGTTTAATTAGTGCCATCAATGCAAGATGAGGTGTAATCTGATTGAGTGGTGTGTATGAAACTGATCGATCCTAGAGATCATTAACTAATTGAAAAATTTGTCCAAAGTAATATTTATATTTAAACATTATCATTTCATCTGTTTGATATAGTTTACATATTTGTGTGATATCATGCTAGAATGGATTTCTTTATGGTATACATCATGTATTAGTTATCTTACAACACACAAGTTTTAGTTTGTCATTATGGATTCCCACATTGTCATTATCTACCCATATATGAAAGGAGGACCATTCCATTATTGGGAGACATTGTGGGGGATAGATGATCCATGGTTGGTGTGGAAAAGCACTTATATAATGCTTTTCCTCCCCACAATAATACTAAACTATAGACCACACTCAAGATTACTGATAGATACTTGAATTCATTGAGACTCATGCTTTATGGAAATTTATATCATTGTATTATTATTATTGAGACATTATTGTTGCTAAAACTATACTATTTATTCATTTTTACATCTACAATAGTGATTGTAATGTTCTATTAGTTGTGGATAAAATTGTATTGACACTTTAATGAAATAAATGTAGTTTTTATTATTTAAACAACATTGTTCATGTGTTGTTATATCATTATACTAGTGATCATTAGCAAATGTATTATCTATAAACCTTGTGGGGTTAACCAAAAATAATAAATTTAGTTAAAGATTACTTAGTTACATTTATCGTGGTGAAATATATTAGATGAATATGTTTAATTAATTTTTAAAAAAATAATCTATTTTGGTAAAACCCAGTGGGTTGTTACATTGTGGTATCAAAGTTGAGGCTCAAACTCTAGGACTTAATGTGTCCAAAAATGAAAAATTATTATCATATTAAGTAGGAAGAATAATGGTGTGTGATAAACCAAGAGGTGAGGGTACTTTGAATACCAATCCCCCTATTGATCTAAATTAGTTCACCATTGAACAAGCTATGAAGTTGGATAAAATCCTCATAACCATGTAAGAGACTAGGGGACAAATCATGACCCTAAAATAGGAAGTGCATGGGCATGTAGAGGAGAATTCTCAAGAGGAACCTAAAGAGATTATTACTAAGTAGGAACATCTTTGAGAGTAGAGGAATGAAGAAGTGCCACAAGATGCAAGAGTTCAAGTAGCTACAGAGTTGGCACGTGACATGAAAAAGGTAAATCTACCAAAATTTGATCAAATTGTATTGGAAGATGGAGTTGAAGCATGGTTAATAAATATGGAGAAATATTTCAAGATTAAAAATTACTCTAATGTCACCAAAGTAGTCTGGGGAGTATATTAGCTTATTGGTGAAATAATAATTTGGTAAGCAAACAAGAAGTTTGAGATGAACAATGACTATACCACCACCACCACCTTCTAGAAATAATTTGTGACATTGTTTAAGTCATGATGTATTCCAAAACTATACTTTGATCATTAGCTTACAGTTTTTTAAAATCTTAAGCAAAAAGACCTATTGGTAAATGAATATTGGGAGTAGTTTACCAAGCTCATAAGGTATTTACCTTAGTATTAGGTGGATGATAGGTTTAGGATAATAAAATTCATCATGATATTAAAACCTTAAATTGGTTATGAAGTAGATGTGAACAGGCCATCTACCATGGATCGGGTTTTTGAGAAGGCATTCAAGCAAGAACATAAATTGAAATCTCTTGCCCAAGTTAGAAATAAGTTCAAGAATTTTTTTTGAAGTTATAAAACAACTTTAAAAAATAAAAACTAGAAGTAGAGGAGTGGAGATTATAAGAGTTAGTTAAAGAACCAAAATTACAAGTTCAATAGTAGTTCAAGGAATAAGAAACCTAGTAATGGTTTCAAAGGAAGTTTCAAGGGAAACCAATAGCCTGATAGGAAAGGACCACCTAGAGGTTGCTTCATTTATAGAGTTGATCATTATTATTGAGGGTTTACTCAAGATAAGTCAAAGAACAAAGGTCTTAATCATTATTAGTGTACATTTTAGTAGTGGATTCATGCAATTGTTGACAATCATCAAGCTAAGTATCAAAATTCACCCATAAAACTATCAAGTATTTTATTTTATCATACAATTTATATTTTGATTGACATGGGAGATATATAATGTTTCATTACTCATAAGATGCTTAGTAAATTGTCTATAAAATCTAAATTTATGGAAAATCTATGGTTAGTATACTATGAGAATGAGTCAAAGATCAAAGTTACCAAGTGTATAGTCAAAGCCAAGATTAAGTTTTTTGAATTCACTATAGTAGTGGATGTTTATGCTATATTGTTAGGGTCATATGATGTGATCATAAGAGTCAATTAGTTTACAAAGCATAAAGCTAAGGTTGATTGTCATCTAAAGATACTTGAGTGGTAAGATAATTTTATAAATCAGTCATAACTATAGGATGAGAAAAGGAAGTTGAAGCTTAGGTAGATTTTTGCAATTCAACTAAAGAAAGATCAGAGGAAAGGATGTCAAGAATTTATCATTAAGATAAATGAGATGGAGGAATATAATGAACCATCCATTCAAGATTATCCTTTTCTATATAAATTTTTAGAGGAATTGCTTGGTTTTTCACCCAAGCATGAGTTTGATTTCTTGATAGGTATCATACCTAGATCAGAACTACATTTTAAGTTACTGTACATGATGATAAATACTAAATTGGTTGAGTTAAAGGCTCAAATTTAGGATTTGTTGTTAAAAATATTGATTCAACTAAGTGTGTCACCATGGGGTACACTAATTGTCTTCATCAAGAACAAGGGTGGTATTTTTTGCCTATGTATTGATTACAAGATGTTGAATAAGGAAATAATTAATAGCATATATTCACTACCTCATATTTATGATTTATTTGATTAGATGTGAGGGGAAATAATATTTTATAAAATTGATCTTAGAGTAGGGTATCATCAACTGAGAATCTATGATGAGGATATTCCAAAATTAGCATTCATAACTTGATATGGGCACTATGAGTTCACAGTGTTACTTTTTGGGTTGATAAATGCTCCTACAAAATTTATGAATCTCATGAACAATGTGTTTAGAGATTATCTAGATCATTTTGTTTCAATATTTATATATTCCATCCTCATATATACCCAGGATTAAGAAGAGTAACTTCAACATCTGGAACTAATGTTGTAACATTTTCAAAACATAGGTTATAACATAAGTTGTCTAAGTGTGCATTTTTCCAAAAGAAAGTGCAATTTTTGGGACATATTATCTCTGTAGATGGAATTTCAGTGGATCTAGTGAAGATAAGAGCCATAATGGAGTGGCCAGTGCCTAATAATGTGCATGAGATAAGTATTTTCATGGGATTAATGGGCTATTATAGGAAATTCATTCTAAATTTCTCTAAGATAGATAATCTAATTACATCACTTTAGTGGAAGAATCATAATTTTGTCTAGTTAGACAAGTGTCAAAAATCCTTTCAAGAACTGAAAAGAGGCTTATTTCATCACCAGTGCTAAGATTTATTGATCATAATGTTCAATTCTTAGTGATCATAGATGCATTTGGGAATGGACTTGTACGACTTCTTATGTAGGAAGGTTTAATTATAGCATACGAGTCTAGGAAACTAAAGCCATATGAGGTAAATTATTCCCCTTATGACTTATAACTTGCTATAATAGTGCATGCAATGAAATTTTGGAGGAATTATCTATTGGGGAAACCATTTGAACTCAAAAATGACAAATTGGGATTCAAGTACATCTTCACCCAACCTAATCTAAATGCTTGTCAAAGACAATGGTTTAAGATTTTGATATTAATTATATCAAAGGTAAGGATAATAGAGTTATTGATGCTCTAAGCTATAGAAGGTACATAGTAGTTGTGGCTACTATTATGAGTACTTTATGAGATCAGATAATCAAATTCTCACTAAGATATGAATTATAGATCAGGTCAAGAAAGCATTATCTGAGAATGCACATAATCCTAGCTATAAAGGATTCAAGATAGAGAGTGATGGTATTTTGAGGTATAATGGTAGGATGTATGTGAATGATAGAGAGAATTTGAGGAAAAATGTGCTAAAGGAACTACAAAATACCCATATTCAAGACATCTAGGTGTAACCAAACTCATGTCTTAGCTAAGACCACTTTATTTATGGAAAGGAATAAATAAAAATGTAACTAATTTTGTGTCTCATTGTTTGGAATGTCAGTGTATGAAAGTTGAACATGTGAATCTAATAAGATTTTTATATCTTCATGATATATTGGAATAGAATTGGAAAGAGATTAATATGGACTTTGTCTAAGGGTTACTAGTGTCACAAAACCAACATGATATAATCTTGGTTATAGTTGATAAAATAACCAAGTTAGCCCACTTCATACCAAGAAACTTGACAGATGATGTACTAATGCTTGCAAAGAGATTCATGAAAGAGGTGTATCATTTGCATGGATTTTTATAGAAGATAATTTTAAACTAAGATATGATAATGAATTCTATATTTTTTTTGACTTTGAATTCAGCTCTAGGTATGCAATTGAATTTTAGCATTGCTTATCACACAAAATTAGATGGATAGATAGAGTTAACCACATTTTAGAATATCTCATTAAAATGTATTGCATGGATCAATAATACAAGTGGGAGGAGTACCTTCCATTGGTTGATTTTTCTTACAATAAATCATACCAATCAACATTGAATATGGTTCCATTTGAGGCATTATATAGAAGGAGGTGTAAAACACCAATTAGTTAGGACATGTTAGAGGATAGGTTTGTACTTAGACCTGAGATGCTTGTGGAAATGGAAGAGAAAGTCAAGACAATCAGGTAGAGGTTAGATGAGGCCAATTTTAGACAACAAAATTATACTGATATAAAGATAATAACAAGGTAATTTTTTGTAGGTGACAAAGTGTTTCTATGGGTTAAGCTTCAAAAAATTTAAATTAAGTTTGAGAAGTCAACAAAACTTTCACCTAGATATGTGGGACCCTTTGAGGTTTTGGAGGTGGTAAATCTTGTAGCATATATGCTTGAATTGTCACCAACTCTAGCTCTTTTACAAAATGTCTTCCATGTGTCTTATCTAAAAAAGTATGTTATTGATCCTGCACATGTGTTAGATTGGAATTACTTGTAGGTTATAGATATAGGGTTGGTCATGGTAGAACTAATCAAAATAATTGACACTCACAAACTCAATTTGCATAATAATAAAGTCTCATAGTGCAAGGTCTAGTGGAACCAATATTCTAAAGATAGTACCACTTGGGAAGACTATGATGATTTTTACAGGTTGTTTCAACATTTGTTTGTTTGATATGTTACTACATATTATATTACGTTTCTATTGAATATTGTTTTAAATTCAAAACTTATGTTTGAATAAGTGTAATCAAGATGATGCACACCTTTATGGGGGAAGGATGTCACATCCCAATTTCTCTCTAAGCTTAATAACCTTTTTATATATGGATTTTCATGGTTGCTATTTGATTAAACTTTATTTTATATGCTGATTATGGGATAGGTATATGTTGCTTAATTTACACAATTGATTAGTTGTGGAGTTAGCTATAGTTTTATATCCTATACTCAATGATCATGTTTATTAGTTATATAACATGATTTTGTGGATTATGTATATTTATGTTTTGGGCTAACTATTTTCATTATTGTGAGGTGGATACAAGATACATCCATACCTCAAAGTGTGATGGAAGGATGACATCATTGAAGAGGGTGGTGTAGATGGAGGCATTGGGGGATGATAGAGATAAAAGCTATAAAACCATGCAAACACCATGATAGATTAGTATGTTTTATATTAATTTATCTATTTAGATAGTTGTAGTATGTTTTTGTGTTACCTACATATAAATGATTATTAATATGATTTCTATTATGATAATTTCACTCTTGATGATCATGTTGATTTAATTATATGATGACACTAACATAGTTGTGTTACTACATCAATAGTTGATGATGTTATTACTTGGTTGATTGAGTGAATTTGTAAATGTATTTTACAACTTACGATTGTTTAGGATATATTTATGTATGTTATGAACAATGCTTGTTTGAATTTATAGTTATAGGTATTAGATGGATTCTAATAATGTGCTTGATTGGGTTATTAAGTGATTATTGATGCTTATAAGTTTAATATTATTATTTAATATATCTTAATAACCTGTATTACATCATTAATAAATTATAATTCTTTGTTAACAATGCTAGATGACATTAGTTGGTATGGTAACTATGATATTAATGTTATTGATTAATGATTGTTATAGAGTCTTGTGCCTAGGCAATAAACATGATTATATATAAGTAAATATAGTTGGCTTCATTACTAAATGATAAAAAGGAAACACCATTATGTTTTTAACTTAGCATTGACTAAGGTTGAATTATTCATATAATTAAGAAATGATTATATTGTTTGTATGACTAGGCAGAATCATGGTGATAAGCAATGTTTAATTTTTTTTTTAATATTGTTGATGGTCTTTTAATAGTCATATGATATATGACATTTTTATATGGAATTATAAGGTTTTATGGACTTGTTTTTTAGTTGATATAACTTGGAAATTATAATGTTTAATGAATTTTATAAATTCAAATGCATGTGTAATGAATGAAGTCAATGAACATTAATATTTCAAAGGATTATATAGTTTTTTTATTGTTAATTGATAAGGTTCAAGATGATTAGGGATGATAATTAGTATGTTAATTGAGTTAACAATAATTTAATAAAACCATTATTTAGCTAGAGGTATTTGACATGAGGAAAACATGGCAGACCATTAGTTTAGTTAGTTCTTTATTTGCATGCATAGACTAAGACATAATTGTGGCTAAGAAATTTGGGGAATATCTAGGATGATGGAGGAGAATAAAATAAATTGGATAGAGGCCTAGATTTATACAATGATGTAAAGAGAGAATGTTTGGTATATAGAATAAGAAAGAAGAGGTTTGATCTATTCTTGGAGGACAAGAACAAATATTGGTGAACATAACTTGGTCGGTGATGTATTTAATTTCTTGGATAAATATGTGGATGAATTTTGTATATGATTTCATAAGGTTTTTAAGTAGTTTCATTTTATTGAAATTATACATAAGGATAAAGGTTTGGCCCTGTGGATGGCTTGGCCATCCACATAACCAAACCTATATCCTTAAAATCCTAAAGCCTAAACATCTAGGATTGTGTGAAGCATTTATTATTAAATATAAATTCTAAGTTTTGAGTGGATTAAATTTTGTGTGTTCCTTAAGTGAATTTAAGCCCTAGTCAAAAATAATGTGTGTGTGTGTGTGTGTGTGTGTGTGTGTGTGTGTGTGTGTGTGTGTGTGTGTGTGTGTGTGTGTGTGTGTGTGTGTGTGTGTGTGTGTGTGTGTGTGTGTGTGTGTGTGTGTGTGTGTGTGTGTGTGTGTGTGTGTGTGTGTGTGTGTGTGTGTCTGTGTGGACTCCTTGCCAAAATATATGACTATGCATTTGTTGAATATATTGTGAGATTTTAAAAATTTAGTAAACTCTTTATAAGTTACTGGATCATGTAGATTCACTGTTGGATTTAATATAAACCCATTTATGTCATTTTTCATACTAAAACGAGTTAACAATTATAGATTTAAATAATGGGCATCTGGGTTATATTAATTCAAGTCAAGGTTTGAATAGATACCCTAGTAGGGTATGAATGAGATGATAGTTCAAGCTCCATCTTTGAACTAGTGGAAATATTTTCTGCCCAAATAATTAAACCTTGTAGGTATGACCTAATAAGTAGGGACTTAGTATCTAAATGGATGAATTAGATATGTTACGTGACCACAAAAATCTAATTTGAAACTTGTTTGGGAAAAATGATTTAAGGTATAAAATTAGGTAGCTAAAAAATTAAAATGCATATATGTATTCCATAATTACATATAGGAAGTAGTGATTATAAATACATCAATGTATATACTTTTAATTTCACACAGGCTTCATTTATTTTTCTATAGTCTATATTAATCACACTCAAGTTTAAACCATATGGAAACTTAAGACTTCTTGCAAATACTAGGATGGGTTAAATGCATTTTTTGAATCGTCTATAAATGAAATAAGATATAAATATACAAGGGTATAAATATATACAAGTTATAGGTCTAAAAGGAATTATTAGGCAACCTCAAAGTATAAATATACCAGCATATATATACACTTGGATATGAGAAATTTAATGGTTCCTAATTATATATATACAAGTTCTGTTGTATTAGTTTATAGGATTTTTGAAATTAATATAGAGGTTGAGTTTATATAATTATCAATATATCCTATTATGTAAATATCATGAGATCCATATGGTTTGGTTTATCTTATGAATAAACTCATATTGGATTTTGTTGTGAATAAGAGTTAAATACATAGAATATATTTATTATATTGATTGATTTATGTCTTTCAAAACAATAGAATTGGTAAATTATTGTTCACTGAGTTCAAGATTGATATCTAAATATATTATATACATATTTAGTCAAAGAACTAAATTGGGAATTGTATCATATTATGAATATTTGTGTTGAAACATTATAGTTTGAAGGTATACATTTAATATACATGATACTCTAAGTTCAAGGATAGTCAAAATCTGCTTAGAGTATACCATATAAATTTTTAGATTTTTGGTTGAATGGAATATTATTTATAAAGTAGTGTATTCTAAAAGTATGCATAAAAAAATGCTATAAATAGTATGATTTTTGATAGTATATTAAATTTGGATATGTTATACCATATATATGCATATAACTTATTCAATATCATGATTGTTACTTGTATTGATCTATGGGAGATTTGTTATGTTTTTTATGTTTACTTGAAGCATTAACTATAAGGCATTTAAAATTTTAAATACAGATCATTTGAAGTTGTTAAATAACTAAATTTTTGTTATATTTGTGAAATATGTACAAGGAAATAAGCTATGATTAATGTTTGTTAAGTGAATGAAATAACATTTGAGTTACATATTGATATTTAGTAACTTGTAGTCTAGATATGACCCTTAATCAGATGGTATGTTTTCTATTGAGGACTATTTATGGATCTATTTATTATTCTCTAATAAAGTAGATGAATAAGATTCATTACATAGTATTTGATGTACTAAATGTATGTATTTGATTTTTCACATACTTAACATATTTTATGTTTGCTAATAGGGAATACTCTATTCAAATCTATTGTTTTTCATATTATTATATAATTAACCAAATATCACATCTATGACATTAAATAAGTAGTGTGATGGATTCTATTGGCTAAATCAGAGCCATCAATGAAATATGAGGTATAATCTAATTGAGTGGTGTGTATGAAATTAACTGATCCTAGAGATAATTAACTAATTTAGAACTTTGGGAAGAATCAGAATGATGAAATACACACTCCTATGACTTGGGTTAATTGTAAAGCTGAGTCTTCTTCCCAATTAAATTCTTGGTTGTGTAGGGAGATCATTGATCTCAAGAGAAAAGCGGAAACTTTGGAAGATTCTCTGAAAGCTGCTTGGAACAAAGTAAACAACATGGAAAATCAGTTAAGTGAGATCCTTGTCAAGCTCAAAGCTTATGAAAACAACCTCCGGGAACTAATAAAGGACAACAGAAAGAAAATGGAGGAAGTAACATCCAACATTTATGCAGGTGCTATCAATATAGGTAAACAAGCCAATGAGGAGACCAAAGCACTAGAGGGTCCCAGCAAAAGGACAAGGCAAAGTTACAGAAAGAAAGATACACAAAAAGGAGCTTTGCTAGAGGTTACCACCCAGGAAACTGCTTTGAAAGGAAAAGAAGCCATGAACTTGATACTGGAACTGGATGAATAATCTGGTCCTTCTTGTTGGTTAAGAAACTGGTACTGATCTTTGTTCTCCTTTTGTTAGCTTTTGTTTGTTGAACCATCAGACTTCTATTTCTGGGTTTTGATCGGATGTGTCTCTTATGGTTTCAGGACCATTTAAAACCTATTTTTGCTTCCTCAATATAGCATTTTTTAGGCGTTGCCTGTGGGCTTTGTTGTTCTTATTTTGCTTTCTGTTAAAGGGTTTCGGGGCCCCTTCAAAACCTGCTTTTACCTCAATCTAAAACTAATTTATAACTTTATCTAAAGTAATGTTTATAGTTAAACATTGTCATTTCATGTGTTTGATATAGTTTACGTGTTTTTATGATATCATGTTAGAAACATTTTATTTATGGTATACATCATGTATTAGTTATCTTATAACACACAGGTTCTAATTTTTGACTCTAAATTCTTGCACCATTATTATTAACCTATCTATGAAGGGAGGTACATTCCCTTGTTTGTAGATAGTGTGAGGGATTGATGGTTCGTTGTTGGTGTACAAAATCACTCAGATGATGCTCTCCCTCCTTATATTAGTACTACACTAGAAACTACACTAAAGATTACTAATGGATACTTGAGTTCTTTGAGACTCATGCTCTGTGGAGCTTTGTATCATTGTATTATTATTATTTAGACATTATTATTGTTGAAACTATACTATTTATTCATTTGTATATCTAAAATAGTGTTTACAATGTTGTATCAATCGTGGCTGAAATTGTATTAATACTTTAATGAAATAAATGCAATTTGTATTGTTTAATCAGAATTATTCATGTTTTTTTATATCATTATATTGGTGATCATTAGATAAATGAATTATCTATAAACCTTATGGGGTTAACTAAAAATAATGCATTTAGATAAAGATCACCTAATCAAATTTCTCATGGTGAAATCTGTTGGGTTGATGAGAGAGACTTGATTAGAGGTCTTCAAGAGGAGGAGGAAGAAAAATACAAAGAAAGTGGATGTTAATAAAAAATGGAAAAGAAAGAAATAGATAAAAATGAGAGACAAAAAAAATAAAGATAAAAAAATAAAGAGAGAAAAAGGAGAGAAGATGAATATGTGTAATTAATTTTAAAAAAACTACTCTATTCTAGTAAAACCCAATTGGGTTTTTACCAAATAAGATATGAGGACTATGAATCCATAGTGAATCATGCATGAGACTACATAAGGTAATGTGCTAATTTACCATGGTACTTTATATATATAACAAAATGTTTTAAAATATATGATTAAATTGAGATATGCATGGAAGGCTATAAGGTACTACATCATTATTGTGCATGATTTTGAGGCTTTATACAATAAACTACTATGGTGAATAAATTAATTTATGCAAGATGAGTTAGGGGGATTTTGATATTATGAGCTAGGTTGAAAGGCTTCACATAGATCACTATTAGTTGTCTTCAAAGTTTGAAATTGGGATGTTTACTCTTATTTGGTAAGGAATATCTAAAATTGCTATTCTAAAGAATTAAATGGTAAATATTACTTATGTAATTGTTTTAATTATTTAATTTATTAAACAATATAAGATAAAATAATAGTCAATGTGGGATAAGTCTTTTTAGTTTAAGATGGATATGAAAATGATCCAAATAACCCTAGTTCAAATGTAGAGAGGGTCAGCCTAGGAAACAATACCAACTAATTTGGTTGCATTATTACATGGCATAGTTAAAATGATAAGGGAATGTGAGATAGATAAGATAAGTACATTTGTGAAGATTGGTGATTTATATTTTATAGGATTATTGAATGTAACCCTAGGTTGATAAATAATTGAGTAATAAATTAGGGATTAAAATACTATAGTATCAACAACCAATGATTTATAAAATAATTTATTTATTTGAATATTTAGTAAATATAAATGAATTAGAAAAGGTGTACTTAGCTATAAAATATGACTAAGATGAACAAGTGGTAGGTTGGGAAGTGTTGTAGGAGTAGGGTAGAGTGTCATTAGTGTAAAATAAGTGTCATAACCCTCTTCAGATAATAGTGTGGCCATCTTTACCAGTAGTGCACTATGTTTTATACCTTATATCAAACAATAATCACCTTATGTAGGTAAAGTAGTGAAATTATTGGTATACCTTCACTCTATTTTAGGAAGCCTACATCTATGTGATTGAGACATGTTCTATACTTTGACTAATTTCACTATGAAATCCTAAGCCTCCATTATTTCTAGGATTTTGATGAACACAAGTGGAAGGAGAGTGGTATTAGTAGGGTACATTAGGTGTGACTTCAACACCCCATGTGTTGAGTGTTGCCTACATATCAATACCTTGAAATAGGATCAAGTTCGATGTAGTTCTCTTAATCTAAGTACTGGTGCAAGTGAGAGTGATGATAGTATGCCTGAGTATGAATACTAGTTTGAATGCTTTGAGTGTGAATTAAGACAATAAAATTGATTAAAATTGAGCTCTGGGATACTATATATGGATGTATGTATAAATATGGGTAAATAGGGATCAATAACCTTAATTTTCATAATTATTTCTAAGCTTGTTCATGAGAATTACCATCTATCTGATAAATTAATGAGAGTGATATTTATATAATGTTATGATGCTTATCAAGGCATGAAATGAGTCTAGGTTGACCCTAAGATGCTTCATAAAGTGAAAAGATATATATTAGGGGCAAGAGAACCTTAGGGTAAATAATGTTTACCCCTTTGCCAATAGTGCATTGCACTATAAACTAATGGGACCACACTATTATCTAGGTGGATGATCCATGTGAAAAATGATTAGGGATGCATAGGTGATGGATCAATGTATCTTTTGGTATATTTAGGGATGGGCTAAACATGCATAAAAACTAGGAAAGGATAAAAAGAGGCCCTAAGATATGTATAAGGATAAGTTAAGGTTAGATTGGTCTCAAGTGAAACTCATTACATTAAATGAAATTTTATATGAATACATCCCCCTACCTTTATTCTATAAATGCAATAGAATGAAATGACTAGGATAAAGGAAAGAGAAATGTACCTAGACTTACCTATGAGGTAAAGTCCTGAATGTGGGTCTGAGTCTACAAACTATGCTCTATTATGTTTCTTGTAAATGAAACATATATGAATGATTAATTACTTGATAAATATCAAAAGAAAACATGAAAATGAGTAAAGAGATGTGTGAGAGAGGAAAGGATTGAATACACCTCACTAGGTACGTGAAACAATGTAAAAACCTAGTGGAATCCTATGTGTGTATAGATGGTGATAAAATGGTGAATAGATTGAATAAGCTGATGTATTTCATAATCCTCATGTGTGGGTGGATCAATAACTCAAGCTGGCATTAAATCCATTCTTTCCCACCCCTATTCAGTGGATCATAATCTATGTAACTTGAATTAGATTGATGACTTATCCAAACCTATTATGTAGGTGGATCAAGAACTCAATTAGGTCATGAATCCATAATTTCCTACCCATGTGTTGTAGAATAAGTTGAAATGGAAACTATGTGGTGTCATGAAGATGTAAAATATGGATTTGCACCACTTGGGATCTTCAAAATGTAAAATGGCTTAGGGGCCACTTAGGAACTCAAGAATGCCAACTACTACATATGGAATGAGGCATTAATATGGTGTAATACTCATGCATATAGTGTTTGAAGTATACAACATGAATAATGTCTTGTATTTGTCATTCCATCTAAGAGAATTGGCACAAAACTAATAATATGGAAACAATGTGCTACACACATGCCTCCAATTTTGATATCTATGTATATGGACTTTAGATTGAGTTATAGTATTTTGTGTTTGTGCTCATATGAAACTGAAACATGAGTGATCATATCATACATAATGCCCCAAATCTAAGAAAATCTAGGTAATTATATGTACAAATTAAATATATAATAAGAATATCTGATAATCTATGACTAAGAGTATGTAAATCTGAATTGTACTTACTATACCTTTATGATAATTCTAGAATTTTTTATTTTTGAGGACACTAGACAATAAAATAGTGGGTGGAATATAACATACTACACTCCTGATAGTTTCATATGCTATTGTAAAAAAGTGTTTTTTCTAATAAAAATTAATACTAATCTATATAAGACTATATTTCACTATATTTTCTTGAGTCTGAGCTCTGTAATTTGTGTCTGTGTGCTAAAAATTATCTTTTGATTTCACTATGGCCTGATTTCTATGATAAAACCCTATGAATTCTCCCTATTTTGAGTTGAGTTATTTATCCTCTAAACTATTTGTCTTGAAAATTAAATATATGCATCATGTGTGTTAGACTAAAAATATATGATATCTATGTGATAAACCAATATAATGTGTATACATGACATTAGAATGTAAAATAGATTGAACATACATTGTAAATATATGATGTATGTTAGATATAGCATTAAAAAAAATTTCAAGATATATATAACAATGTAATAATGTATATAAACAATGGATATGAATATAATCTAAGTAAACTACTTCGAGGGATGGGACATGATGTCCATCAAGGCACCCAAGGATGAAGGGGAGATGTATGAGGTCCTTCATGACATTGAAAACTAGATGTGAAAGTAACAAGAAAGAGATAAGTTATATGGCCATGATACATACAAGAAAGTATATATATAAATACATGAGACATGAAATGTAGGCCAAGGGACCATAATACAAGGGACATGGGTATATATAACTAAGTCTAAGAAAAAGAACACATACAAGGACATGTTCGAATGTCTTCATATGCAAAAGATCATGCATGTTTGGCTTAGATCCACATGGAAGGACATGTTCAAATTTACACTTACACAATAAAAAATCATACATAAGGACATGGTCACATGTTTAAAACATAAAATCAATGAAATGACAATGGCATATTCAAATTCCCTCGGTGAGATGTAGAAACAAAGAGACAATCAAATCTAGACTTGTAAAGAGATAAATAAAAGTATGCATAATCATGTGGTATAAATCCATATAAGATCAAATATGTTCATAAGCTAAATATATAGTAGTATTAGTTGAAAAAAAAATAGTGTAGTATAGGATTATTAATATCAAGATATAGTCAATGCAAATTTTGATATGGAGTATATAGGGATATAACTTGGAAAATCAGAAGCTATGTGTATGATGTCCCTAATGGGATAATATATCAATGCTAAATTGGTGTATATGTGTATGTGCCCTTGATGGGTCGATAGTAGAAAATATAAATCTATGTATAAGACCACAATCTTGTAGTAATATATAAACACTTATAAGGAATAAGTGAAGCATGAATATATGATAAAACTAAAAACACCAATGTAAATATCATATGTAGTACTTGGTAAATAGAAGGAATGTAAACATGGAAATTCATACAATCTAAAATTTGTATTTTCTAAGAAATATTTGAATATTTTTTTATTTTTGAACATATTATATTTTTTTATGTTTTCTAAGTATAATCTATGTACAAGTAACATGAAAATGAAACTATGCACAACAATCAATATAGAGGAAACTATGTACAAGTAAATTGGAATAATGAAACCATGTACAAGTAAATTATGAGTTATTTATATATAAAATATCCATAGATGGATGATGTTCCTTTGATTCTTCATTGACTTACCATCGAGTGAAGCTAGATGGTATACCTTGAGGATAAGCTTTTCTATGATTAAGTATGGGCCAAGCCAATTTGGTTTGAACATTCATTTTGTCTCTTCTTTGGCATTAAAATTTATGATTTTATCTTGTAGAATGAGATCATTGAATTTAAATTCTCTGCAATGAACATGGCTATTATATGCTGACTAGATTCATTATTTTATATTCTAAGGTAACCTACAGTTTGGATGCATGTGTGATCCAACTATTCCAACTCACGAAGATGTCTCTCTCTATATTGTTCTTCTTTGATAATCCATTTAAGGGATACTCTTAAGGATGGAATTTATTATTATATTAGGATAACCGATTCAATTCCATATAGTATTTACTAAGGAATGTCTCTTTTTAGTGTGTGAATACTAGTGTGATAAGCCTATAGTGCATAAATGAGCTAATTATGCCAATCATCATCAAATTTGGTAACCATTTTTCCAAGGATTCTATTAATTATCTTGTTTATAGATTTTACTTGGTCATTACCTTGTGTGTAGTATGGATTAGAGAATGTGTGTTAGATCTTATATTTAACACAGAATTTCTTCACCATAATGTTCTTAAAAGAGGTTTTATTATCTTTAATGATGACTATTGGTAGGCCAAAATGGGAAATGATGTTTGTTATGATAATGTGACATATATATTATCTTATTGTGGATTGTAATGAAATGCATTCCACCCACTTAGTAAAGTATTATGTAACTATAATTATGAATTTGTGACTCCCTATTGATTTTGGGTTGATTTTACCAATTAGATCAAATCCCTATATCATTGATGGCCATGGGGATATAATAAGTTGTAAACACTATGAAGTAATATGGTGACAATTGTCATGTTGCTGACATTTATCACACAATTTACCATATTCTTAACATTATGGCTCTATGGTGGGCCAATAATACCCTTGTCAAAGTAATTTTTTTGACATTACTTTTGAGCTAAAAGGGTTGCCACATATATTGTCATGTACTTGGCTAATGGCCAACTTATCTTCTTCAAATGTCAAACATTAGAATATGTGTCTATATAAATATTTATTAAATAATTCCCCATAGATGATGATGAAATGGAGGGAATTTATCTATAATTTATGTTTCTCATTCTTGGTGAAAGTATTTGGTGTGATAGATTTGTGAAAAAAATTGTAATTATAAGAAAACATTTTTGATGCTTTTATAATGCACATGGTGGCTAAAAATGATAGAGCTATGAGGTCAACATGGGATATTGATGGTGATTATAATCATTTAATGGTGGAGTTTTTTCATCATTGATGTCAATAGGGATAAAAAATATCACACTTTCCATTACATCAACATGATGATTATCTTTTCAAGGAATATTTTCAAGAGAGAAGTATTCAAATTGAGCACATAGACATTGAATGATATTATTGTATGGAATTAAGTATTCTTACTTTGTTTGGTAGACATCTATGAATTGATTAGTGACCAACTGTGAATCCCCATATACCTATTGTTCACTCCAAAATCCTACTTAAAAATAATCATGGGATGGGGTGTTTTTAAATAAAAGAGTGGGAACAATGAGGTAATTTCATCTTATATTTTAGGACTGATGCAAGCATAGTATAAGGCATAGTTTTGGGTATTTGGATTCAAAATAAATCCTACATGAAATAATCTATAAAATATGCAGTGCCACCACTAAGGTTAATGAGTTAATTACTTGGGTTTACTACTAGTGTTCATGCAATTTGATTTACCACTTTATACAATAAAGGAGGGGATAGTTAAATTTACAAAATAAATACAAAATAGAAGGTAGAGGAAGGTAGGAAAGAGTGTTTCTAGATCAGTATGATATTAATGCTTTAATAATCAAGATAAGTACATCTGTCATATTTATATCGCTATGTGTTGAGTCTCACTAAAGGTTTTGACCCTATAATACACAATGGGAAGAGTTTAGGGAAGTAGTGAAGAATGATTATTTTATGAACCCTCACTAAATATCAATACTATAAGTCGATAGTAAATAACACATAAAATTCAAAGATAACTTGTATTTTAACTCAAAGATTATCAATATTGTAATGAAAATGAAATGATTTCATAAAGAGGTTATAACAAATAGGGAAATCATAGCCAATGCATTCATTAAGTGATAGAGCATTAAAAAAATCATATGAGTGCTAACATTCATTCAAAATTGAAATGATGTATACTTTGATAGACATATTATGCATTTCACAAAGGTTGAAATTACATTCATAAAAACAAATTTTATTACAAGGGTATCAATCATGGCTAAATTCATACAATACAAAAGGGTGAATGAAATCATAGGTGAAATCCTAGAGTGATTCTGAAAGCACTTTGGAGCTAAAAAATTAGTAGCCTAAAAAATATAACACAATTACATATTTAAATGAGGATGGGATTCATCTCTAAGTAGCCTTGTCATGTGAGCAAGAGGAAGTTATATAGCTGTAACAACTATGAGTGGCCATCATGGCAAAGGATGGGAATCGTTAACTACTGATGAGTATGGAATTTAGACATTATGTTATTTTCTTATTATGTTTTATGACATTGTTATTTATCAACTACTGATGAGTATGGAATTTTAGACATCAAAAAAGTGTTGGAAATATTTAATATGTAATATGCAAAATTAATTGGGACACCTTTGGTTGCACATTTTAAATTAACAAAAGAACACTATCCTAAAACATAAGAAGAAAAGAACCTGATGTCTAAAATTCCATACACATCAATATTTGATATCTCATCTTAAAAGATTTATAGGGGATCATATAACTAATACATGGAGGGGAAATAGAAAAGCTAACTCCCAACTATTTAGACTTTAATTCTTTGGCCTCCAGTGTCACTACCATAAAATTATACTCCTAGTCCCACTTGTAGAGCTTCATCATAGGCTATCTGAAGATCATTTATGCCTAGACCATGAGCCTTTGGTGTACCTATAGGGGAGCCTACATATCCACTTTGACTTTAAACACCTCACTGATGCTCCTTATGGATTGGGTTAAGAGCTCAATAATTAATTGGGCTCTAGCCTTACTTTTTATGGATACCTTTTTATTCATAACCCAATCAAAATGACCTATGTGGACTCAAAATTAAACCCTATCAAATATAGTTACATATAAGTGGAATAAAATTAAGATATTAAATTAATTAAAGTAAGCAAATATCTTATCCCTACCATCTTCCATGGGTTTCATCATAGTTTGGGATAAAGAAAGCCACTCCATAATGTTTCTCATGATCTTGGCATATGTTTAATATAAGCCCAAGTCTAAATTGAGCATCAATTTTAACTCTAGGAACATGCCCTTATTTATTAAAATCATTAAATTCATGCATTTACCATCAATCAAAGTGATCCTCTCCAAATAGGCTTAGGTTCATTATATGACCACTTGGCAATCTGTCATAGTCCCCACCACATTTCCCATAGCTAAACAAATTTGTAAGAGGTCATCCTTGACCTACATAATTAGATTGATGGGGAATGAAATTCTTACCCATGCCTCTAGATTTTTGAGTTCACTCTTCATGTCTTCAAGTAAATTTTTATACATGTCATAGGTTACCTAGAGAACTAAGAGCGGGTCCTCGACTATATTTTCTTCTCCCATGGGATTCCTCACTTTAGTGAGAGAGTATAATTCTTTTTGGGTTACTAGACCATAGGGTTCATGTCTTGCATTAATTTATGTGTGATGATCCTTTGTAAACTCCTTATGGTGTGATAAAAATACAACTACATGTTTGGGTCACCTTTTATTTTCATATCCAACACCTACAATATTGGGGCCATTCCTTATGTTTTTGTTTTTCCTTTAACCATTGGTGTGTCTAGAGATATGTGTGGCTGACATGTGGCTTATATACCTCTTTTATTTACTTGTTACATTTATCTATGTTCTTAGTTATGTCAACCTATGGAATAACCTTGGCTAAGTAGATTATATATAGGAGGTAGTGGTTAGTCTTTATGGATTACTATTAGTGTATTGTTGTGGAGGTTTCCCCCTCGAAGTAGCTTTGCTATATTATCTAGTATTCTACTTTGATATCAAATATCTTATGTGAACTCTCATATTTGCTTATTTTATGCAATATAAAATCATTTTATGCCAATATCTAAGTAATTTCATTACAAGTGGTATCATAAATTTGATTTGGGCAAGTTTCCTATGGTATTTTTTTGGATCTAGCGAGGCATGGCTTCTAGGAGTGATGAGAATGAAAAAACATAACTTGCAATTTGGGAAGAATTAAATTTTTTTATCAGTGTAGTATTACTTGAAACACTTTTTTACAAAAAATAATTAAAAAAAAATCCTCTTGTATAATTTTCATCATTGGATTCATCTCAGTGAGATGATCATAATGGTATATTCTACCGATACACTTTTTTGGTACCAAAATTTTTACCCTAATGCACAAAGATAGTCATTAGATTTATCTTGATAAGGTGATCATAATGCTACCATTTCCTAGTACACTTTTTTTGGGGTCAAAACCCTCCTAGGGTTGGTATATGGTAGGTCTGGGTAATCAAGGAAGAAAAGGGGGTAAGAAACTCCTAAGACTCATTCTGTCGATGACATGTATTTTGGAACTTTAGATCCAGAGATTTCTTAGCTTCAAGTAGACATAAATAACTTGGTGAGGCATGATGAATTTGTTTTAGTCCAAGATGATGTTTTAGGGATGCATGGAGAGATTAATAGGGTTCACAATGAATTACAACATTTCACTATGCAATTAAATAACATTACATCTTAGTTTTGGCCCAATAACCCTCCACTTCAGCATTCAAGTCCTCTTATCAACAACTCCCATGCTAGTATGAAACTAATGTTGCCAAAAGTAGATATGTGTAATTTTTATGGTAAGGATCCTCTCACTTGGATTACCCAAATTGAAAATTTATTTGAACTACATCAAACCCCTAGTTATTAAAGGGTGATAATGGGGTCCCTATATCTGGAACTTGAGCAATTCATTTGATATCACTAGGTATGTACTCAAAAGAAAAAGAACGGTGCTCCTATTACCTAGACTATTTTCACTAAGGAGTTGTCAACTCATTATAAAAATAATGTCTTTGAGAACTATTTCAACTAATTATCCAAGTTATGGCAAGTAGGAACTATGAAAGATTATATTCATTAGTTTTAGAATCTCTCTTTACAGGTGGAAAATATCACTAAGGAAAATATGACTGGTCTATTTTTGGGTGGCCTCAAAGATAACAACTAATTTGAGGTTTGAATGTTTAACCCAACCTCGATAACAGAAGATATCCTTAAGATATGCATGATAGAAGAAAAAGAGATGGTCAAATAGAAAACTTTCACTATTGGTCATGATCGTAACTTTTTCACACCATCATTTCCATAGCCCACCAGATCAACACAGTGATAAATTGAGGAGAAGTGAGCTAAATGTTTATGTTATGGTTGTAACAAAAAATGGAGCAAATAACATCATTGTGCTGAAAAGAATCTATTTTACATTGAAGGTGCCAATGATGATGAATATGATGTAGAAGTACATGATGAGGATGCAAATATTATTGAGGAATCTGAACACTCTCAACCTACTATTTCTTGTCATGCCCTTTTAGGTATTAGTACTCCCCAAACTCTTAAGGTGATGGGTTTCCTTAAGAAACAAAAGGTCACTATATTGATTGATTCTAGAAGCACACACAACTCCATCCACAATAAGTTGGTTACTTATTTAACCTATTTTATTTATCTAGATCCATAATTTTAGGTTATGATTTTAGATGGTGGTACTATTAAATATTCAAGAAAATGTCATAGTATTAAGTTGGCCATGGGAGACTACTTATTAGATTCTCCTATGTTTGCTATTCCCATGGGTGGAGATGATATTATTCTGGGAGTCTAATGGCTTACCACTTTGGGCACTATTGAGATGAATTTTCAAGAATTATTCATGTGTTTTCAATCTAAAGAAAGAATATTTGAGCTAAGGGGATTAAAGGCTAAATCTCCATAAATTTTTATCTCCTATCAAATGATAAAGATTATTTGTAAGGATGTTGAGGGATTTTTAGCTCACTTGTTTTCTATAGAAGCATAGCCAACTTATCCATCTCCACCTATTGATCTACAATAAATAATTGATGCTCATTATGTTGTTTTTAGAAAAATGCCAAAATAACTTCCACCAAGCCACACACATGATCATGATATCACACTTATTCTTAGTATTACACCACCCAACATCAGGCCATATAGGTATCCCTCTGCCTAGAAAATTAAAATTGAAAATATGGTACAAGAGATGTTAGATGTAGGAATCATTAACCATGGCCAAAGTTAATACTCTTCACCAGTTGTCATGGTGAGAAAGAAATATGACACCTAGAGGATGTGCCTTGACTATAGAGAAATCAACAAGTACACTATCAAAGATGAGTTTCTAATTCCTATCATTGATGATTTTCTAAATGAATTGAATGGTTCTCTTTATTTTACCAAGTTAGATATGCATTTTGGGTATCATCAAATCTAGATCCATGATGAAGACATACCCAAAACTGCTTTTAGGACTCATGAGGGCCATTATGAGTTTTTGGTTATGCCTTTTGGTTTAACAAATGCACCATCTAATTTTCAAAGTTTGATTAATACTATTTTTAATCCATTTTGAGGAAATTTGTTCTAGTATTCTTTGATGATATCCTCATTTATAGTAAAAATTGGGAAGACCATTTGTAACATGTAAAACATGTACTATCCATTTTAGAGCAAAATCCATTTGGGGCTAGTAAGGTTGAATATTTGGGTCATTTGGTGTCTTATGAAGGAGTGAAAGTGGATCCTAAAAAAATCCAAGCAATGGTGGACTGGCCAATTCTTAAGACACTCAAGCAACTCCAGGGATTATTGGGGCTTACTGGTTACTACCACAAATTTGTCAAAAGTTATGGTAGTATTACAACCCCATTCACCTCTTTGTTAAATAAATACTCCTTTTAGTGTATTGATGTAGCTGCCTAGGAATTTAAACAATTGAAATTGGCTATGTGCACTACTCTAGTATTGGCCACTCTTGATTTTTCTAAAAATTTTGTGGTTGAATGTGATGCATTTGAGTATGGTATGGGTGTTGTAATATTGCAAGAAGGTTGACCACTTGCATTTTCAATTCATCAAATAAAGGGTAAAAATAAGCACAATCCCATCTATGAGAAGGAAATGATGGCCATTTTGCATGCAATCAAATAATGAAGACATTATTTGATGGGTAATCACTTTCAAGTAAATATTGATCATGATAATCTCAAATATTTTTTAGAACAAATGTTTTCATCTAAAGAACAATAAAAATTGGTAACTAAGATGTTATGCTATGATTTGGAAATAGTCTACAAAAAAGGCAAGGATAATGTGGTGGTAGATGCACTATCTAGAAAAGAAGAATTAGTTGAGGCATTACTATGTGCCATAACCATTTTATAGGTAGATTGGCTAGAAGATGCAGGATTAGAATAGGAACATGACTGTACTAGCCATGATTTGATTGAAAATATTTAGCAAGGTTTAGGTGGATTTGAAAAATTCACATGGAAAGGTAATGCATTATGGTATAAAGATAGATTATACCTATGTAATAATTCACTTCTTAAACAAAAAATCCTTCAAGAACTTCATGCAACTCTAATTGGGGGTCATTCAATATTTTTGAAAACCTATCATAGAATAAAGCAAGATTTATTTTTGGAAGGTCTCAATGGGGATTTCCAAAACTATGTGGTTGAATTTATGATCTATCAACAAAATAAAGGCAAAACCATCAAAACCCTTGGTCTTTTACAACCTTTATCCATCCCTAGCTAGCATTGGGAAGAGGTATCTATATATTTCATTATAGGGTTACCAAGATCTAAGGGTGAAAATGTTATCATGGTTATTATAGATTGTCTTAGTATGTTCATTTTTATTCATTATCCCAGTTATTTATTGATAGTATAATAGCAGTTGATTTTCTCAATACAATTTAAAAACTGCATGGGACCCCTAAGATCATTGTCAGTGATAGAAATCCCATTTTTATAGGTAATTTTTGGATTGAGTTATTTACATGTTTGGGTACCCAATTGGCTCATAGTTCATCCTATCATCCTCAATTTGATGGACAAACTGAGATAGTCGACAAATGTCTGGAAGGATATCTCTTTTGTTTTGTTTCTGATAAATAAGATAAATGGGTTCATTGGCTACCATTTGCTAAATGGTGGTATAATAATTTTGTTCATAGTTATTATAAAATGTATCCTTTTATGGCACTATATGGATACCACCCTCCATCCATCACTTCAACCTTGAAGGTCCATCCTAAGGTTCGTGCAGTTGAAGAACATATTCACCATCAATAGGAAGTCCTTGTAAGTTTGCATGAAAATTTATCTATGGCCCAGAATCACTTGAAGCAATAGGTAGATCAACATAGAAGTTAGAGGAATTTTGACATTGGTGATTAGGTATTTGTTCACTTACAACCATACCAATATATGTCATTGAAGTAACAAAAAAAAGATAACAAGCTACCCCCTAAGTATCATGGGCCTTATCAGATCTTGTAGAAAATTAACAATGTGGCCTACAAGTTAGAATTTCCTTCATCCACTCGCATACATATAATATTTAATGTATCATGCCTGAATAAATTCATTGGACATAGAATTACCATTCAAATAGAATTACCAGAATTAGATGAGGAAGGAAGAGTTGTTCTTGATCCTAAGGTGATCCTTCAAAGGTGCACCAAGTAACTACATAGTATAATAATTACAAAGTACTTGATTAAATGGAATAATCTACCATGTAAAGATGCCACTTGGGAGGATGAAGCAATTGTGCAGAAGCATCTAGAGTTGTCACAATGTTGTTTTAAATGGGAGGGGCCTATTACAACCTTAACCATTAGTGTGTCTAGGGATATGTGTGGTTGACTTATGGCTTACATACCTATTTTATTTATTTGCTACATTTATCTATGTTCTTATTTAGGTCAAACTATGGAATAACCTTGGATAATTATTCTATATATAGGAGGTAGGGTTAGTCTTTATGGATTATGTTAACTATTCTACTATTAGTGCATTAGTATGGAGGTTACCCCTAGAAGTGGATTTGATATATTATCTAGTATTCTATTTTGCTGTCAATTATCTTGTGTGATCTCTCATATTTTATTATTTTGTGAAATATAAAATCATTCTATGTTAATATATAATTAATTTCATTATAGTTTTATGAGGTGTCGGTAGTGTGTTAAATATGGTAGTGATAAGTGGAGGATGAGGTGGAGGGGATATGGAGGAATCAAAAGGTGTGAATGACAAAAGCTATGGAGAAAGAGGAAGCATAGTAGAATATGGAGGAAAGATGAATGGAGAGGCCTAAGGGAACATATGTGTTTTCCATTGACCTTGGGTCATGCCCACTTGACGGGAAATGAACCTTGGGAGAGGGGTACTCAATAAAAGGGAAGAAATTAGCCAATTAAAGCCAAATCAATGTAGAAGAATCCTATAAGGACCCCAAAATTTATCCATTTTGTCTTAATATTGTATATTATGTGTTTAATAGGTTATATAGGTCATAATTTATTCTAAGGTAGAGTATAAATAGTCTAAAGGTGGATAAAATTTGAATTTTAGTTTTCCCACCAAAACTCATTTTCAAAATTGTAAATCTTATTAAGTTTTCCTTTAAGGAATTTTATAAATTTGTGAGGTGGTAGGATGCATCAAATAGGTATAATGATTTTTATAATGAAGGATGTCCACAAATGTTTATTAATCTAAAGTTTATGGTTCTATATAGTCCATATAGTGTAAAATAAGACATTATGCAATGTAACCAAAAAGGACCTCTTTGAGGAAAAGGAGCTACGAATTAGTTATGCATCCTTTTAGGAGTGATAGGAATTAGTTTTGGGAGCATTAGATTTATGTTCCATTTAGGGTAGAGAAAATAATGTATTGAATAGTTTTTTATGAAGGGGATTTTTGATGTTTTTGGAATCTCTATTGAAAGAAGTAACATAGGCTCCTATTTTGAGGTCAATTGTTGTTATTCATTATTACATGTGTTTGTTAATGAAATAATGATATTGTAATTGTTTATAAGTGTGATTTAATTTTTACATTTTTTTTTTTGAAGATAAACTTTAAAGAGATAAATAATAGTGAGAATCCCTGTTGAAGATTGTCACATAATATAGACCCCCATTCCTCTATAAGTTATTTGTTACAGACTGTATTAGTCTTGTTGATATATTAAAGACATTGGTAGTTATTTCATACATGGTGTAAGGGTAGTAGATTTTTTTTATAATGTGTATTTTCTCTAAGAATAAAAAAGGAACCCTAATTAAAGAATATAGGTATAGACCCTATTCTGAGTTGTTTAAACTACATAGAAAAGGTGCATGGAAAGATCATTAAATAAAAGGAATTGGAAAATATATGAATAAGGTTATTAAATGGGTATTTTTTCTTATTAAAGGGTTTAAATCTAAAAGATAACCAATAAATTTTTGTTTCATAGTCAATTATGTGATGTATCCATGTTCCTATAGTAGACATGGTGTGACTAAACTATGTGTTTGTTCTAAGGAAAGGATAGACTTTAATTTATTATTAGGAGCCTTGAAAAGCCAAGGTAAGTTATTTTTACGTGAATTAATCTTATTTGGGTCTTGTTTTCCATTTCATAGAGTGTTGCTCATCCATACATGAATATAAACCTGTATTTTATCATTCTCTTAACACAATCAAGCATATTTGACATAGAAACCTAGGTCAGTGGATTGATTCATGACATATAAGGATTTGAAGACTTGAATGAGGTATAGATAGGCCTAGAAAACATTTCATAAATATTTTAAACCTTTGGAAACACTCATAGTGGATTTTATTTTCTCTCGGGTAGTGAAATCCCTAAATTAGGGTTTCAAACATATCTTGAGTTTGAACCATCCAAAATGATTGAAAATTTTTAATTAAATAGATATAAGTGGTTTGAAATATATTTTTAAGTTTATATTATTTTTTAATATGTTTTTTTACTCCTAGAGAGGACTATTGTAAAATTAGCCTTAGAAAAGCCTAATAAGCCTAACAGTAACCTATAAGGAGCTCAAAGAGTGATCAAGAAATAGAATTGGGTCTTGTAAGCTTGTGAGTAGATATAATCCCATAAAGGGTATCTATATCAAGTGTTATTTTTCAAATTTCTGAAGGTACATATCCATACAAAGCTAATAAGCCCAAAAATAGGGCTAGAAAGATTGTGTGAAGAGTATGCAAAGTTGAGTAAAGGAAGGATTTGAGACATAGAAGGTGTGGTAGAGTTAGTTATTGAAAAGAGAGGGATAAAGAGACCCTTATAAGTAACATCAATCAAAAAAAAAAAACATATCAATATCAAGTGAATCTCAGTTTCTTGCATGATGAATGCATAAGATAACCCATAGTCCAAGAGGTACATTATGAGGGAAGGCTTAGAGTGAGATATTTTTAGTGTATACTCTACATCATTTTGGTATCAAAGATAATAAAAGTTACTATTTGATTATGAAAGTATTAATATCATGTGTTTTGAAGTTAATTGTAGAATAGGGAACCAAGAATAGTGTTTTATGGAGAGAGTTAGCAGAGATAAAGATTTGGTCAAGAATATGGTAGAACAAGTGATAGTTAACTACCCCATTGTTCATAAGGATGGAGGATATTGAGGATGTTCTTATAAAAAGAGAAAAAATAATAGTACTAGAGAAAGAAGAAGGATATGATAGTCAGCAAGGTCAAGTAGCACCTTTGCAACCAAGAATAAATGAGAGAGAAAATGAAGAAGTGGATCAAGAGAGACCACAAATACATGTAGAAATAATTTAGGAAGGCATGTGATTACAACACCATGCATGATCAGTTAGATCTTTTAAATGTGGTGCATTAAGAAGAAATGAAGTTCACATGAGGAATAGACTAAGACAAAGGTTTCAAGGGAAATGTTGGCAATGCCATAGAGAGGGACATAGGGAAATATAGTGTCCATTGAGTGTTGGTATAAGTACATAGAACAAAGTATAATAGAAGTGAATGAGGAAATAAAGATAAGGAATAAATGATTCCTTGCTCATGAAGAGAATCTTATTGCAACAGAGAAAGTAAGTCAAAGAACCAACCCAAAGAAGAAGCTGATTCAAAAGCAAGTGTAAAGGAAAAGGTAAGGTTTGTAATTTAGTGATTGATGGAGGAGACACTAATAATATTGTGGTTTTAGAGGTGGTGCAGAAGTTGGGATTGAAGAGGATGACACATCCATAACCATACAAGGTTGCATAGGTTCAGAAGGGACATCAAATCTTGGTAAGTGAGAAAAGTTGGGTTAATTCCATAAAGGAGGATATAGAGATAAAGTCTTGTGTGATATTATGCGCATATATGTTTATCATTTACTATTATGGATAACATGGTAGTTTGATAGGCATGATATTCATGATGGATAACCTAATACATACACCATCAAGCAACATGAAGAGATACACATTCTTGTCCCATTGAAGGGTGAAGAATAAAGATGAGATGAGAGGATAATGATGATGGAAATGAAGTAATATTGTAGTAAATCCATGGAAAATTTGGGTTTGGTCAAGCCACCAAAGAGATAAGAAAAGGTAATTTGTATTAAGATGGTGATAATGAAGAATTATGAGTCAAAAAATATGGACATGAGAGAGGATGCACCAGAATGTAAGGTGATAGTAGGTATTTTTCAAAAAGAAAAACATACAGCACTTAGGAGAGTGCTCATGAAAGAAGTAAACCAAAAAATGAAAGGTAGATAAGCCTATGAGACAGATGATTGAAGACTAGTAATAGATGTTACAAATGACATGGATGAGTAGTGGTTTGGAAAAGACACCAGGAAAAATAAGAAAATGGATATTGAGGTGTCCAAGAAAGAAGCATAAGTGAGAGCCATGAAGACTATACATTTCATTTCTAATATGTTTTTTTGTGATGAAAGTAAATGTAAGGAACAAACAACCTTTAATCAAAGTTTGGAATAATTAAAAGAAAAGGACAAGAAAGAGATGAATGTACAACCTAAGGTGATATTGGAAGCCAAAGGAGGAATGGTAGATAAATTCAAAATATTGAAGGATAGTCTTGAACAAAAAAATAATGTCAAAGAGTTAGGAAATATGTAGTATTCCCATTATTCATATTCAAGATATTAAGAACAATCATAATGATGATGAACAATAACAAATCAAAAGTTTCCACAAACATGAGGCATGTAAGGACCAAGAACATGCTGTACATGAAGTGGAGTGGAAAGCACATGAAGTATGGATGAAAGAAGAAGACTTAATATTTATATTAGGATTTTATCATGGAAATAAGGAGAAGGTTGATTAGTTTTCAGAGGAAGAAGAGTGGTATACACCTGCAAGGCAAGAAACATATGATAACAATTATGTTTTTCTTAATAATGTTGTTTCATATGTAGGTATATTAAACAAGAAAATGAACCAAAAAAGGCCTAAATGTGGGTCCTAAGAACATGTTCACATCTATGATAAGCAAGTATAAATAGATACCTTCTATGAGGAGGTTAATTATAGTCATATAAGAGCATACACCAAGTGCATCGACAAAAACCTATAGAAAACATGTATTTTTAGCTTGGTAGTATGATGTAGGGGCATCCTATAAGGACCCCAAATTTGATCCATTTTTGTATTAACATAGTATATTAGGTGTCTAATAGGTTATATAGGTCACAAGTTGTTCTAAGGTGGAGTATAGATAGTCCAAATGTGCATAAATTTTAAATTTGGGTTTTTTTGCCAAAGCTCCTTTTTGAAATTTTGAATCTTGTTAAGTTTTCATTTAGGGAATTTTATGCATTTTTGAAGGTGGAAAGATGTTTAAAACATGTATAATGGTTTTTATAATGAATGAGGTCCACAAATATTTATGAATCTAAAATTTATGGTTCTATATAGTCCATATAATGTAAATTAAGACATTATGCAATCTAACCAAAAAGGACCTCTCCAAGGAAATGGAGCCAAGAAGTAGTTATAAATCCTTTTAGGGTTGATAGGAGTCAGTTTTGGGACTAATATATTGATTTTACATTTGAGGTAGATAAAATAATGTATTTACAAGTTTTTTATGAAGGGGGTTTTGATGATTTTGGAATCTCTATTGAAAGAAGTAACACAAACTCCTATTTTGAGGTCATTTGTTGTTATTGCTAATTTAATGTGTTTTCTAATTAAATAATGATATTGGAATTGTTTATAATTGTGATTTAAGGTTTACATATGTTTATTTGAAGAGAATATTTGAATAAGTAAAGAACAGTGAGAATCCCTATTGAAGATTATCACATAGTACATACCCTTGTTCTTGTATAAGTTGTTTGTTATAAATTATATTAGTCTTGTTGATATATGAAATATGTTGGTAGTTGTTTCATATGTGGTGAAAGGATAGTATAATGTTTTTATAATGTGTATTTATTCCAAGACATAAAAAAAGGAACCTTGATTAAATAATATAGGTACAGACCCTATTATGAGTTGGTTGAACTACATACAGAATGTGCATGGTAAGATAATTAAATAAAAGGAATTTTAAACTATATGAATAAGGTTCCTAAATGGGTATTTTATCTTATTTAAGGGTTTAAATCTCAAAGATAACCAAGAAATTTTTGTTTCATAGTTAGTTATGTGATGTATCCATATTCATATCGAAGACATGGTGTGACTAAACCATGTGTTTGTTCTAAGGAAAGGATATACTTTAATTTATTATTAGGAACCTTGATAAGCCAAGGTAAGTTATTTGTGTGTGAATTAATCTTCTTTATATCTTATGTTCCATTTTATAGTCTGTTCCATACATGAATACAGACGTATATACTCTCATTCTCTTAGCATAGTCAATGATATTTGACATGGAATCCTAGGTTAGTGGATTGATTCATGACAAATAAGGATTAGAGGAATTGAACCAAGCTAGAATAGACTTAAAAAACATTTCCTAGATCTCTGAAACCCTTTGAAACACTCATATTGTATTTTTTTACTCTTGAGTAGTGAAAGCCCTAAATTAGGGTTTCAAGCATATCTTGAGTATCCCCATTTCCTAGTGAAATCCCTAAATTAGGGTTTTAAGCATAAAGTGAAAGACCTAAAAATAAGCCCATGATAGGACTAAAATCAAGCACTAGTGAAAGTTCCTCCCCTCACTCCAAGTTTCCATCATCCCCTCATAATTTCACTCAATTTCCCACCCCTTTTAAAAACCATTCAGTCAGTACCTCCTCTCTTCCCTATTATGTACTCTTCACTATTCACCCAAGTACCCATGGGGAAAATAGTGAAGAGTACATAATATGGAAGAGATGAGGTACTGAATGAATGTTTTTTAAAAGGGGTGGGAAATTGAGTGGCATTATGAGGGGATAATGGTAATTTGGAGTGAGGGTAGGAACTTTCACTAGTTCTTACTTTTAGTCCTATCATGGGATTATTTTTGGGTTGCTAGTGATATCAAAGCTTAGGTCCTATATGGCTTAGGGTTAAGGTGCCTGCTCTCAAGCTGCCTATGCTTAAACTACCTACCATCAAGTCACATAGGTCTAACTTAGATAGGGTCAAGTTGACAGGGTATTTAGAGGTAGAGGAAGTGGATCCATGACACAAGAGTCAATTCTCATGGGGAAGAAGGTTGTGTGATTCCTTATATAACTCTCCTATAAATTTTGGGGGAGTTGGTGTGACATATTTTATGGGTTAAGAAGATGCAAAAGGGTTCATAAATGATATAGGCTGAACTTTATTACCCTTATCATTCATATGGGCCTTAATTAATATGATTACAACTTGGTAATATTATGTGTTAAAATATATCTCATCATCTTCCTATGGATAGTGGCCAAAATTAAGGTTGAGGTAAGATTAGTACTTATCCAAGTGGGCTTTGATCATGCCTTATAGGTCCTAGTCTCATGGATCAACTCTCCCCATGAATAAAGAGTCTTTCTCACTCACCATATTATATAAGGGATGGAAGGAATGATACAAGTGGAACCTAATGATGATTAGAAGAGGCAAACAAACCTTTTACTGATGACTAATATCATGCCCAAAAATTCCCTCCACCAGTTGGTAAGTAATTTCCTACTCTACAAGATGATTTGAGATGTGATAGAGCAAGTAAAGCCATTCTTAAGAATACATGTGTCTTAAATTATGGTATCCTCCTAATAAATACTAGTAGTCTCTAATGGGATCCAAGCTGTCTATAATTTCCTTTGATATATGAGGCATAGGGGCTTCTTTTATTGTGTTGAAAACCACTAGGTAAGAAAGAAGACTTATATATATCCCATATATTATTTATATAATGGTGGGCATATATCTTTTATAAAACTACATGAACCATTGATCCCCTAGGAACCTAGTTTGGAAAAGTAGATGGATTGAAAGTGAGTGTCTTGTAGACTGCATCTATGAGATAACTCATCATGCAAAAGTTATCACCCACTTAAGAATTAGCTATCACTTTTACCAGATTAAAATTGACCACCCCTCCCAAGTTGGGACTTGGGATCTATCTAGGTTCATGTGAAGTAAGGGAACCCATAATATGTTTATGTGTATCTAATTTAGGGTCTTGAACAATTGATTTAGTAGTATCATACTGACCCAAACCTTTGCCTTAAAGGTACAAACTATGCATGTGTTGGCATCCTCATTATTTACCCACTTCACATATGGTTTCTTGATTTAGTGCCTCTGGATGTTATAGATTTTAAAGGTGTCAATCAAGGTCTATACCACCTCTGAGTCATATGAAAGGGTGAAATCAATTCTTGAGATGTTAGCAATCTAATATTAGGAGTTGGCTAATTATATCCAATTATGGGCACCATCTTGTGCCTACCTAGCGATGAAGAATAACTTGCCAAAAATGTCAGTGTAGGGGAACATCTCAGGCTTGGTTATGGATCTATGCAAGCATCACTTCTCATAAGCTCACATGGCATCTTTTAATTTGTCTTGATCATCATCATCACTACCTCATTCCTTGGGTACTTAGTTTATAGCTTTTAATATTTCATTTTAATGTTTGAATCAGATCAAGCCATTTGGGAAAAGAGTGTCTATGTATTTGGGATTAGCCTTGAGATTTGAAGATGAAGTGACCATTTTAATAATATTGAATTTGGTGGAAGATCTCTAGGTGAAGGGAAAGGCATAAAAGGCACCATATTAGAGTAAAAAGTAAAGAGTCTATCTTTGGGAGACTAGAGCGATAATGGTTAATGAGATTTCCTTGAGGTACTTATGGAATCCCACATTCATCCCTAAGTATTAATGTCATTTAGAAACTTGATATGGATTCAATTTGAGTTAGTGACTCAATATTCCACTTAATTTCCCATCTAGAGTTAAATTTAGAGCATATGATTACATGCCATATTTTATATCTAGTAATGAAATGTGACATTTTAAAATTGTCCAATTAGGGTCCAATTTCCCACATAGTTGATGTCTAGGTGTGGTAAGCATGAGGCCATATAATATCTAAGGCTTCCTAATAATATCCTACTTCATTCCACTTGTCATATATCTACTTGTCCTCATGTCAATAATTGACACCTAGGCATAGCTTAAAATTTTACTATTATACCCTTAAGAGGGATGAGATGCCAACTAGGGACATCTAGAATCCTTTGTTAGCCTTTAAAACTCCATCCATTATTCATTATAGACTTTATAGGCCTTTTGGACCCCATCTACTATATGTATTGTTATACCACATGTTATGCTACAATACGTTAGGCTCTCTTAGTGTCTGACATCTATATTAGGCCAAAGAGACTAACTACTTTGATAACTAGCCACATGGTGTTTCCTCATTGCATTGGGCTCTCTTGATATTTGAAATTTCTATCAGGATATGGATATTAACATCTCAAACATAAGGGATATCTCACTAGTTAGATATAGGCACTTTTAACCTTTGGGGAACATGGCATCCTTTGATTTAGTCAGGCTCTCCTAGGCTCTGACATCTCTATTAAGACTAGGAAACTAACCATTCTACCTTTGGTTGACATGACACTCTTTGGTTGGGTTAAGATTTCCAAATCTTTGACATCTCTATTAGGTCTACGAGGTTGGCAATTCTAACTTTAGCACATGCCTATTATCTAGAGTACTAATAACTTAAATCTAGGCCACATTTTACTTCCTCATTGTATTTATCTCTCCTAGGTTTTGACATCTTTATGAGGACTAAGCTATTGATGCATCTAACACAAGGTCATGTGGATTCATTTTGTTTGGCCATGTCCTCAAATCGTTAACATCTACCTACACAATGTTTCTTCATTTCACCATTTATCCCTAAAAATCCATGAAAATAACTAATTAAAATAGAAAAAAGTGCAACTAATTAACTCCTCAACTAGCTTCCAGTGGGGATTAGAAGTGCCACATAGAAATGTTGGGTATAATACTCTAGTAAGGGAATTAGTCTTTAGGAATTTCCAAGTGAGATAAATCTTTTAAAGTTAGCATGTAAAATGTTCAAATAAATAAATCGTATCTTAACCATAGAGTATTGATTTAAGTTTTTTGGGAATAATGGAGTTTTATTCCTATTTTAGTTAAAGGTCTAGATTAATAAATCAATAAAGAATATTAAAATAATTAAAGTCTTAATTTTTATATTTTATTTGTCTCTTTTACCTTTATAAAAATAATAATAAATAAGGAGAAATATAACTTAGCTTGAAACTAGTTGTGTAGGACTAGGACAATGTCATCAACTTGAATCTAGATTTCATTCAACAAAAGGATAAGAGAATCAAAAATAGGACACTTTGGTCTCTAGTGTTATTTTCCACTCCTTCCACTATTATCCAAACTAGTAATAGAGACCTAAAACTTTTTGTGTTTTTACACTATTCATGTGTGAGCCTACCTATGAAATTTTGAGTGCTGGTTGTTGACAGAACTCACTGTAGAGATGATTTAATCTTCAAACCCTACTCCTCCATCATGATCAATAAAAATATGTTTGAACCACTTGAGAAAATTGGGGTTACTGTGTAAGATACATTAAACATTTAATCCATACCCCTTGTGTGATCAGGATGCCTACATACCAATACTCTGAAGAGGGATCAAGCCATATGTAGTTCTCCCACCGAATGTGATTTGTGTAATAGTGTGATACAGATACAAAAATGCCAAATTGAGAGTGTTTGAGGTGGATAAAGATTGTTATGAGGGTTTGAGTGTGTTTGTGTCTATGTTGGGTGACTATATATAGAGAATAGGTAATTTTGCCTTAGTGCTTTGTTTGTATTTTTGCTTGGTTTGTAAGATTTGTTACCTCCCTTTGTAAATTAACTTTGAATGGGATTTTATAAGGAACCATTGGTCATGGGTTAGATGTATTCACACTAGGCCAACATAATGAAGGATAAGGACCAGATGGAAATGACCATTGGGGCTCAAAATGTAAATGGATAGGAGTGCCAAAATTAAAACACTTTAGGATCCAACACTATAGTCCAAGTATGGAGCTCTTATCCTACAAGCTCAAGACCTAGGGGAATAGGATTGGCCTAGGAAAATTAGTTTGGATGAGGTGGAATGATCATTTTGAAGGTTTTAGATGATCTATAATGAGAAAAAAGATGTCTAAAAGGGTCACAAGAGCATGAAAAAAGGAGCTATAGATATGGTATCACAAAACACACTCAAACCACCAATTTGAACATTTTATATGACTACATTTCCCCCCCTTTATTATAGTGATGCAACAAAGTGAAATACAAGGATGAAGGGGAGAGTGAAAAGTGTACTTTAACTTACTTGCAAGGGTGAAGCCCATGAAAATGTGTGATGCTAAGTTTGCATAGAGAGAGCACATCATGAAGTGTAAATATACAAAGGAAAACAAGGAGTATATCAGTTCTAACTAGACACACTATGTCTAAATTAAGAATTTACAAAAGTTGGGTAAAAGAGAAAAGAAAAAAAAAGAATGAATACACCTCATTAGGTATGTGAACCAATACAAAACCTATTGTGATGTTGAGTGATGGTGAGTGATGTTGGGTATGTGTTATACCAAAAGTAATATCATGAATAGAACTGAGTGTTAAACTCCTTGTGAGTGGCTCAAGAATACAAAGGATAGCCCTTTGGCTATATCATCACTCACTAAGTAAAGTTATGTGACCATGCATGTGTTAATAAATTTTTGGACTGTGTCCAATCCCTCTAAGTAGGTAGCTCAAAAATACAAAGGCTAGCAGTCCTTTGGCTCCATCGTTACCCACTAAGTGAAGCTATGAAATGATACTAGTATGAATGTGTGTCATATGAGATGGATCATGAAGCCCATAAATTCTCTATAATCTAATAATGTGGCATAGATAGCTGAACATGTACTAAGAACTAGGCCAATCTTGACCACTCAAAAGGGTGGAGATTAGGCTTGTATGAATGCCACTTTAAAATTGAAAACTAGGATTATATGAAAGCCACTCTAAAATGAGCCAACCAATTATAGATGGGATAAGGCATGAAACTACTAAGAATATGTAGGTAATACATTAAACTTAGAAAGAAAACAAGGAAAATGTGCCACACATATTATCCCCAATCAATGGTGTATATAACATGGATTCTGATCTATAAGTTGTACCAATTACCCAATATAAAACTAGAAGCAAGAGCCATCATATTGTTCATGGTGCCCCCTATATCTAGATACTCTAAGTAAAATTGTACTAAAACTACTCAATATAAACTAAACTATAATGGAAAAAACTATAATTGACCTTACCTTTCTATCTATTTTTGGAAAATCTAGGTTTTCTGCTATTTGGATAGGAATGCCAAAAATATGACAATTTTCTATTCGAAACTATAGTCCAAGTATGGAACTCTTGTCCTTTACTATTTTTTTATCACTATCTAGTATTCATCACTATCTTTTTGGTCTATTCTACCTAGTTTGGGTTTTGAATGTTGTTCTAAGTGTTCTAAAAATTAATTGTTGACTAGTAGAAGGCTCTAATATCTATGATAAAACCCTTATTTATTTCCCCCTCTTTTGAGGGTAAGAATAAAGAACATGTAATGATTTACCTTAGAATAAATATCCCTACAAGTGTGTTATGGTATGAAACATATGATATATCAATGATAATCTAAAATATGTCTCAAGATATAACTAGTTTATATTAGAGATTGTTAGATCAATATGGGTATGCCTAGATAGATGTAACAATATAATACCATGTGCAGTATACTAAATTGAAAGTGGAAATATTGTTATTTTTAAAGGATGGATGGAATGTGATGTCCATCATGGTGTCCAAGAAGGCAATATAATGCATGATATGGATCATGGCATTGCAAACATCTGAGAAGAAAACAAGCAAACAAGCACACAAGAAAAGATGTAAGAAGAATATAAAAGAGGCCAAGGGGACATGAAAACAAGGGACATGGGAACATATCAATCTAATTAGGAAAAATAAGCATACAAAACATGTTCAACTTCCCACATACACATAGAATTACAAACAAGAAATATTGGCATGAGGGCCACAAGCACATACAAGAGTATAAGCAAAAGACATTGGAAAATGTCCTAAGGTACACACAAGTAAAAGACTAGGAATTGAAAAATGCAAACCCATCTAGCTACACAAAGCAAGAAATGAAGGCATGCAAATGCTATAAATACTATCATATCTAACTAAGCAAGAAATTAAAGTATGCAATACATGTAGTATAAGACTAGGTAGATGTTAAGACATACATAAGTGTTATATGCTAGTGAGTGTCGATAGAATAATCTACATAAGCTAGTACATAATGCACATCAATATGATAACTAGAGTGTGTGGTATAGGAATGACATAACTTGGATGGTGTAGTAATTTAGAATATTCCATTGATGGGTAGATATGTCGATGTATGTCTCAAATGTAGAATTAGGATGTCCCCTCAATGGGTAGAGTGAAGCAATCAATGATCTGGGTATCACTACACACACTCAAAGAAGATCAAGTGAATCATGGTAATTTTTATAAATCAATAAAATATATCATAGAATGTAAAATTTAAGTCTATCATGGTAGTTTAAATGTAAATTATGGCTAATGCATATAGTTGAAAAGGGTTTTTGGTGTTTTGAGTTATTTGAATATTTTTGTATTTTGACATGTTATAGTATTTTTGGTATTTTGAAATATTGTATTATTTTTGGTATTTTTAAATAATCTATATATAAATAATCATAAAATAACTATGCAAAATTAATAATAAGGAAACTATGTATAAGAGAGTGAAAAGAAACTATGTACAAGTAAGCTCAGAAATTATGTATGAATAAGCTGAGAAAAAATGATACTAATGGACGAGTCTCAGAAGAGACTCCCTATCATGGTGTCATATATCAAATAAAAGAATCATGTATGATTGTGAATAATGAGGGAATGGCTATGAATAATACTCTGAATATTTGGATTCATTGTTGGTATCTTGGAAATCATAATAACCTGTATTGTTTCACTTATCATTATCATCTTGATTTTGAACCAATGAAATGTTAGTGTTGACTTTTTTGGTATTTGGATCTTTTCCTTTGATAAATTTTTTCTATGAATGATTTTCCTTAGGATGTTTAATAAATCCCAAACCTTGGTGACAAACATTATCAACTATTATAATAGGAGTAGTGATGCCTTGAGCATGTTTGTCCAACCCTTTACCTTGATAATTAGATTATTGTAGATATTTTTGACCAAACCCATATTACTTTGAAAGTTCAAAATCATTTTGGAGAGGTATATTTGCATCTCTTTTATGCTTTACCTATTCTTGTGGTACTATTTCTTTCTCTAATTTTGATTTTTAATCCTTTTTTTGTTCTGAGTTATGCTTTGGTAACCACTTTTATATTGTTTCTAAATTTGAAAATTTGTGAATGTGTTCTTATGTCACTATGGATTACTTGATGGATTTACTTTGTATGGGGTCCTCATAAGCAATTATCTATTGTATATGTTTTTCAATGCCAAACATGAATCTATGTGAAGCCCATACATTTTATGATATGCATAATAATATTTTGATCTTCTCATTGGATGTAGAAGAGGTAGTTTGATCAACTTAGATTTAATCATTTCCCGTAGTACCTGAATTGAACTCTTATTTGATCTTTGAATGATTTTTGAATCACTAGTTATATATTTACTTTTTTGTGATTTCTTATTTTGATATGTAGCATTGCTTGCAACCAATTGATTAGGTGAAGGTGCATATACATGATTGAAACTAGGGTGCCTTTGGGGATTTTGTATAACAATCTAATTTTCTAATGTTGTGATCTTTTCATGTAATATCTGATTTTGCATTTGTAAATTTGAAATTAACTTTCTCATACTGGTGATTTGATCGCTTAGAGTATCATAAGTGTAAACCCTAGTTGCTTTCAATTGAACATATAAGCACATATGTTGAAGAGGGTTTGAAGAAGATATAGGCTAAATGTATTCATTAGGAACAATAGTTTAGGCTACCCCACCTTTTGGAGAGGTGATATCATGGACCTAGTTAGAGGGAAAGTAGCTATCACCCTCTTGGGGGAGAGGAGGAGAAGGAAATTATTTCCTATGCATAATATATGACATTGAAACTTGACAAGTGGTTGTTAGCTTATATAATGGATCCTCTAAGTATGTAAGGATTTTATTCTTAATTCAATTACACTAGAGAGATGACATGTTAAATAAGAAATGAAATATAACATATATTTGAATTAGTCTTAAATTAACATGTACATATGTATTTATGTCATTTTTGAATTCATGCCAAGTGAAAGGAAATAAGAATGCAAGAGAATCTAGAAAAAAATGAATAAGTAAATCATGACTAATAAAATTGGAATATTCAGCCCAATGTGAAAAAATTAGAATTTTAATTTTAAAACCCTAGGCTAGGGTTTAAAAATATTAGGACCTAGTATAGGCAATTAGGGTTTGAAAGAAATAATTTTTAAAATTACTATGTTAAATATTAAAAATTAAATGTAAAATTATGATTTATATATGAAATAAAAATCAAAATAATATTACTAAAATCAATAAGTAATTTTTATTAGGTTTTTTAGGGTTTTTGTGCACAAATGAAGTCAGGTTCACCAAATGATTTAAATTTTTTGGGAATAATGGAGTTTTATTCATATTTTAGTTAAGGGTCTAGATTAATAAATCAGTAAAGAATATTGCAATAATTATAGTCTTGATTTGTATAATTTATTTATCTCTTTTACCTTTCAAAAAATAATAATAAATAAGGAGAAATATAACTTATCTTAAAATTGGACTGAGTCAGATGATATAGAGCTTGAAATTGTCTATGCAAGACTAGGATAGTGTCTTTAACCTGAATCTAGATTTCATTTGGTAAAAGGATAGGAACACTAAGAACATGACACTTTAGTGTTTGGTGTTATTTTCCACTCCTATCACTATTTTCCAAATTGGTCACAAAGACCTAAAACTTTTTGATTTTTAACGTTGTTCCTATGTGAGCTTGCCTATGAAATCTTAAGTGTTGATTGTTGATGGAACTCACTGTAAATCTGATTTAATCTTAAAACCCTAGCCCTCCATTATGCTTAATAAAAATATGTTTTAACCACTTGAGAAAAGGGGGGTTTAGTGTGTAAGATACACTAAACATGCAATATACACCCCTTGTGTGGGCACACTACCTACATACCAATACTTCAGAGAGGGATCAAACCATATGTAGTTCTCCCACCTAATGTGCTTTGTGAAATAGTTTGATGCAGATAAAAAAATGCTAAGTTGAGAGTGCTTGAGGTGGCTAGGGACTAGTATGAGGGTTTGAGTGTGTTTGTAGCTATGTTGGGTGACTATATGTAGAGAATAAGGAAGTTTTCCTTAGTGATTTATTTGTGTTCTTGATTTTTTTATAATATTTATCACCTCCCTTTGTAAATGAACTTTGAATGGGTTTTTATTGGGAACCATTGGTCATGGGTTAGATGTATTCATGCTAGGCTGATATAATGAAGGATAAGAACCGAATGGAAATGACCATTAGGGCTCAAAATGCAAATGAATAAGAGAAATAAAAATGGGACACCCTAGGGTCTAATGCTAGATTCTAAGTATAACACTCCTATCCTACAAGCTCCAGACTTAGGTGAATAGGATTGGCATAGGAAAAACAACTTGACTAAGGTAGAATGATCATTTAGAATGTTTTGGGTGACCAGTGATGAGCAAAAAGATGTCTATAAGGGTCATAAGATCATGAAAAAAATGAGATGTGGATAGGGTGTCACAAGGCACACTCAAACTACCAATCTGAACATTTTATATGACTACAAATATCATCAAGATTTGGCATTATTTCTTTCTTAAACCTTTGATGTTCTCCAGTCAAATCAATTAGTCATTATAAATACCACATGCTCAAGAAAACCAACATGACATGAGATTTCAAAGACTCAACTCAAGTGGAGCCAACCAAAATGAGATAATGGTTTGGGAACTCTAGATATTATGGTTTTTCAAGAGGGGTCCCCCATTGCTATGAAAAGGGGGTGTGTTGAACACAAAAAATGGTAACTTCTCTAGGGAAGTGGTGATAAGTTCTTAGAACCTAACCTATTAATCCTTTATTCGTACATAAAACATAATCCACAAGAGATTTTTTTAGAAATATTAGAAAATAAGGCACTAAAGTCATGTATAACAAGTGATATACTGAGCTTTTATTATATAGAAGGCAACTAGTGTGTGTAAGAAGTAATTTAAAATTAACTTGTTCAATTTTGGAATTAAATCAAGAAGCCAAGGTCCAAATAGGTATTATATTTAATTAAGGGCCTTAATGGTTTCATGGATTGGAGGGGGATGGTGTAGGTGTTAGTAATTTGGCCTATCAAGGCCAAATTATTACCCTTATTATCTAAAACTTTCCCAAAAATAGTCAATTTCCCTTTGTAATTGGTCAAACTAGTCAATTATGGTCTAAAAGCATAAATTTTGGCCAAAAATGTCAAAAATGGGGTAAAAGCATAAAAAAGTGTATATTTTATTTTAAAAGAGCTTTATTCATGTTTAAAAAGGTGAATTTATCCTAAGTATAAAAGTTCAAGTCATAAAAGGTCTTTTGATATCTTATTTTAGCCAAAAAGTGCCCTTTTACCACTCCCACATGCCAAATTTCCTAATTAAAAGGTCAAAAAATCTAAAATTGAATGAGGGTCATGTATAAGTTCTCAAAAATTCCATTTCATGTGGTGGAGAGGGAGAATTATCTTTTAAAAGGAGAAAATAGCTTATTTTCACCTACTTTACAAGAAGAGTACAAAATACGTATAGATTCCATACAATACAGGGTAGGGGAAGATTTATTCAAATAATAATAAAGATTATACAAAAATTTAATGAATATTAATGGCCATACATGCCCTAAACTAGCTTCTTTTTGCTTTCTTACTTTTTGGCTCAAAGAGGCATGCCTATAGGTTTTCTACTGGTATGGTTTGCTAGACGAGGGTAAAGATCTCAAAATTGGGGTGAATAAAATAGACTTAGAGGGATTCATAATGGTTAAAGTGGTTTCTAAATTGGATTCTTCATTATCATGAAACATTTAGTTTAATTCAAGTCAAATTATGCTACAATACAACCAGAAAGGCAATTGTTTTTCTCCAATTTCTCATCACTTAGGTAGAGTTTTAAAGAAATTAAAATTGTTATAGGATATTAGGAATTATATATATATACATATATATCAATGGAATTATTAATGTGTTATTTATCTAACTAAAGTTTAAACAAAGGTATTAAATTTATCCAACCAATCTGCACTATTGGTAAGCTTGCAAGGGTGAATTGTATAGTCTTGGAGAAGTTAGCTTCAAATTTTCAAGAATTTGGTGTTTTCAGAGTTTACATTATATTTTAAATGATTTAAAATTATAATACTCATAGGTTCTTCTTATTTCATGGCAGTAAATCTCATCTTCATGCTTCCATGTGTCTTAAGGAGCTAGTTTAGCATATTAAGGAATTTTACAAATTTTAAGGTTTTTTCATAAAACTAGGATTCAATTTTTCTCTCTTCACCTTCTCCAATGGCCTCTAAAATCCATGTAAAAAAATGGTCATGTTTTCATCTTGGAATAGTCTCCTCATCCTAATCTTATCATGCTCTTAGACTCTCTTTTCCCATCTCACTCCCATATAATTGTCAAATGTCTATATTTTCCACTAGGTTTTATGTTTTTTCACCCTCCTTTCATGATATTTCAAAAATCTTTCATCATCTTCCAACCTCTCACCATATCCATTCCATGTTACCAACATCAAGAAAGCCAAAAGATTTACAAAATACCATCAATCATGGTCAAGGGTAGTTTTTAGGAAATCAAAGCATTCAATCACAGTAAAATGATGACCTACAACAAAAAACATAGCTCAGTCAGTATGGCCATGAAGATTCAAGATATATTTTGGAGAGAGAGAGACCTTTCTTAGAGGCTAGTGGAAGCAAAAAATTTATGTTGTGAGGTGGAAGTCACCATAGAGCTAACAAGGGAAAATTGGACCTTCATTTGTAAAGCACCAAACATAGTCAAAAGGAGCACTGTCAATAGGTATATATAGTCAAGGAAGTCAAAGGATTCTTTTGAGTTTCAAGGGGCATCAATCTTGAAGAGATTGCATTCATGATTACAATGATGCATAAGAATAGTCTCATTAACATATGAGAGGCCAGAATAAAGGTCATATGAATGCATAATATACTCTCCAAGCACCTTAAAATCACTATCCATACAATGAAATTATGAATGTCATTAATCCAAAGTGATAGTGGGTTCCTTTATACAATAAAATGAGCTTCTCTGTGCAAAATTAATAAGAGTATCAGAGATAAATCAAGTTTATAGCCTTCTTTAAGGTAACCTACATCTTAATCCATAAACATATTATCCATGAATGAGTACTCTAGTGCCTTAAAAACATCCTATAGGCTCTTTCTCAAGCCAAAAACACATTAGAGTTTTGATATTTTTGAAAATAGGTCATGGAGAACTATGTTGGTTAATATTTTGATTGATTAAAAATAACAAGGTAAGTGATCTCCTTTGAAGGATAATTTTTCAAATTACATATGAGTTAACATGTAAAAATTACCTACAATGCCTAATTAGAATCCTACAGGCTACTCGAGTCATTATATACAGTGAGGGTATGGTCATTAAGGACACTTCAAAGTTTCAAAGAAACCTAAGGCACTACTTATAGGGGATACAGATGAAGAAGAATTACCCTTAATAAGTGATAGGAGAGTAAAAAATAGGATAGGAAAGAGAATAGAAAATCATAAGATATATTATGAGGCTAATGAGACTCAAAAGATGCAAATGACCACCTACAAATCTGTATGGATAGTATCCTAAGGCTTGGTAAATGGAAGTAGCATAGAGGAGACCTATGAGAGATTTGACCTTTTAAAAATATTATTGATGTTTCAAAGTGACCATCATGGCATGGAGATAGAAATTTGATATTTAAAATCATGCAAGTTATAAATAAAGATCTAAATAATCTCAAAACCAACCTACAACCAACAGTCAAACCCTACAATCAACTATAGCCAAACATCAAAGCTACAGGTTACTTAACACAATCAAATCTTCACTTGGAAAGGGGATTGGTTTTCAAGGAAGGAATAAGTTATGATTAAGGGTAGTAGGCAAGAAAGGAAATATTTTAAGTTATAATGTTTACCTAAAACCACTATAGGCTAACATGAGACCTAAAAACCTAAATACTACCAAAACCTACAATGGCTAGGATTTCAGTTTACATAAACTTGTTTTATTTTTAAAGGTGATCAATGTGATTAGCTTAATAATTAAATATAGACCTTAAATACAATCTCAGGATAAAGCCTTAGGTTACTATAAAGGATAAAGGAAGGAAGCTCTTACCTATCACAGTCAAGTATCTACAGGAAGAGGAAACATATAGTCAAGTCAATATTTTGGAGTTTGAAGACCTTATCAAGAGTATTGATCATGTCAAGAAGGTTACAAGCCATGCGATGTAATAGTGATATGGATCAACTAAATTATCTAACTCATGTGGTCATTTTACCATCTTTTCACAACCCTATCTATGTAAACATGAAGAAGAGAGCCTACAACTAAGGAAAGGAATTAGCACTTGGAGGTACATTCAATAGGTTTTGAGGAGATCTCTTGAAGGTGAATGCTATCAATGGAGATTTTAAATATGGGATGGATATAATTCAATGAAGGAAAACCATACAATAAATGTGAGGTCTTGAATTGATCTCAGTGACACCAATAAAACCTACAATGCCATTTTGAGACCCTACAAGCTTGTATTTTACAAGGTATGAAGGTTTTCATTCATTATGAGGGTTTTAAGTTTTGAAGAATCATCATGATAGTAAGGTAGATAATTAATAGGTAAGAAGGGTAATGAGTGGAGAATAAAAATCTCATCAATGGAATTTCAAAAGGAGGCATCTACAGTACCTAAACATACACATACAATATTGTATAGATCACTTCTCATAGGGTTTTGATACCTAAGTGTTTGATCATTTAGGAGAACTCAAGAAGGTTTAGATTCAAGTGAATGGAAAGTGTTGAGTATGGTAATAATTAGATGGACTTAGAGGTTATTAGGCTAGGATATATTCATATCATAGCTAAAACCTACATCTATAGTTAGCACATCACTTACAGTCACCAAAGAGATTACTCCACAAGCCTTTTTGAAGGCTATATCAATCATTTTCTATATGCTTTTATGACTTGAAAGGTTTAAATAACCAAATGAATATGTAAATATGGTGTTTAGTTATTATAATATAGATCATATGGGGGATGTGGTTGAGCTTTGAGCAAGGTCAAGGAACACATCTACAACCATAAAAGCAAATAATCTTTTTCAAAGGGCACTACTAAGCTGATGATGACACTTCAAGTTGATTCCAAAGATGATTTCAAGAAGGTTTTCTAAGTAAAGGGTAATTTTAAGTTAGGAAGGGTACTTGGAATATAGGGATGATGAAAGAAAGGTGATAACCTTTAACCCTAAAGCTATGGTACATGCCTTTACCTTATAATAAGGACGATTCTTGAAGAGCAAGGAGACTTTTTTAGGATTTCTACCAGTCATGTTATTATCCATTAGGATTCATTAAATTCATTACATAGTTTTAGGGAATAGAATGGGTTTTTTAAAAAAGGATAAACATAATAAAATAAACTTGATGATACCCTAAAACCACTTAAACATAGCCTACAGTCAGGGGGAATTGGGAAATTAAATAGTGGCATAATTGTGACATCACATGATAAAGTGGAATTTTCATAGGAATATTAGCATGTAGGTCCATTAAAGGAAGGATAAAATCTATAAACACCTATGTTTATATTCATACATCATAAGCTTGAAAAATATCACCTCTAGCCATAGGGATAAGCAAATCATTTCTCCAACATGAAGAGGATAAGACCATAATGGTGATAGAAGGTCACCCGGTTATGAATGAGTCATGAATTATCAATAAATAATAATTTCTGAGAATAATTATGAGACTTTGAATACTCATATATATTCAAACCTGAATTCATTGTATTGAATGTGCCATTGGGAAGGCCTAATTAACTTCTTTCAAGGTCAAAGTATGCTTAAAATAGGAGTAAAGGTGTTTTCCAAACTCCTAAAAGGAATATAAATATAAATGAATATTTTTTTCCTTAAAACCTATAAAATACATGACTTTTTCCCTCAAAACATCAAAACTTAGTAAAAAATGTAGACAGTCCATTCAAGGAGGTCAAAATTGAGAGAAAATTAAAGATTTTAGGAGCTACAAGTGGAATCAGGACTTGAAATTTTGTACATAAGATCATCATGAGTTTTGGAATCACATATAAAAATTTCATGTCCATTATAGAAGTTCACATATTTTATTTTTTGTCTCAAACCTTAGCCTATTCTTTTGAGGTCACCATTGGAGCATACTTCATCCTGAAGTGTCTCAAAAGCTTTTAATTCTAAGTAAAAGATTGAAAGGCATGGGATGATGATTTTAAATCATAATAATACCTATATAAATTTTAAAAAATCCAAATTTTAATCAAACCATGCTCACATAATGTCTTGCAGGTAAATGGGCACTTAGGCCAAAAAGGCATTTTTGGACTTTTAAAGAAAAAATGAATTTTAGAGTGTTTTTATAGAATTTTACAGGTCCCAAAATGATGTTTTCAGGATTTTTGAAGCTTTTAAGGAGATATTTTAATTTTAGTGAAGTTTTTCACATTTTGCAGTTCTAAGCACCCTTCTAAGCCTATTGTTCAGATGCTTCTTTTATTCACCACATGTGGAGTTGGGTTGAACACTCTTATTGTGTTTTGAGGAAATTTATTTAATTGGAATTAATTAACAATTGAGATTATTTTATGGGCTATGATTTATGATCAATTGCTAAGAGCATAGGCAGTTTAGAATGCAGTCAAAACCCCACAAGCAAATTTCATTTACATGGTAACTTTTCATATCTTTCACATGGGAGATAAATATTTTAAAAGATGTTAGATAGGTAAATTTGATACACATAAATTAAATTGGTTTAGGATTTGGAGGTTTGTACTTTATGAATCATTAGATTGAAGATTCATCTTTAAAACCCTCCTAACTGCCTTAAAAACTAGTTTTGATTAAAATGGGTTTTATTGCTATCAAATCACCATGGATCAACCTAAAAAATATTAAAAAATCAAGTAAAATTATAGAGTATTCCATAAATTTAAATTTAATGCATGGATCTATATAGATGAGGGCATAAATCATGTTTTTTATGGAAAAAAGCATGTAAAATGAAGTATAGGGAAATTCAATGGAATATAATCAATGGAGATAAAATATTAGGAATTTTTATTCATATTAAAATATTTAATTAATTATAAATCATCTTGGAAGTGTCTCTAAAATCTCAATAAAAATGGAAAATTTATTGAAAATTTGAGCAAAATTGGCCTAGTCAACTCTGTTGACTAAATGACAAAGGTTTTCACATCAAAATCACATATTTGATGATTAAAAAGGTTTTTCCAAGACTAATTTGTTGTTTTTTCAGGTTTAATGGCTTATTTTTTAGGTTTCATGGTGTCCAAGTACACAAATTAGCCTTTGAACCTTTTTGGTCTAAATAGCTTTATTGATCAACTTGTTAGTTTTGAGTTTAGCGCTGAAATTGAACATCAAGGAGTTTAATTTTGAGTTACACACCACTTGGTAGCTATTATAAGAAGATAATTATTCATTTTTTATCCTTCAAGGTAATTTTCATGCAAATATGGTTATTTGGATTTGATTGGTTTTATACTTTGGTAGACTAGTTAACAAGTCATGCTTTTTTCCTTATCATATCATGCATTCAATGTTCCAACATAGCTTCAAATGGATTTTTACATCCAAGTTTTGTCATGTATTTTCATGTAAATGAAGGCTAATTAAGGTTGACTAGTTTGAGCTCCAGTTGATTATTTGTCAAGTGTCACATCTACTCTTGGTTTCCATGCAAAGGACTTTCTCTTTTTCTAACTTAGTTTTCAAAAAAATCAAGTAGAGTTCCTTCTTTGGATTTTAGTGAAGATTTTCATGAAAAGAGAGTTTGACTTGTCAAACTTGGGCCCACTACCATACTCCTATGCCAAAGTTTGAAGCTCTTCATGCAATTTTGTGAAGTTAAGGCATTTTATGAATTGTTCAATCATTGTAAAAGGAGTTGTCTTGCATTGAGTCAACCAAGACCACACCTCCCTTTTCAATGCCGCTTAGGGCTTGGATTAGGTTTAGAGACATATATATTGAATTTTTCATGCTATTTTTTCATATTTTTGGAGCTAAAGAAGAAATTATAATCTAGACCATACATCAATAAAGAAGATTTTTTTTTGCATATGATATTTGACAAAGAATAGAGTGTATTTGATTGTGAATCAGCATATAAGTGAGATTATATCTCCTTTTGGTAGGCCCCTTTCTCACTTGTTGCTTTCTATCTCACCTTTTTCAGGTCATTTGAAGAGGTAAAAGAAATTTTATAATCCTAAATCCTTTCAATCCTTCATCTAAAATATTTATGCTTAAGGGAAAAAATAAAAAAAATATTGGCTTATATGCATACATTAATTTCAAAAGCTTTTAGAGGATATAAAAAATTGAGGTGCATCACCCCTTTACTTTGGATTTCTTTTTAGTTTCCCATTTCCCTTTTCATTTGAGAAATCACAGTAGTCAAACTTAATAGATAAATCTTAAGGAAACCAACCCTCTCTATAGGTTCTTCTCATCATAGTGTTTACCACACTCTGAGAAGTTCACATTGTATCAACTATAAAGAGGGTGTGTTTTAAACATATTTAATTAGGGTTCACTCCAAAGTGATAATAGTTTCTAGCATGCCTAGTAGGATAACTTATTCACACTTTTGAATTATTATATATGTATTTGAGTATATTATTCATTTCCATATTTTTATTTTTATATCTATGTACTTTTCATGCCACCAAGATTTATCACAAGATCATTTGTAAAAGGGAAATAAACATATTTCTCTAAGCTATCTTTATAATCAATAAAGAAAAAGAAAACCTCTTAGTTAAATCCAAATCCTACACCATCTGTTACCCTTGTTATTACACACAATCCTCCTGTTCAAGCCAATATAGTTCAACTAAATATTGTTTTAAATCCTAATCCTCAAATGGATATTCATAGAAGATAGGATTTTTTTTGCATTCAATGGTGGTAGTCCTCTAAATATCAATCAATGGGATGATATCCCAACTTCTACTCTGAAGGCTCTTCCTTATTTTACATGAGAAAATCTAATAACTCCTATATAACATATTATAGATATTGCTAATCTTTTTTTAGTACATCATGTGACACATGAAAATGTAGCAATGATGTTGTTGGAAACTTATTTCAAAGGAAAGACACTTAAGTAATATAGATGTTTGACTCCTACATCAATCAACAACTGGGATGAATTTGGAGAACTTCTGTGCAAACATTTTGAAGATAAAAGTGATCATCTTTCACTTATGGAGTAGATTAAAATAATTAAGAGTTTCACTCATGAATTCATGGTGGGTTTCAACTACATATTCTAGAAGACTTGCGATATAATTCTTACTGTGATCAGGCCTACACCCAATTATGCTTTCTGTATTATCTGAAGGCTCTTAATTTAGATGTGGATGTCATGATCCAATCCATGGGAGGTAATTGTTGAAATTTTTTTAATTATAGTAAAATTGGTTCAACCCATGATATTTTTTAATTTTGAATAAGATTTCATGTGTCATATGGGGTCTCTTATTGCCCTATATGTCTCACTTTTCCTTCCTCTAGTCCTTATTGAAACCCATCCTCCTTGTACTGACATAGAAAAGCAAAGTCAAAGTTGGTCAAACATGTTAAAACTTAATTAAAGTGATAAATTATGTTTATAATGTCTTAATATGTTATTTTATATTCTTCAAGGTGTTTACGAGTCATAAATTATTCACTTGCTAGGTTTTATGTGTAAAAAGGGTCATTTAGTCACTTTTCTAGCTCAATTAATGACTTGTATGGATGGTAGAGTTAAAATATTTGTCACAAAAGTGAATCTCAATGTTTACTACGTTAAATTATGTTAGGATCAGTTATATGGTAGTTTAAAAGTTAGTTATATGTAGTAAATGCTAGTTTCTCCTTAAAAATAGGCCATTTGTAGCACTTGTATGGAATTATTGAGTTTACTTGCAGATAAAAACGTGGGTGTTGTTAATTTTCTCCTCCAAAAACCAATTTAAATTTTTTTTTATAGATATTTCATAAAAAAATTCCATCTATAACTTCTTTTTCTTTTTTTTTCTCTTGGCAAACAAAAAAGGGTAATTTTCAAGTGTTTGGCATGCACTATACAAGTGGAGTTGGGAAGAGATATTCTGGGGGTGGATATTACTCTAAGCATAATTAATTTTAATAATAAGAACTTGAAATTTTGTGTCTCCTCCTTTATGAATAAATGTTAACACTCCAAGTAACTTTTTATGCATGTGCATCCATGAGGGGTCTCCTTTTGAGCATGTTCCAAAATTTATTGATTAGTTTTACTGGGTTTAATGTTTTCAAATTTTATAATGACCTTTCCATAGGTAATATATTATCCTTGTTTTAGAAAGCTCAATTACTTAGGAAAGCCTCTTCAAGGCTTGTAGATGCTTCCAAACTGGTCCTTTCATACTTACAACTATCTCAGTCACCAGAAAGGAGACTTTCTACATTGGATAGAGGCATGAGATGTTGATTCAAGAGTTTTAATCTATGAATATGCTTTTTGAGGTGTTTGGAGAGTCTCACCCTTACATATCCTTGCTCTTTCATGTTCTTTCCTACATATCACAGTCCATGAAGATATATAGAGGCCCATGTTAACATCATGTTGGCATATGTGGAGGTGTGATGAGACCCTATTTAGTACCCTTTCCTATTGATGAGAATCATTCTAGGCTTGTTTAAGGTGGAAAATGTTGGAAAAATGTGATATTACATTGTTAGCAGTTAGTGTTTAGTTACAGTGATTTGTTATTGCTAATTACATTTGCCTAGATGTCATAGCAGTGGCATAATAATTAGGGTTTCATTTGGTAGATGGTTAATAGACTTCAGTTTAGTTAACCAAATTTTCCCTTTGTATAAATTTATCTTTTATTGATCAATAATAACTATCAAAACATTGAATCATTTAGTCCTTATTTTTCCACATTTTGGTTCAGAGTGGTATGATGGAGGATTAAAGCAAATAAAGGAGTCATTGTTTTTATACATCACTCCTATAGATGGAATAATATACCTTTGTTTCAAAAATGTTGTAATAGACATTATAGGCATGAGGATATAGTTGAATATATGGAGGAGAGGAATATATAGAGCCTCATTGTGTGTTGTTTTGGACATTGGTGTAAGTCGATCAGTTATGGGTGAGCATATAGCATAGCAGGAAAGTTCGTAGAAGACACTTGGAAGAAACCAATACAACTAAGAAAACTTGAATCATGATAGTTGATGAAAAGCAAAAAGAAAATCAAAAGAACCTTCATAGTAGAGAGCAGTCTTATTCCATTCAATTAGATCCCCACGTAGCCAAGATGAAAACATGAAAGTCTTAAGCATAAATTGAAGGTTACTCTATTTAAATCTAGGATGTTTGATGACTGCCTAATCAAAGATTCACAATAAATGTTGATGCAAAGACTCAATGCCCAATAGAAGACTTAATATAAAGATTTGGAAGTGACGTGGGAATTAAATACAGAAGTTTGTTGTGGAGTATTTGTAGAAAGATTTGGATGTGACTCCAGAAGAAAATTAGTAGAACTCAAATTGGCTCTGCTCATGTTTCACTAGGTTAGTTTAATTAGAGTCTCATATATTGATAATTTGGTTAGTTGTCAAGTTTTGATTTTTCATTAGTTTTTGTAATAGACATTTTTCCGTATAAAATGAAAGTCATATTTTATTCTATAAGGCTCATATAGTCCTTTGTAGTTTATAATTTTTTACTAGAGTTAAAATTCATTTTGTCAAATTACAAAAAATAGAAATTACCAATATTTTTAATGTCGAAATTGTCAATCACAAATGTCATCAATAGAGTTAAATAATAAAAAGTTATCAATATTTTGTTTTGGGTCCATTTTTGATGTTGTTAAAGTCAAATTTTTTTTATGGATGCATTATTGGGCAAACCCAATGTCCTAAGTCATATGTGTCAGTAAGAGAATTTTTTCCCCAAAAATGACATGCAAATGAGCTTCAAATATTCATTGACTGAGTAAGCAACTTCATTTACTAGAGGCTAGAGGATACATAGAGGTTGAAGGACATTTGACATCCTCTCTTTAGTCACCTATGATGGGGTCACATTGTTGATATGGTGATATATTTTGGTGTGTTTATTTTATGTTTTGTAGTTTATTTTTTAATAAAGTATTGAGAGTTATTTTCCAATTTGGTACCTCTTGAAAAAGAATGTTGTGAGGAGAAAAATCACTAAATTAGTGCTTGGTTCTTGGAAAAGGGTTTGTGGTAATCTGAGAAACCACTGAAGTGAAATATAAACCTCTTATAACCCTCCAGGGTCATGGTCAAATTGTAGCAAAAAACCATATAGGTTTGTGGTAATCCTCATAATCTAAGAAACCACTAAAGGTGTTAGCAGAGAGAAGTGTTCTTATCACTTCCAAGTTTTTGTAATATATTAAAGAAAAACTAAGGTGACACCAAGACCTTGAAGCCATAAGGATGGCATGCCACCTTAGAAAGTGAGCAGGCTATGCATAGAGTGTAAATATTTTTACAATGTTTGTAATAAAGGGAGGACTACTATTATGAAATATGATGTTTATAGAAAAAATATAATAAAGGGGGAAATGTTGGAAAAATGTGATATTACATTGTTAGTAGTTAATGTTTAGTTATAGTGATCTATTATTTCTAGTTACATTTTCCTATATGTCATACTAGTGACATAATAATTAGGGGTTCGTTTGGTAGATGGTTACTAGACTTTGGTTTAGTTAACCAAATTTCCCCTTTGTATATATTCATCTTCTGTTGATCAATAATAATTATTAAAAATTTGAATCATTTAGTACTTATTTTTCCACAAAAAATGGTCAATAGGTGATGAAATCCACTCTAAGAGGATGAAGAATGTTTTGGTCTCTCAGTCCCTAAAGGGACTAAATAGAGGTCCTTAAGGTTTTTGAAAATAGTGCATATTATAATAAAAAAGTCTTTAAATGATCTTAATTGCTTAGCTTAGTATCCCTATCCACATACAATGCCTATGCCAATTTTGAGTCCAAAAAGATAAGAGGGAGATGGTCATTGAGGCCTTCAAAGTTGCCAATGAACACACTAAAAGTTTTCAATGTTGTCTATAGGCATAATGGAAATAATGCCCATCTTTTGAAATTTTGAGAGATTATTGAAGGGAATTCCAAGCATGGATTAGAAAAGCTAACATGAGAAGACAAATTTAAAACATTCATCTCATGATAATGGTAGGTTGTTCTTGTGAATATCTCCTAAGCCTATTCTTTATTCGTATAAGGGACTAAAAACAACCACCTATAGCCAATTTCATGACTGAGATATGAAAAGACCTATATGGTTATATCTAAGTGTTTTAAAATAAGAAAAGGAATGTGGATATTTAATATTATTTGGGTAGCCTAAATTAGGATGGTGTTCCTTGATTTCAAACCTCATTTCACCTAAGTACACACCCACATGCACCTATAGGTAGAGTATCCCATCATAGTTAGTAGACAATTACTTTAGGCATAAGGTTTTAAGATATAGTGACTCTTTCAAGGTGTTTATAGGTAAAATGAATGAGAATTGACCTTTTTAAATTGAATACAATTCTAAAAACCACATGACCAAGTGCATACCAATCCAAATACACTTATAGTAGGCCTAAGGTCCATAAAACATAGTCAAGTCAAAAATGATAGGCAGTGAGTTAAGGCTAATGTTTCCATGATGATAATGCAACCCAATGTTAATTAGTGAGTTAAAAATACTATGGAATGAAGATGGATATTTAAATAGGTGTGTTAAACACTATTTTTAGGATTCAAACATCACCAAAACACCTACAACCAATTCAAGTATCTCAGTCATAATAGTAAGCTTGACCTTGAGATGAAAAGGTAAATTGGTAGGATAATAAGAGCTCATCCCTAATGGAAAAGTGATAAATAATATCAATAGGGATGTTTATGTATTAATATGACTCTTTCAAAGGATAACTGAGCTTACACAAACCCATGAGAGGAGCCAAATAACCTATAATTAGTTGATTGACTGAGACAGTGAACAAAGGCAATGTTTTGGTAAATAAGGGCCTATAGCACAATGTGAATGAATCCAAAACATGGAATGATGATTATAGGATAATAGGATATCTTATTCACTATTATCAAAATCTTAATCTATATGAATATTGAAAATAGGGGTGTCTCTCAAGGGAAACATAATCTATATTATGTTAGTAAGCCTAATAGTGCAAGGACAATATAGAGTATCTTTGAGGAGTTAGGTTGATATGTGGGCTCTAAAAATTAAATTAGAGACTATTATAGCATCTATAATTCATTTAAAATAAATATCAAGTACAAGAGAGGTTTCCATAGAGAAACATTCATTTCATTCCAAGTACCTTGCACAGTCCTGTACCTAGGAAGTCTACCTAGGAAATATGTAAATTTTGGGGTCTTATAATTTAAGTTGAGTAATAAATATTGGTAAAAATTACCCTTTTGGGTTAATTAAGATTCTCAAAAAATCAATTTTTTAGGGCTAATAGGGGAGGTGCCCCCTATTTTGTCTCAGATAGGGGGCACTTTTCCTATTAGCCCTTACTTTGACCCTGCCACTCTATGAAAATGGGTGAAATAGGTGACCAAAAGGAAAAGGGAGATCAAAGGATGTTTTTTATATCTGGAAAACCCATACGGAGATATTAAAAATCAACCTATAATGTTTCAGGGAAAATAGGGTACCCTACACAAGAAGGTTTGCAGTCATTAAGGTAAGGAAAGGAATAGGCATAAGGGGTCATTTCAAGTTCTAGCCTTTTCCAAGCCTTGTAATGTTTTGGATCACCTCCATGGGGATAAATATTATGTGCTAAATATATATCAATTCATGGTAAGTTTCAATAATATTCATTTGGCTCAAAGGTGTAGGTAGACCCATTGGCAAGGTATGGACCTAGTTTTAAAGAGGTAGTCACTTTCATTTATAAATCTTGGAGAGCCATTCTAATGATTTAAATAGGTAAATAGGGATATAAAATAGGTTTATGAACTTTCATATTGAAAAAATAATCACAAAAGGACAATTTTTGGGCTTGAGACACATAAACCCTCACAAAATACATGAAAATGACTCAAATGGTCATCTTGAAAAGATCAGAACTTTCATGACCTTATGCATGGGACTTTGAAGTGTTTAGGGATGATGAAGAGGATACCTAAGATTCATTTACTATAATTTTTAAAGGATTACAATGTTTTTTATTTATGAACAAATGTTAATATTTTAAACCACTAGAAACCCTTGAAAACCCTATCTTGTGACCCGATGTAAGAAATAAAACTAAAAGTGCATTAAAATGGATGAATTTTACCATGAGTGTCAAAGAGAAGTTGTTGAAAATTTCATGAGGATCAGAGCCATGGAGATAGATTATATATAATCCATATAGCTCAATCAAAAGTCAAGTTTCTTTGATAGTTTCTTGTGTTTTATAGGTCTTGAAGATGATCATGGGATAATAATCACTTGAGAGGGTAGATTGGTACTTGAAAAAAATCATTGTACCATTTTCAAAGATTATAAATGTTCACAAGTTCCCCTGCTAGGTATCTCACTTCAGCTAGTCTTTAAAGTGACATAGTGAAAAGCATGGTAACCTAAAGTTGGAGACTTTTATGATGATTGCAGATGAAGTGCGAATTTGAGTTTCTCCAAGATTATTTCCAAGTGTCCTTAAGATTTATATATAATTGTCCAAGATCTCTCATGATTAAATTATTTCCTCTTTCCAGTTGTTAAGGAGTTTCATGACTTGAAGATGAATGCTTGAGGAATTTCAATGCCACATGTGAAGAAGGTGCTAAGTTTGGGATGTAATCTCATATAAATTAGTTTTATAACTCCTTTTCCACCTCATTTCTATGCATTATAACTAATTTTCACCTTTGGACACTTGTCCTTGTGCCTCTTCAACTTCTCTCTTCTCTCCCTTCTTCTAAGTTCTATAAAATGAGCCATTTTGGCCAATATAGGGGAGACCACAACTAGTATGATAGAGCCCTATTGGTATGACATTACATTTTGTCTTTGAACATTGAATACAAGTCTAATTCTGATTCATGAACATTTTATCTAAGTGTGTGAGTGATGAATAGTAGAGCCAAGTGATAGTATCATCATTACTTCCCTTTATCCTTCATGTTTAAGCAAGAGTTCTAATTTTAATAGGTCATGTGAAGTCTATTGATTGTAATAGACTCTTTTTCAAGCAATCAATTATCTCTATGGTGTGAAATATACCCCTAGATCAATTATATTATGTATTTTTCTATGGATGATACCTTCATATTGAAGCAATTATGTTAGAGTCATTCAATGCCTAGAATTGGTCTTAGAAAGCTTTACTACTTAGTAAGAGTGTGATAGTCTATGGGATATGTTTTGGTGTATCACCTATTTAGTGTAGTTTCCATTTCATGTAAACTTCTAACCCTTTTCATGAACAAACATTAGATTAGGTGATAGGCACTTAAAGATGAATCTATGGAGATATCCCTCATACTCTAGAGATTCATATCTCTTAAAAGTTCACCCACAAATTAAGAGATGATTTAATGTTACATCAAATCCTAGGAGCTTGATAGAGTATCCTAGGGTGCACAATTTGATGCCAACAGTTCTAGCATACTTGATAAGACAACTGGTCCTAATTATTTCCATGTCAAGGTGAATGTTGGTCTTGAGAAGGCCAAGGTAGTATAAGTGTTTCTAATCTAGCATTTGGTGACTCCAAAAGTTAATAATTTCTGGTTGTAGATCAATTTATTCACATTATACTTCATGGTATTCACTAGATCATCTTCTAATAGAGAATTCAATCAACTCCCTCTATTTGAAGCTCCTCTTAAGGAACACCATCCTGAACAATAAGGTTTATAAGAAGAATTTGAGGAGATAGGAGATCAAGAGGAGGAAGAAGAGATGGCTAGGAAACATTCTTTCCCAGCCTTCAACACCCAAAATCCAATTAATCTCCTTGCATATGATCTTATTCCTCCCAGTACTACCAAAATTCTCCCTAGCTTCAATGGAGAGGACCCTATTACCCCATACGAGCACATTAAGGACATTTCAAAATTGTGCAACTTCCATAATATCAATCAAGTTAACATAGCTATTAGACTACTTGCCATGTATCTAAAGGTTAATTCACTTGATTGGTATAGGACATTAGAAGGTGGTTGTATTACTAATTGGGATGGCTTTATATATTTGTTGGTGAATAGGTTTAAGAATAAGAGTGACTACACTTCACTAATCCATTATTTGAATGTGATAAGGAGAGGTCTTAATGATTCTATGGGGGATTTCAATGAAAGGTTTTAAAGGACATGGTATAGATTTACACATATCATGAGGCCTCCTCCAAGATTTGTATTCCCCACTTCTTTCAAAGCCATTAGCACTAATACAATAGTAATATTGTATTCAATGGGAGGATTTAATCTACCATATGCATATGGGATAGCTATTGAAACTAATAATAATTTGATACAAGCTAGGAAATTATCCCTACGAATTTCCATGCCTTTGTTGTCTCATAGTCCAGTTGAAGCTCCAAGTATAACATAAGTTCCCAATGCCAATGCCAAGCCTAGAACAACTCATAAAAAGGTAGATATTGCTATAGACAAAGATGAAATTATTCAATCATTATAAGCTCAGCTCAAACAAGCTCAATTACATGTAAGTGTTGCACCCAATCCCTAATATTATCCTTCATAAAATTATAGACCTCCACCCCAATACAATTACCAAGGAAGAGGACAAGGTCAACAAGTTTTCAATAGGTAGCCTGATATCTATAATCCTAATTGCATTCCATCCACAAGGGCTATTGTTCTAGTCCATATTAACCTATTTTAAGGAAAGGAACATTTGTATCATTGGGGACAATCTCAAGGTCAATTTATGTGTGATGGCGGAGGAGGTTGTAAAGCCTTAGTGACACAAGGAGTTACTCCTTACCTCATATTAGAAGAACAAAATATAATGCAATGGGATACTCATGGAGAGGGTAGAATCGAAAGTACCAATTTATGAACTTTTAAGAGGAAGAAAACTATGTGAACAAGGTTGACAAAGCACTTGAAGGATTGTCATTTAGTACTTATTCTCTATCACCTTCACAACTTGAGAATCAATTGATTGTTCCTAATAATATTCAAGAGTTGGAAGATGATGCTTCAATCAATGATTTCCTTGAACATATTGAAAATGATACCTCAAGTAGCTATGATGAAGATATTGTCATTGGCATACCTCTTCACCTTAGTGGATTAGTCTTTGAGCTTGGGGAAGGAGATGGTGACATGGAGCAACAAATAGACATTTTGGGAGAAGAAGACACTTCAGCTGTAAGATAAGAAGAAGTAGACCTTAAGTGGATTGATGAATTTACATGCTCCATGGAAGATGATGATGATCAAATTATAACACAAGATGAAGAAGAATCACTCATTATCCAACATGATGTTCCAAAATAAATTGGTAAGAATATTGATGAACTTCAAGTACTTTCTATTGATCATGAAGAGTTGGCATTTTGGGATGAAGTTGATAAATTTTGTTTGAGCTTGAATTATGCATATTCACTTCATGAAGAGTTTGAGAAAAGATTTAAAGAAGATGTTGTACCTAAATCTATTGAAATTCATGAAGAACCTCAACAAGAATATAAGGTACCAAGAAAGGTAGTAAGTTTTGAAAAACCTCTCCCATGCATTCAACTGCTAAGACCACTAAAGTTTGATGGAGACCTTACATTTCAAAATGAGTATAGTCTTGATGATGAAAATACACTTGTAGTAGAAGTTGAGGTTCAGTGTGAGGATCAAAATAAGTCTAAAATCAATAAAAAATTAGTTGGACCAAGGGATATGGTTTCCATTCAAACCAATCAAGAGGAGTATGTTTCCATTGAATACATGTTCTTAGTTGAAGAACTAGATGAAACCAATGCAAACACAATGGGAAGTGAGCAAGGTATTGAACAAATAAACACAAGTCCTAAGTGGAAGATTGCACATCATTATAGTTCACTTCAAGAAGATGGTATGAAAAACTTTCCTTTTGATCCAAGAGGATCAGTTCTTTCTATTTAGTTTGCACATATTAGAGTGTATTTGTTTTAGTTTGTCTTATGTTTCCTAAGTGAGTCATTGCACAAGTGTGTTTCCTTATTTTTATTTGGTGTGTGTCTTTGTTTTTTTGTGTGTGGGTCAACCAATTTTTTTTCCTTGAATCAAAGGTTTGTTCAAGTCAATTTTATTGCTCGTATGCATGACTCCATGCCCAATGGAAGGACTAGGCAACTGGTCTTAAGCATAGCTAGCATGCCACCCCTAGGAATCACCAATAATGTTGACCAAATTTGACTTCTAGTCAAATTGGGTAAAAACTTACTATTTTTTTACTTTTTAATAAGGTTTCATGTGTCCTATGGGGTCTCTTATTGTCTTATATGTCTCACTTATTCTTCCTCTAGTCCTTGTTGAAGCCTATCTCCTTGTATTGATGTAGTCAACCAAAGTCAAATTTGGTCAACCAAGGTCAAACTTATTAAAAGTGAAAAATTGGGTTTAAAATGTCCTAATTAGGTCTTTTATATGTTTCAAGGTGTCTACAAGTCATCAACTAGCCACTTGCTAGGTTATATGTGTAAAAAGGGTCATTTGGCCACTTCTCTAGCTTAATTAAGGACTTATACAGATGGTAGAGTTAAAATATTTGTATCAAAATTGAATCTCAATGTGGAAGGAGTTAAATTATGTTAGGATCAGTCAGATGATAGTTTAAAACCTAGCTATATACAAGAAATGGTAGTTTTTATTTAAAAATAGGCCATTTGTAGCACTTATAAGGATTTCTTGAGTTCACTTATAGCTAAAACCATGGGTGTTGTGAATATTCACCTCCCAACACCAATTTTCACGTTTGGTTTGTAGATATTGCATAAAAAATCCATCTGCAACTTCTTTTTCTTCCATTTTCTCTTGGTAAACAAAAAAGGGTCATTTTCAAGTGTTTGGCATGGGTCGTGTAAGTGGAGTTGGGAAGAGTGATTTTGGGAGTGGATAGTCCTCTAATTTAAATTAATTTTATTAATAATAACTTTAAATTTGGTAACTCCTCCTTTATGAATAAATGCTAACACTCTAGGTAACTTTTTATGAATGTGCATCCATGAGGAGTCTCCTTTTGAGCCTGTTCTAGACTTTCTTGCTTGTTTTTACTAGGTTTAATGTTTTTAGATGTTTATAATGACCTATCCATATGTGATATATTCTCCTTATTTTTGAAAGCTTAATTAATCAAGAAAGCCTCTTCTAGCCTTGTAGATGCTTCCAAACTGGTCCTTTCATACTTGCAGTTATCTTAGTCACCAAGAAGGAGATTTTACATGTTGGATGGAGGCATGGGATGTTTATTCATTTGGATTTGTTTGGAGAGTATCACCCTTACATATCCTTTCTCTTTCATGTTCTTTCTTGTATATAATAATACATGAAGCTATTTACAGGTCCCTACTGACATCATGGTGGAATATATGGAGGTGTGATGAGACACTATTTGGAACCCTTGACTATTAATGAGAATAATTATAGGATTGTTTAATGTGTAAAATGGTCAAGAGGTTATGAAATCCAATCTAAGAGGATGAAGAATTTTTTGGTCTCTTAGTCCCTAAAGGGACTAAATAGAGGTCCTTAAGGTTTTTGGAAATAGTGCATATTATAATCAAAGAGTCTTTCAATGATCCTAATTACTTGGGTTAGTATCCCTATCCACATATAATACCTATTACAATTTTGAGGCCAAAAATATAAGAGATATATGGTCATTAAGACCTTCAAATTTGCCAATGAACACACTAAAAGCTTTCAGTGTTGTCTACATGCATAATGGAAAGAATGACTATCTTTTGGCATTTTGAGAGATTATTGAAGGGAAATCCAAGAATGGATTGGAAAATTTAGCATGAGAAGACAAATTTAAAGCATTCATCTCATGATAATTTAATGTTATGCTTGTGATGATCTCATAAGCCTATTCACTGTCTGTACAAGGGACTGAAAACAACCACCTATAGCCAATTACATGAATGAGATAGGTAATGACCTATATGGCTATATCTAAGTGTTTTAAAATAAAAAAATGAAAGTGGAGATTTAATTTGATTTGGGATCCTAAAGAAGGATTGTTTTCCTTGATCTCAAACCTCATTGTCATCTAAAAACACACCCACATGCACCTATAGGCAGAGTATCCCATCATAGTTAGCAGATAGTTACTTTGGGCATAAGGTTTGAAGATATAGTGACTCTTTCAAGGTTGATAAAATTAAAATGAATGATAATTGACACATGGAGTTCTAATAAAATTATAAAAACCACATGAATAAGTGCATACCAATCCAAATACACCTATAGTAGGCCTAAGGTCCATAAAACATAGTCAAGTCAAAATGATAGGCAGTGAGTTAAGGTTAATGTTTCCATGATGCTAATGCCACCTAAGGTTAATTTATGAGTTAAAAATCATACTTAATGAAGATTTAACTTTCAATAGGTGTGTTAAACATTGTGTTTAGGATTCAAACATCATTAAAACACCTATAACCAATGCAAGTATCTCAGTCCTGATAGCAAGCTTGACCTTGAGATGAAAGGGTATATTGACAGGCTAATAGGAGCTCACCCCTAATGGAATAGTGATAAATAAGATCAAGATGGATGTTTAGGTATTCATATGACTCTTTCAAAGGAAAAATGAGATTACACAAATCTATGAGAGGAGCCAAATAACCTATAGTTAGTTGATTGATTGAGATAGTGAATAAAGGTAATGTTTTGGTAAATAAGGGACTATAGCACAATGTGTTTGAATAAAAAACATGAAATTATGATTATATGATAATATTATATCCAATTAAATATTATAAAAATCCTAATATATATTAATAGTGGAAATAGGGGTGTTTGTCAAGGGAAACATAGTCTATATTGTGTTTGTAGGCTTAGTAGTACAAGGATAGTAGAGAGTATCTTTGAGGAGTTAGGGTGATAGGTGGGATTGAAAAATTCAAGTAGTGACTATTATATAATATATAAGTAATTTAAAATAAATATAAAATACAAGAGAGGTTCCCATAGAGCAATATTTAGTTCATTCCAAGTACCCTGCACAGTCTTATACCTAGTAAGTTTGCCTAGGAAATATGTAAATTTTGGGTTATTATACATGAATTTGAGGGATAAAAATTGGTAAAAATTAAAATTTTGGGATAATTAATATTTCAAAATAATTAATTTGTTATAGATAATAGGTGAGGTTCCCCTTATTTTCCTCAGACGGGGGGCACTTTTCCCCTTGCTTAAACCCTACCACTCCATGAAAATGGGTGAAATAGGTGACTAGAAGGTAAAATAAGCTCAAATGATTATTTTTATAGTTTAAAAAACCATGGGAAGACATGAAAAATAAACCTATAAGGTTTGAGGTAAAACAAGGTACCCTACACAAGAAGGTTTGTAGTTATCAGGGTATGGAAAGGAATAGGCATGAGGGGTCATTTCAAGTTATAGCATTTTACAAGTACTGTAATGTTTTTTATCACATCCATGGGGATAAATATGATGTGTTAAAGATATATAGTTTCATATTAAGTGTAATAATAGTAATTTGGATCAAAGGTGTAAGAATACCCATTGGCAAGATATGGACCTAATTTCAAAGAGGTAGTCATTTTCTTTTTTAGATCTTGGAGAGCCATTATAATGATTTAAATAGGTAAATGGGGATAAAAAAGATGTTTATGACTGTTTATATTGAAAAAATAATCACAAAAGGACCATTTTTGGGATTGAGACACACAAAACCTCATAAAATACATGAAAATGACTTGAATGGTCATCTTGAAAATCTCAAAACTTTCATGACCTTATGCATGGGAACTTGAAGTGTTTATAGATGATGAAGAGGGTATATAAGATGAATTTAATATAAATTTTAAATTATTCTAATGTATTTTATTTATGAACAAATGTTAGGTAACCCAAACCACTAGAAACCCTTGAAAACCCTATCTTGTGATCTGATGTAAGAAATGAAGGTCAAAGTGCATTTAAATGGATGAATTTGACAAGGAGTGTAAAAGAGAAGTTGTTGAAAGATTTATGAGGATCAGAACCATGGAGATATATTATATATAATCCATACAAGTCAATCAAAATTCAAGTTTATTTGATAGTTTCTTATGTTTTTTAGGTCCTAAAGATGATCATGGGATACAAATCACTTGGGAGGGTACCTTGGGACATAAAAAAATACCCATAACATTTTTAGAGCTTTTAAATGTTCACAAGTTCTCCTAATAGGTCTCTCACTTTAGCTAGTCTCTAAAGTGACATAGTAAAAAGCATGGTAACCTAAAGTTATAGAATTTTATGATGATTGTAGATAAAGTGCCAATTTGAGATGCTCTAAGATGATTCCCAAATGTCCTTAAGATATAGATTTAACTATCCAAGAGATTTCATGACCAATTTTTTTCCTCTTGCCACTTTTCAAGAAGGAGTTTCATGACCTAAATCTAAATTATTGAGGAGTTTCAACACCATATGTGAGGAAAGTGCTAAGTTTGGGATGTGATCATGTGAAAATTAGTTTAATAAATCCTTTTCCACCTCATTTCTATGCATTTTAACTAATTTTCACCTTTGGACACTTGTCCTTGTGCCTCTTCAAATTATATCTTCTCTCTCTTCTTCCAAGCTCTATAAATATGAGCCATGTTGGCCATTATAGGGGAGACCAAAGCTAGTATGATAGAACCCTATTGGTATGACATTACATTTTATCTTTGAACATTGAATACAAGTCTAATTCTTAGACATGAACATTTTGTCTAAGTGTGTGAGTGATGAATAATGGATCCAAGTGATAGTATCATCCTTAATTCCCTTTATCCTTCATGTTTAAGCAAGATTTCTAATTTTAATAGGTCATATGAAGTCTATTGATTATACTAGACTCTTTTTCAAGCAAGCAGTTGTCTCTATGGTGTGAAATATATCCCTAGATAAATTAAATTCTAGATTTTTCTATGGATGATACCTTCATATTGAACCAATTATGTTAGAGTCATTCAATGCCTAGAATTGGTCTTATAAAGCTTTGTTGCTTAGTAAGAGTGTGATAGTCTGTGGGATGTGTTTTGGTGTATCACCTATTTAGTGTAGTTTCCATTTCATGCAAACTTCTAACCCTTTTCATGAACAAGCATTAGATTAGGTGATAGACATTTAAAGATGAATCTAAGGAGCTAGCCCTCATAATCTAGAGATTCATCTCTCTTACAAGCTCACCCATAACTTGAGAGATGATTCAATGTTGCATCAAATTGTAAGAGCTTGATAGAGTATCCTAGGGTGTATAATTTGATTCCAACATTAATACTTTACCTAAATCTTTTGAAGTATTAATCAAGGATAAAAATTGCATTATTCAAGTATGTAACTTATCTCTAAGGCCACCAATGCCCCTTTTTCTAGAGATCCATCATCCTGCTCCAACTATTACTCCAATTCTAGAGTCATCAAAGTTTCATCAAATTTAAGGTGATAAAACTAATAGATTGGGGAAGATAGAGATTCTCCTCAAATATCAAACCAATAAGTTGGATGCAATGGAGAGGCAACAAGATCTACCATATAGGCCATATCAGAATATTAATCAAAATTATCAGCCCAATAGGCCATCGTATCAATCCAATCAGCAATGTCAAGGGCAGAATTCTCAATCAAGGTAGTATAATCTTAATAATCCAAGCAATTCTAGAGATATTATGCCAACTCAGAGTAATTATTCTCAATAAGGACAATGGAAAAATCAATGGGATCAAGAAAAAAACTTGGGAATGGCTCCAACTAGTGAGAACTCTCATCAATCTTTCATGCAACAAAGTTTAGTTCTTCCTTCATTTGAAAACTAACCACCTTCTCAAAATAAGAAAGATCATCTTTTTCATGGATACATTCCTTAATTCACTAAAGTAGAAGTGCCAAATTAATGAGGATAAGGTAGTGGTAAGGCACCTATTGAAACTACATTTGTGAACTTTCAAGAAGGTGAAAATTATTTTGAGCATTTGGCTGAAAATCAAAGTTAAGATTTACCTAATATTGATAATTTAGTTACAGCCCATACTAGATCCAAGAAAAGAGAAATTGGTGAAGGTGTAGGCCCAGATATGGCAGCCCCTTGTTCTTATTAACCACAACAAATGATAACTACACATGAGCCACCTCAAAAAAGTTTAAATCAAGTTTAAGATTCAAAAGATAAGAACGTGAAAGGGCCTTACATACCTCAATTCACACAACATTTGGGATCTCCTTATGCTTCTAAATTTTATTCAAAGGTAGCCACTTCTAAACTGAATATTTTGGACCATATGAAGAATACTTTAGTATCAATTTCAATGTAGGGTAATCTACTAATCCCAAGAGAAAAGGAATACTTGAAAGAGGAGTTTTCAAAGCTCACTATCTCTTAGAAACCATCTAAAAAATAAATAATAAGTGATGTCCTAACTAATTATAATCTAGATATTGAATCTCAACCTCTTAAGGTGACTAAAACTCCTCCATTTTACCTTTTTGTTATCATTGGAGATTGTTTAGTTCATAACTGTATGATTGATAGTGGGGCTAGTACATTTATCATGCCCAAATCAATAGCTATAAGTTAGGATTATAGTATGAACCACATGAGAAATATGTTTTGAAATATATGGGTCTCATACCAATATTTTAGGTGTGTTTAAATATCTAAAAATCATACTTTTTTCTTGTCCAAATTTCACCATTCTAGAGGATGTTGTTGTTGTTGATGTACCTCCATATTTTGCACTATGCTTATCTAGAGATTTTACTACCAAAATAGGAGGCTACCTTTATTCAAATTGGTCATACATGGTTTTTAGAACCAAGTATAGAACTAAATTAACCATTATATCAAATCATATTTATATATTTCACCTTGAGCCATATATGCCAAATATGTCAAATGTGAATTGCATTATTTTAGAAGAAGATGATAACACTATTGAGCAAGAGCATTTTAAGCCTCTTGAGGGTATACCAGATATTATCCTAGATGAATGGGATATGAGTAATCATGGAAATGACCCATTAAAAATAATTGAAGATTCTAGTTTTGGAGTTTATTATATGCATGAAGAGGGTGATTTATTGCATAGTCTCACTAGTTCAGTGCATGATCAAGAAGAGTTTCAAATCTATTATTTTATGGATTAAAAAAAAGAATGAAAATGGGGATGGTGTAATGTTATTTTCATGTAAAAATAAAAGGTATTAATCCTTTGTTAGATTTTAGTTCAATTGTACTTCCAATACTTTAGAGTATGAAGCTCTTATTTATGGTCTTCAGTGGGCTAGAAAGAGGAATATTAAACTCTTGTAGGTGAAAGGTGACAATGAGTTGGTAGTAAATCAATTTAGAGGTTTAAGTGACGAAAATAATCCTATTTTTAAGGCTTAAAAACATATATTTTTGGATCTTATGGAATATTTCCTTTCATTTGACATTCACTTCATTCCTAGAGGAGTAAATTAGCATGCTAATAGACTTGATGCCATAGGAGCACAATATGATATTATGGATAAGATTAAGTACAATATAAATTAGACCCAAATCAAGGTTGTATGTAGTACTTCAATCCCAAATAATGATGTAAGTTGGCAAGTTTTTGACTTTGATAAACAAATAGCATATTTTCTACAGAATGAGGTAGAGTTTTTCTAAAGAAATCATGATAAATTCTAGGCTGAATATGGAAATTATATTATGAAATTAAAATTAAATAATATTCCTAAAGGTTTAGTGAAATTTATAAATTATATTCAATGAATATTATCAGCTAAGGAAAGACAAAGTGGGCATTTCTTCTATGAAAGAGCATTATGAGCCAATTAACATAGCTGAAGGTATGCAACTCAAGCTAGGTAAAGTGAATATTGATTATAAGAGAGTAGCTTTCATTTCATTATTTCAAGAATTCATGGATGTATTTGCTTTGGGAGTACCATGATTTGAAAGGTTTTGACCCTAGATTGGCACAACATACTGTTGAACTAAAACAAGATGCAAAACTAGTAAAACAAAAGCAAAGGCCTATCAACCCTAAGGTTGGGATTTTCATGATAAAAGAGCTTAAAAATCTAATTGAATCAGGTATTATTTTTCATATTAAAAATTCAACATGGGTAGCAAATATTATTCTAGCAATAAAGAAGAATGGAGAGATAAGGTTATGTGTAGATTTTAGAGATCTGAACAAAGAATCACTGAAAGACCACTATCTACTTCCTTCCATGGATCAAATATTTTAAATATTTTTAGGTTCACAAATATTTTATTTATTGGATGTGTACTCAAGATACAACTAGATATTGGTGAAAGAGCAAGATCAGTATATAACAACTTTCACCACCAAATAGGGTAGTTTTTCTTATAAGAAGATGCCTTTTAGACTCTCGAATGCTAGAGATACTTTCGAAAGGGAAATGGATGTTAACTTTCATGGTATTTTGAGTGAAATGGTTTTAGTCTACCTTGATGACATTATAGTATTTTTAAATAATTCTAATGATCATATAACACACTTGAGGATTGTTTTTGATAAATGTAGGCAATCTAGAGTCTCATTGAATTTAAAGAAATGCATTTCTTTAGTGCATGAGGGGAGACTTCTTGGGCATGTGGTGTCCAAAGCTAGTCTTTCCATTGATATTGAAAGAATAGAGGTAATAATTTCCATATCATTTCTTAAACATAATAAAGTATTGTAGAGCTTCTTGGGTAAGATAAATTTTATTAGAAGATTCATTCCTGGTTTTGTAGAACTAGTAAGGCCACTTACTCAAATGCTTAAGAAATATTAAGAGTTAATTTGGAGTAAATAAGGAAAAAGGAGTTTTAAAGGTATCAAAGAATTAATCAGCCAAGCTCCTACTTTGATCAATCTATATTTCAGTGAGGATTTCTTCTTGTATGCTTTCTCTAATTCTAGTACTATTTCAGCCATGCTTATGCAACAGAATGATGAAGGTTTGGAATAATCCATTAATTTCTTTAGTCAAGCTTTAGAGGGTTATTAAGAGAGATATTAGTTTTTAGAAAATAATTTTATTTCTATTATAATATGTCTAAATTTTTTTAGATATTTGGTTTCAAATAACAAGATTATACTAATGGTTGCTCATCCAAGTGTGAAGGACTTCATTCTCAACAAAGACTTGAGAGAAAAGAGAGTCATATGGGTCACTAAGTGCATGGAATATGAAATTTAAGTCAAGGTTACAAATTTTGTATGAGGTAAAGGATTATGTGAACATATTTTCGAAGATGTAAAAGAAGAAAAATAAACAATTTTGATAATTTACGACACTCAACATGAAGCTAAAAATACACCTCCTACAAGCTGGACATAGAACATTACTAGATTTTTTCAAACTAGAGAATGTCCAAGGGGTTTGAATGCATCAAAAATAAAAAAAATTAGGATAAAATCAGTACCATACATTATTATTGATGGAGTTATTTTCAAAAAATACATTGGATGTATGCTTTTAGAGTGTGTTAAAACTAGTCAATTTGACAAGCTTTTTGAGAAATTTCATGATAGTCCTTTTAGAGGTCATTTTTTAGCCAAGAACATAGATGAAAAAAATATTATATTTGGTTATTTTTGGCCTAATTTATTTAAATATGCACATTCATGGGTTAGTAAATGTACAAAGTGTGCAATGTTTGTAGGGAAATAGAGACTAGTTGTTATGCAACTAAAACCAATTAGGGTTGAACAAAATTTCATGCAAATGGGTTTAGAATTCATTGGAATTATTAATCCTCCATATTTTGATAGCTATATATTATTTCACTAGGTGGGTGGAAGTAGTGCCTTTTAAAGAGGCAAATGAGAACTCTATGCTTAAATTTTATCAGAGCCTAGTCACTCATTTTGGAGCACCTTCTACTATGATATATGATAAATATTTGGCATTAAATAGTGAGAAGGTGTTTGAATGGGATCTTTGAAATGGTATTTATTTGGCATATTCATAAAATTACTATCCATAGGGTAATGGACTAGTTGAGACTACTAACAAGAACCTGATTTAGATCATCAAAAGAACAATGGAAGATAATCAAAGATCTTGGCATACAAAGTTGAAGACTACTTTGTGGGATAATAAGATCACCCCAAATAAGGCCATTGTTCATTCACCATATCTCTTAGTTTATGAAAGAGAAGCAAAGCTACCTATCTCATTAGATATTCTAGCTTTGGAGCTTGCACACTAGTTAGAGCTTTTGGAAAGTGATGCAATGGAGGTTAGAATGAATAAATTGAGAGAATTGGAGGAGATGAGAGATGATTATATGCATACCATGTGGTCAAATTAGTAAAAAGTCAAGAAGACATTTGACAAGAGGGATTCATTAAAAACATTTCAGTAAGGAGACATAATACTCAAATGGGATGAAGAGCATGCAAAGCTAGGTAAGCACTCCAAATTTGATAGCCTTTGGAGTGGACCTTATATTATCATAGATTTTAAGAAGATTTTAAATTATCTATATTTAGCGAAGAAGATCTTGTCATTCCTATGAATGGGATGTTTTTTAAATACTACTATTAGGAGAGCCACTCCTTTATACATAATCATAGTTTCATTCTTCTAAGTGATTTTCCACACATGATTTCAATTTTTTTTTTCCTTTCCATGTTGTTGTTGTCCTTTCCTCTAAGTGCACACATGCACATATTTATTGTTGTGTCAACTTCTCTTATTATGTATTAGTTTACAAGCTTTTCTAGTTTTAGTGTTTATCTTGGTCTATCCTTGCCAGAGTTTTGAGTTCTTTTGACCAATAGGTTGGTCAACCCTCAAAATCACTAAAATTGTTAGTAATTTGGCATATCAAGGCCAATTTACTACCCCAATTATTCGAAACATTCCCAAAAATGTTCAATTTTCCTTTGTAATAGGTCAAATAGGTCAATTATGGTCTAAAAGCACAAATTTTGGCCAAAAATGTCAAAAATAGGGTAAAAGCATTAAAAATGGTTCAAAAAGTGCATATTTTATTCCAAAAGAGCTTTAGTCATGTTTAAAAAGGTGAATTTAGCTGAAGTCTAAAATTTCAAGTCATAAAAGGTCTTTTGATATCTTATTTTAGATAAAAAGGGCCCTTTTACCCCTCCCACATGCCAAATTTGATAATTAAAAGACCAAAAAAGCTTAAATTGCATGAGGGGAATGTATAAGTTCTGAAACATTCCATTTCAAGTGGTGGAGAGGAAGAATTAGCTTTTAAAAGGAGAAAATAGCTTATTTTCACCTATTTTATAAGAAAAATACAAAATCCATATGGATTCCATATAATTCAAGGTAGGGGAAGCTTTATTCAGAGCATATTCAAGATTTCATAGAAGTTTCATGAAGATTCATGGCCATATAGGCCCTAATCAAGCTTCCTTTTACTTTCTTACTTCTTTGCTCAAAGAGACACACCTGTAGGTTTTCTATTGGTATGATCTACTAGAGGAGGTTATAGCTCAATAATTTTGGGGAAAGAAAATAAAATTAGAGGGATTATTGATGGTTATATTATTTTTTCAATTGGATTCTCCATGCTCATGAACCATTTAGTTGAAATCAAGGTAAATTTTGCTACTTAACAACCAAAAAGGTAGTTGTTTTTTCCAATTTCTCCTCACTTAGGTAGAGTTTCATGGAAATTCAAATTGATACAAGATATTGGGAACTTTATATATATATATATATATATATATATATATATATATATATATATATATATATATATATATATATATATATATATATATATATATATATATATATATATATATATGACATTTTAAAGGTGTTCTTTATCCAATTTGAGGTCAAATAGAGGTTTTAAAGTCAACCAATCAATCTGCACTATTGGAAATCTTACAGAGGGTGAATTGTATAATCTTGGAGGAGAAGTTAGCTTTAAGTTTTCAAGAATTTAGAGTTTTAGAGTTTTAATATATTTTAAATGATTTGCAATTATAATGTTTAGAGGTTATTCTTTTTTCATGGCAAGAAAGGTCATTTTCATGCTTCCATGTGTCTTAAGGAGCTAGTTTAGCATATTTTAAGGAAATTTTCAAATTTTAAGGTTTTTTTGAGAAAACTAGGTTTCAATTTTGCTCTCTTCACCTTCTCCAATTACCTCTAAAATACATGTAAAACAATGGTAATTATTTTAACTTGGCATACTCTCCTCATCCTAGTCTTCTCATGCTCCTAAACTCTCCTTTCCCATCTCCACTTCACTCACTCCCATATTACTATCAAATGTCTATGTTTTCAATTGGGTTTTGTGCCTTTTCACCCTCCTTTCATGATGTTTCAAACATATTTCATCATCTTCCAAACTCTCACCATATCCATTCTATGTTACCATCATCAAGAGAGATAAAATATTGATAAAGGACCATCAATAATGGTCAAAGGTAGTTTGTAGGCAATAAAATCATTAAAAAATAGTAAAATTATGACCTACAACAACAAGTTATCTCAATCAGTATGGCCATGAAGATTCAAGATCTATTTTGGAGAGAAAAACCTTTCTTAGAGGCTAGTGGAAGCAAATAATTCATGGTATGAGGTGGAAGTCACCATAGATCTAACAAGGGAAAATTAGGCCTTCATTTTCAAAGCACCAAACATAGTCAAAAGGAGTACCTATCAGTAGTTATATACATTCAAGGAAGTCAAAGGATTTTTGAGTTTCAAGGGGCATCAACCTTGAAGAAATTGCATTCATGGTTATAATGATGTATAAGAATAGTCTCATTAACATATGAGAGCCAAAAAAAAGGTCATATGCATGCATAATGGACTATCTAAGCACCTTAAAGTCACTATTTGTACAATGAGATTATGAATTGCATCAATCCAAAGTGACAGTGGGTTCCTTTATATAATATAATGAGCTTCTTTGTGCACAATTAAGAAGAGTATCAAAGATCAATCAAGTTTATAAACTTCTTTAAGGTCACCTACATCTTAATACATATACATATTATTCATGAAAGAGTACACCAGTGCCTTAAAAACATCCTACTAGATTTTTTTCAATCCTAAAGCATAGTCAAGTTTTGATATTTTTGAAAATAGGTCATGGAGAACTATGTTGGTTAATAATTTGATTAATTACAAATAACAAGGTAAGTGATCTCCTTTGAAGGCTAATTGTATAAAGTATATATGAGTTAACATGTATAAATGACCTAAAATGCCTAATTAGACTCCTAAATGCTACTCCTTGAGTCATTATATACAGTGAGGGTAGGGTCATTACGAACACTTCAAAGTTTCAAAGAAACCTAAGGCACTGCTTATAGGGGATATAGATGAAGGAGACTTACCCTCAATAAGTGACAGGAGAGTAAATAAATAGGATAGGAAAGATAATATCAAAGCAGAAGATATATTATGAGTCTAATGATACTCAAAGGATGCAAATTCCCACCTATAGATCTATACAGATAGTATCTTAAGGCTAGGTAAATGGAAGTAGCATAAAGGAGACCTTTGAGATAATTTGACCTTCTCAAAAGATTATTGATGTTTTAAAGTGATCATCATGGAATAGAGATACAAATTTGATATTAAAAATCATTATAGGTCTAAAGAATCACAAAACCAACCTATACCTAACAATCAAACCCTATAATCAACTACAACAAAGCATGAGATCTATAAATTACTTAACACAGTCAAATCTTCAATTGAAAAAGAGATTGGTTTTCAAGGAAGGAATAAGAAATGATGAAGGGTAGTAGGTAAGAATGGAAAGGTTTCAAGGTAGAATGTTTACCTATAGACATTATAAGGTAACATGAGACCTACAAACCTAAATACTACCAAAACCTTCATTGGCTAGGATCTCAGTTTACATAAACTTGTTCTATTTTTCAAGGTTATAAATATGATTAGTTTACTAATTAAATATATAAATTAAAGCCAATCTCATTCTAAAGCCTTAGGTGACTCCAAAGGATGAAGAAAGGAAGCTCTTACCCATCATAGTTAGGTATCTACAGGAAGAGGCAACCTATAATCAAGTAGAGATTTTGGTGTTTGAAGATCTTCTCAAGAGTATTGATCAAGTCAAGAAGTTTCCAAGTGATGTGATGTCATAGTGACATGTATAAACTTAATTAGATAGCTAATTTGGTCATTTTACCATCTTTTCACAACCTTGTCCATGCAAAAATGAAGAAGAGATCCTACAACCAAGGAAAGGAATTGGCACTTGGAGGTATAGTCAAGAGGTTTTAAGGAGATATCTTGAAGGTGAATGCTTTCAATGGAGATTTTTAATATGGGATGGATATAATTCAATGAAAGAAAACCATAAAAGACATGTGAGGTATTGAATTTCACTGAGTGACACCAGTAAAACCTACAATGCCATTTTGAGACCCTACAAGATTGTATTTTGCATGGTATAAATGTTTTGATTCATTATGAGGGTTTTATGTTTTGAATAATCATCATGATAGTGAGGTAGAGCATGAAGAGGTAAGTAGGGGTAAGGAGTAGAGGATAACAATCTCATCAATGTAATTTCAAAAGGAGGCACCTACAATACCTAAACATACACCTACAGTCTTGTATGGATCACTTCTCATTGGGTTTTGTTACCTAAGTGTTTGATCATTTAGGAGAACTCAAGAAGGCCTAGGGTCAAGTGAATGGAAAGGTTTGAGTATAGTAATAATTATGTGGCCTTGGAGGTTCTTAGGGTATGATATAATCATATCACAACTAAAACCTACATCTACAATTAGCACATCACTTACAGTCACCAAAGATATTACTCCATAAGCCTTTTTTAGGGTTATATCAATCATTTTCTATATGATTTTATGACTTGAAAGGTTTAAATAACCAAATGCATTAGTAAATATGGTGTTGAGTGATTATAATATAGAGAATATGGGGGATGTGGTTAATATTTGTGCAAGGTCAAGAAACACATCTATAGTCATAGAAGCAAATATAATCTTTTTCAAAGGGCACTGCTAAGCTGATGATGGCACTTCAAGTTGATTCCAAAGATGACTTCAAGAATATTTTTTGAGTAAAGGGTAATTGTCATTTAGGAAATGTACTTGGAATAATGGGCTAATGAAAATAATGTGATATCCTTTAACCCTAAAGCTATGGTACATGCCTGTACCTTATAATAAAGAGGATTCTTAAAGAGCAAGGAGGCTTTTTGAGGATCTCTACTAGTCATATTATTATCAATCAAGATTCATTAAATTAATTATATATTTTTAGAGAATATAATGGGTATTTTTTCAAAGGATAAACATAAGAAAAAAAACTTGATAATCCCCTACAACCACTTAAACATAGGCTACAGTCAACTGGAATTAAAAAATCAAGTAGTGGCATAGTTGTAACATCACTTAATGAAATGGAAGTTTCATAGGAAAATTTAGAATGTAGGTTCATTCAAGGAAGGATAAAAGCTGTAAACACCTATGTTTCTAGTCATACATTAAAATCTTTCAAAATATCACCTATAGCCATACGGATAAGCAAATCATTTCTCTAGCTATCGAAGAGGATAAGACCATAGTGGTTATAGAAGGTCACTTGGTTATGAATGAGTCATGAATGATCAAAAAATAATTATTTATTGGAATAATTATGATCATTTTAATATGCATATACATTCAAACTTGAAGTCATTGCAAAAAATATGCCATTGAGAAGGCCTAATTGACTAGTTTCAATGTCAAAGTATGCTTTAAAAAGGGGTAGAGGAGTTTTCCAAACTATTGAAAGTAATATTGAGATAAATTAAGATATTTTTGACCTTAAAACATATAAAATTCATGAAATTTTCATTCAAAACATCAAAACTTAGTTTAAAATGTAGATAGTCCATGCATGGAGGTCAAAATTGAGAGAAAATTGAAGATTACGGGAGCTATAGGTGGAATCAAGACTTCAAATTTTGTACAAAAGGTTTTCATGAGTTAGGGAATCATATAAAAAAAATTAATTTCCATTGAAAAGGTTCACATATTTTTTTTGTCTTAGATCTCAGCCTATTCGTTTGAGGTCACCATTGGAGCATGCTTCATCCTGAAGTGTCCCGTAAGATTTTAAATCAAATTAAAGGATTGAAAGTCATGGGATGATGTTTTTAAATCATAATTAGACATATTTATAGTTTAAAAACTCTAAATTATATGCAAACCATGCTCACACAATGTTTTGCAAGTAAATAGGCACTTAGGCCAAACAGGTATTTTTAGACTTTTTAAGAAAAAATGGATTTGAAAGTGTTTTGATAGTGTGTTACAGGTAAAAAAATTATTTTTTATGTATTTTTGAATATTGGAAGGATATATTTTATTTTTAGTGAAGTCTTTCACTTTTTACAGTTCTAGGCACCCTTTCAAGCCCCTGTTCAGATGCTCATTATGTGTGGAGTTGGGATGAATGATATTATTATGTTTTGAGGAAATTTATTTAATTTTTATTAATGAAAAATTTATATCAATTTATGGTTTTATATTTATGAACAATCACCAAGAACATAGGTAGCTCAGAATGTAGTTAAAACCCCATAGGCAAATTTCATTTACATGGTAACTTTTCATATCTTTCATATGGGAGCCCAATATTATTAGGAATTTTATAGGAGTAAATTTAATACACATAAATTAATTATTTTTTAGATTTATATGCCTGTACTTCATGAATCATCAGTTTCAAGATTCAGCTTTAAAACCCTCCTAAATGCCTAAAACACTAGTTTTGAGAAAAATGGATTTTCTTGATATCAAATCTCCATGGATCAACCTAAAATAATTTAAAATTTTATTTAATATTATATATTATTATATAAATGTAAATTTAATTCATGGATCTATACAGATGAGGGCATAATAATGTTTTTTATGGAAAAAAGTGTGTGAAATGAAGTACAGGGTAATTTAATGGAATATAATCAATGGATATCAAATATTAGTAATTTTTATTCATCTTAAAATATTAATTTTATCATAAGTAATCCTGGAAGTGTCTCTAATAGCTCAATAAAAATGGCTAGTATATGGAAAATTTGAGCAAAATTGGCCTAGTCAACTCTGTTGACTAAATGCCAAATGTTTCTCATCAAAATCACATATTTGATAATTAAAATGGTTGTTCCAGGTCTTTTTTTTATTTTTTCAGGTTTCATGGCTTATTTTATAGGATTAATGGTGTCCAAGTACACAACATAGCCTTTGAACCTTTCTGGTCTAAATGGCTTTATTGATCAACTTGTTAGTTTTGAGTTTAGCATTGAAATTGATCATCAAGGAGTTCAATTTGGAGTTCCATACCACTTTGATGCTATTTGAATAAGATAATTATTCATTTTGGATCCTTTAAGATATTTTGCATACAAATAAGGCTACTTGGAGTTGATTGGTCTTATACTTTGGTTGAATAGTTAACAAGTCATGATTTTCTCCTTGTCATCTCATGCATTCAATGTTCTAACTCAACTTCAAATGGAGTTCTACATCCAAGTTTTGGCATGGATTTTCATGTAAAGGAAGGATAATTGAGGTTGACTAGTTTGATCTCCAGTTGATGATTTGTCAAGTGCCACATCCACTCTTGGTTTCCATGCAAAGGAGGACTTTATCTTTTTCCAACTTTGCTTTCAAACAAAACAAATAGAGTTCTTTATTTGGATTTTAGTGAAGCTTTTCATGCAAAGAGAGTTTTACTTGTAAAAATTGGGCCCACCACCATATTCCTATGCCAAATTTTGAAGCTCTTCATGAAATTTTGTGAAGTTAAGGCATTTTATGAATTGTTTAATCATTGTAAAAGGAGTTGTCTTGAGTTGAGTCAACCAAGACCACTCCTTATCCCTTTTCAATTCCACTTAGGGCTTGGATTATGTTTAGAGAAATATATATTGGCTTTTTCAAGCCATTTTTTCATATTCTTGGAGCTAAAGAATAAATTGTAATATGGACCATACATCAATAAAGAAGATTTTTTTTGGCATATGAGATTTGAAAAAGAATAGTGTATTTGATTGTGAATCAACATATAAGTGAGATTATATCTCCTTTTGTCAGGTCCCTTCCTCACCTATTTCTTTATATCACACCTTTTTTAGGTCATTTGAAGAGGTAAAATAAATTTTATAATCCAAAATCCTTTCAACCCTTCATCTGAAATATTTATGCTTAAGGGAAAAAATAGGAATTTTATTGGCTTATATGTGTGCACTAATTTCAATAGCTTCCAGAGGATATAAATAATTTAGGTGTATCACCCCTTTAATTAGGATTTCCCTTTAGTTTCCCTTTTCCCTTTTCATTTGTGAAATCACAGTTGTCAGACTTAATAGATATATATTAAGGGAACCAACCCTCTTTGGAGGTTGTTCTCATCATAGAGTTGCCCACACTCTGAGATGTTACCATTATATCAACTAAAGAGGGTGTGTTTTACACATCTTCAAGTAGGGTGCACTCCATAGTGATAAAAATGTGAATTTCTCTACTACTATCTAGGCATCCATAGCCCTGACAAAGATACCTTTGGTCATGTTTAATGCCTTTTTCCACTACTAGCTAGGTAGGAAAGCCTATGATAGAGGTTTAGTGAATAGCCCTTCTAAAGAAGACTTAGAATTTAAATTTTTCATATTTTTTAAATCTTATTTCAAGGTTACTTGTGAAGAGATTTAAAAATCTTGTCTATTGAGGGTTTGGTAACAAGCCAAGGGTGATAGGGTGATGAGGAAGCTCTGAATACCCAATCAATATTTGAATAGATTTAATGGTCTTACCTTTTTATAAGATGTTATGTTAAGTGTATCTTAGTGGCCTCTATTGGGATGTGAGTTATTATAAAATCCACTTATTTATTTGAGAATAATTATCCTCCAATATTTGAAATGTAAAAGACACAATTATCATATCTAACTTGTTAAGATTGAAGACTCAACTTTGGTCCTTTGCAACTCAACAATACCTTCTAGGATTCAATCATCATTTGGAGTAGCTAATGATTTTGGTTCTTTGGGGATACCTTATAATGGGGATCACTTTCTTAATTATAATCAAGGGCTGGATCTGGGGTAAGTGAAGGCTTCAAAGACACAACCAAATAAACAAGATAAAACAATAGAAAAAGAAATCACATAATAGGAAAATCAAATACATAACTAAAGTAAACTAATATAATATATACTTTACCATAATTCATTGAAGTTATAATAAAATCATGTTGGATGGGGTAGCCAAGAAGCATTTCTTCATGAACTATTCATTTATTGGTAGTGGTAGGTCATCACCCTCTAAGTCCTTGAGGTGAAAGGCATTCTAGCCTAGTATTTTAGCTATCTGATAGGGGCCAATCTAGAGATGATCAAAATTTGAGTATTATCCCTTAATTTAGTGATCCTTATCCTAAATTAATACTAGATCAAATATCTTAAAGTTATTGATATTAGAAATTTTATCAAACCATCAATTGATAATACCCTAATGCTTGTTGAATCTTAACAAAGCTTCATCTTAGGATTCTTCTAACTTAATGATATCTAGGAGCTTATAATTTAGTTTTTTTATGGTTCCATGAATTTATAAGTTGGTAGCTTGAGCTTGATTAAAATTATTGGATCTAATCCATAAAATAAAAGGGAAGGAGAGCTCTTGAGGGCTTGTTTATACCTGTTGCAGTCAGCCCATAGTGTGAACTTTAGTAATGAGTGCCATTTTTGGGGTTTCTTCCCTGTAGACTACTTGATAGTGTATATCAAAATTTTATTATTGGATTGCACCAATCCATTTCCTTACGGATAGTTATTAGATGAGATAATTAGTGTGATACCATTGTATTAGGACCATTTTGTAAACTCTAAGATTGGTAGGTGAAATTATTATCACATACTACAGAAACTAGGCCCCCAAATTGGGTGGTTATGGTGTTCTCCATGAACTTGATGAATTTAATAATAATGATTTTCTTCATTTAAACTACCTTGGAATAATTTATGTAATAATATATGGCAGTGAGAACAAAATTGTGGCTAGATAATGAATTGGGGTTGATGAATCTAATGAAATCCAACCCCCTTTGGAAAAATGGTATTGATTCCACCATAGGTTGTAGTGGCATTATCACATGGGTTTCCATATTGGCCAAGGTCCAGCACTAATTTAACATGTAGACATCAACATGAACATATTTAAATAGAGTAGGCCAATAGTATCCCACTCAAAAAACTTTGTGCATTGTGGCATTTGCTATAGGGTGACTAGCTCCCAATCTTTCATGGAAACTCACCATCAATTCCCTGGCTTTGATCTGTGACAAATATCTAAGGTAGAGTACTTCATGATTCCTTGAAAATAGAATCCAATTATTTAGAATACACTATGTATACTTCAATTATAGGGATTTCTTCTATGTATGTTTGAGTCTAGGAGGTGTATTTTGATAGAGTTAGAAATGCATGATTAGGGCATACCAACTAGTTGTATTACTAACTCTTGATCTACTTGGTATATGGTTATTATTGTGTCTATTTTATTTATTATTTGGTTAAGAACCTATAATCTAAACAATTTTTCTAGTTTGATATCCAAGTCATACTCCTATAGCTTTTTCATATATTAGCCTTTACATTTGCCTAATTAATTCTACCCCAACATTTTATTTATGGCTAGGTTTAGGATGACTATGTACACCTTATTCCTAAGAATTTAATACCTAAAATGTTTCAAAACTTTGATTAGGGTGTAGTCATGTTTTTATATAGTAGAATATCTTAGTTCCATGTCCTTGAGATTAGTTCTCATGAAACTAATGGGATGTTCCTATCCATCCAATCTCTAGGTGAGGTAGGCAACAATGGTGTGTTCAGAAGCAAAGGGGTAAGTGTATAAATATTGTGTGTAGTCTATGCTAATAAGTATCAGTACTTTCATAATGGAATCTTTGATATCCTGAAAGGCTTTCTTTTAGTTAGCATACCATTCCACCTTTGCATCTTATTTTGAAATAGATTTCATGGGTTTTACAATTTTTGGCAAATCCAAAAATGAACTTATGAAAAAAGTTTATTTTCCCAAAGAATGATTTGAATTATTTTTTGATATTAGGTAAATGAAAATTATAAATCACATTAGATATTTTTGGATTGATATAAACACCTTCTTGTGTGATGATATGGTGGAAAAGCTTACCTTCAGTGACACTAAACACCCTCTTATTTCTTGGGTTTAGGGAAATACCATACCTTTGGCATCTTTTGAATACTTTATCTAAGTGACATATGTGATCTGACCTATGTTTTGAAAACATAGTCAAGTAATCCATATAAATTATTATACATTTACCAATTAGTCCTTCAAAATCAAAATCCATCACCCTTTCAAAGGTTTCTCTAGCATTGATCAACCTATAAGGAATTCAATTATAAGTAAATATGCCCCATTTGGTGGTTAATGTGGTTTTGACCTAGTCTTCTAAATCAACCAAGATGTGGTTGTATCCCAAAAATCCATTTAGAAAGGACATCATTTAATATCCACTCACCATTTGGATTACTTCATTAAGGGAAGGTAACATGTAGTTATCTTTGTTTAAGACTTAGTTTAAGTTTTATAAGTCTACACAATAGTATATTTCTCCATTTTTTATTTTTAATGAGAACTAGGTTGGATATCTAGGTAGAGTGGTGAAATAGGAAAATTATTCTAGTAAATAGTAACTTACATACCTCTTTGTGTATTTAGGGTTCCATGATTGGGTTTACCAGTCTCTGTCTCTACTTAAATAGTTTTTGGCCTAGTTTGAGGGGGATAATGTGAGTAATCACCCTCATGTAAAATACATTGATGTCCTCATAGGCCTAAGAAATTACATATTTATACCTCACTAGTAATTTTTGTAACTGATCTAGTTCAAAATTCATCTAGTCAAGACCCACATTGATAGTTTGAGAGTTTTTTATAGGGTTGAGGTTAATGATTCAACACTTTTGGTTCTCAAAATTTGGTTTATTCATTTTAAATGTGGGGTATAAAGTATCGAATTCTATTTTATATGAAATCATCCCCTTCAAGATATACTTCCCATAAATATTAATAATCTTGTCCTTATCTAGCTTAGCTCTATGGTTATTTCTATCTACCTCATTGATTATCTGGGTTTCAAATACCCCCATGCTATTAAAAAATTGGATAATATATTGATCATCCTCAAATATTTGAAATTGTATCACATTGTCAGCGATAAAATGACAAGGGACAAGTTTTATAGATAAATCTTACAACTTGATGCCACCTAGGGGGATCAAGTTTACTGCTACAAATGCTAATGAGTAACTTGGTTTTCTTCTCGAGGTATAGGGATGATGTTAAACATAATAAAAATTTAGATTAAGTCCCAATACCTATGATTATAACTTCTAACGTATGTTATCTTGCATTGAAATTTACTCGTGATATGGTTGACTACCAGTTTAGAGTCTTTAAATACTCTGAGTTCATTTTCCTTACATTTCAATGCAAATTAAAATCCTAGGATTAGTGATTTTTAATCTATTAGATTATTTGTGAAATGGAATAATAACCTATATGATGATAGATGTTCCACCCATAGGGATCTATTAGTATAATATTGACTCCACTACTTTGTTTGGAATAATCCTTGTCTACATAAAGAGACCATAGGCCAAGCAAATTTAGATGATTGTCAACAATGTCTTTAGCTAGTTTCATGTTTAGCATGTATATCCCTAGGTCCAAGGGTGATAGTTTCACTTTCTTGTTAAATTCATTGTACTTAGTTATCATGTGTTTCATGTGGGGATCTATATCTACCCTAATTTGATTATCTACACATCTCCATGGTAAAAACATATGAGAGAAGTCTATGGCCATATACCTATTTAGGGATTTAGACTAATTTATAATGAGGAACATGCCATAGGTCACAGGGATCTCTACTACCTAGATGTCTATGAAATTATAAATCTTGAGCTTGAACTCTAAATAGATGTGGACATTTAAAATTTCCCCCACCACTTTAACCTTAGACTTGTCTTGCTAAACCATTACTTTATTTGACTTAATAGGGACTAAACCTAACTTCTCACAAATGCATATTGGTATTATATTGGTTGAGGATCCAAAATACACTAGGTATTTATGTAGGGTTTTTACAAACAATATGATGGTCAAAATGAAGGGAGACATTTAAGTCTTATTTTTGTGATGAGCATGTTGGTATGGACTGATTTTGGTTTCACATTGGTTGGTTGAACTAGCTTCTCAATTAGGGACTTCAACAAAAGATCACATTATTAGTAGTTCATGAAAGTTTATGGAGTTTTATGTTGTATTTGATAATATTTATGCACTATACTATATTATAACCTCATTTTTCTAGACCAGTGTGGATTTTATAGGGTTTTTTGGTTCTTGAGTTTTTGGAGGTGGTGGGTCATTCCTAACATTTTAGTCAGGTGGGCTTGTACCATTTTTTGAGGGAGTTGAAGTAATGAAGGGTTTTTATGGTTATCTATTCATAAGGGAGTAGTTTATCCTTTATAATTATTGAAATCCATGCATCTTAATCATACGCTCCTCTAGCTCATTTTCTTCTTGGCTAGGGAATTCATGGTTTTTAACACCATGGTGATTCTATGGAATTTACCCATGTTAGATAATTATGAGTTATTTAGGACAAAATTATACTATTATATTTCCTTTTGGAAGATATAAAAGGTTGAACAAAACTTTTTATAATATATTTTTCAATGGGAAGCCATGTTATGCAGTTAATACTAGTTAGGCAGGTCTATCTCCAAGATATTAACTTTTGGTAACCTATTGTGTAAGGGGTATTATAGATTGTGGGGATGATTATAGTTGATATTTAGTCATTGGTATGTGAATTTATTAATATAATTCTTTTCATCAAATATACCTACCTACCTTTTTAGTGAAAGGAAGTCATTACTGAGTTCTTACACTGCTCATTGAATGGCATCCAACTTGTTCTTTGTGGACTCCTGGCTATGGTTTGGGTGTTTTTAGTTACTAAAAAATCACCTAGTTTTGAAAATTATGATTAATCTCATGGTTCCCTGGGTTAAGAAAACCCAAGTGTTGATTTGATGTAGCATGACTCAAGGAGAGTTAATTTTTTATATGGAGTGGTTGAAACATTGGGATATGTTAATTAACATTGGATAAGAGGGTGAGTGTGGGCATCCATGACAATGCATAGGAATGGGAAAAATCATCTGACCTTGATAGTTCAAATATTTTCCTACCTTTATGCCTTTGCATAAGCCAAGGGTAAGTCTACTATTATTGGGTCTCATCTCAAGAACATAGTTGTCCAAGGGTCTAAGGCATTTTTATACATTTCAATCACTGATTGAGGGTTGGGTTGGTATATCATGGTAACCCAACTTTACTTATTATAAAATATATCATTGAATTTCTTGATAGGCTCATTGGGTTCTAGTTTAATATAGGAAAATTTTTAGTAAAGGACAATAGGTTTGATAACTTCCCTATTCTACCCAGGAAGGCACTACTAAGTTAGTCCAAATTAGAAATTGAGTTACTGGGGAGGTTAAGGAGATAGTTTTATGATGATTCTATTAATGTAAAATGGAAAATCCTATACTTTAAATCCTTGTGTTCCACATTCAAGAGTCTTATGGAAGTTTTGTAGGAGGTTACATGTTCTTTAGTAGTCCATCTTACACTAGGATTGAAACTTGAAAGATATCTCTCATGGTTTTTGGGTAAGTCATAGACAACTCCTAGGATATTAATGGTCGATTTGGACACCTAGGCTATCCTAGGTAGTCTATTTAGGGGAAGACTGAGAAGAAGAGATAGTGGTAAATACTATAGGTTTGGGTCTATTAATTATAGGTATGTTGTGGAATTATAAGGGTGAAACCACTAGCTAGTCATGATGAGACCTAGATCTAATGATGGGTGAATTAGACTCTAGGATGTTTCAAAGATACATAGTAGTTAATGTATTACCATTAATAATCATAATCTCAAATAAGTAATCAATTAGTGTGAAAATTTCTAAGGACCTATTTGTATCACCAACTATTTTTGTGTGTGTTTGAAGCACATAATAATGGAGAAAGCATAAAGGATGGAAAAAAAGACTCAATCAATAAAATACTTCTTCAAATCTTGGGTTCCTATTGATAATTATTCTTAAGAAAGAAGATGTCCTTCTAGCTCCAATTGTTGTTCACTCCAAAATCATACACTAAAACACTCATGGGATGGGCTATTTTCAAATATAAGAGTTGGAACAATGATGTACTTTTCATCCTCTATTTTAGGACTGATGTGAGACTAGTCAAGGACACAATTATGGTTATTTGAATTTACAATGGATCATAAAAAGAATAATATTTAAGAGATGTAGTTCCACCACTAGAGTTTAAATACTAATTACTTAAATAATGAGTTAATTACTTGGGTCTGCTACTAATGTTCATGTACTTTGCTTTACCAATTTCTAAAATAAAGAGGGGGTAGATCAATTTAGAAAATAAACACAAAAGAGAGGGAAGAGTAAGGTAGGAAATAAAGTTTCTAGATTAGGATTATATTAATAATTCAATCATCGAGTTAAGTATATCTACCTTAATCATAAAACTATGTATTGAGTTTCACTAAATGTTTTGAATCAATACTACATAATGGTAAGTTTTTTGGGAATAATTGAAGAACACTTGATTTATGAACCCTCACTAGATATTAATACTATAATTCTATAGAAAATAACACATAAAATTCTAAGGTAACTTGAAGACTAACACACAGGGTATAAATATTGTAAGGAAAATGAAAGGAGTTCACAAAGAGATTATAATAGACAAGCACATCATAAAAATTGAATTCATTAAGTGACAGAGCATTAAAAAATTTATATGAACATTAACATTCATTTAAAATTAAAATCATGGATACTTTCTTAGACAAAATATGTATTTCATAAACACTAAATTTGCATTCATAAAAACATGTTCTATTACAAGGGTAACAATAATGGAAAACTTTCTATAATTTAAAATGGTGAAAGAAATTATAAGTGAATACTAGATTGATTTTAATAGCACTTTAGAGCTAAAAACGTTATTAAACTCAAAAATATAATTTAGTTGCATATTTATAGATGAGGATGGGATTCTCCTCCAAGTAACATGAGATTCCCATCATGTGCCATGATGGCCACTCCTAGTTGTTACAACTACATAATTCAAAAAAAGGATATAAATCCTCTCCACTTACCTCATAATATTTTTAGGGGCCCACCTAACTAATATAAATGTGGGGAATAGATGATCCAACTCCCAACTATTTGGACTTTACTTCTTTCACCTCAAGCATGACTACCACAAGGTTGAACTCCTAGGCCAACTTGGTAATAGTCATTAGAGGCTCTCTAAAGATCATTTTTATATAGGCCATGATCTTTTGGTGTACTTAAAGGGGATCTTCCATAGCCACCTTGACTTCATATACCTGGATGATGCTCATTTTGGATTGGGTTAATATCTCAAGAACTACTTGGGATCTAGCCTTATTTATTCTAGATACCTTTTTCTTCATAAGCCAATCAAAATGACCTAGGTGGAATCCAAATTCACCCTTCTCTAATAAAGTTCCATCTAGGTGGAATAGTATTGAGATATTGACTTCATTTAATTAATCCAATATCTTCTTCTTTCTATCCTGTAAGGGTTCCATCATAGTTTGGGCTAAAGTAATATGCTCCTCTATAATGGTTATCATACTCTTAGTGTACATCTGATATAAACCCAAGTCTAAAGTGGGTATATATCTTAACTCTAAGAACATGCCTATATTTATTACAATCATTAACTTCCTCCATTTACAATTAATCACATTGGTCCTCTCCAAATAGGCTTGGGTCTATTAGATGACCACCTAACCATCTGCCATAGTTCCCATCACCTTTCCTAGACTTGAGAAAAGTTGTAAGAGGGTATCCTTGACCTACCAAATTAACCTAATGGGTGAGAATATCTTTACTTTTGCATCTATATTTTAGACCTAGATTTACATGTCTTTGAGAAGTTTTTATGACATGTCATGGGTTACTTAGAGGAATGGGAGTTTGTCCTCCACTATTTATTATTCTCTAATAGGATTCCAAACTTTGGTGAGAGTGAATAAGTCTTGTTGGGTATACTAGACCATATGTTTCCTCTCTTACATAAATTTATATGCGGGGATCCTCTACATACTCATGGTGTGATCAAAATATCATTGCATTTCTGGGTCACCTTATATTATCATCTATAAAACCTATGATATTAGGACCATTACCTAGGTATTGGAATGTGTTGGTGGGGTGGTGAAGATGGTAGTGATAGGTGAAGGATAAGGTGGAGGGGGTATGGAGGAAGAATAAGGTATGAATGATGAAATCAATAGAGGAAGAGGAGGCATAGGGGTATACATGGGAAAAATTAAATAGAGATGACTAAGGGAACATATGCACTTGCCATTGACTTTGGGTCATGCCCACTTTAGGGGAAATGAATCCTAGGAGAGGGGTATTCAGTATAAGAGAATAGATTGGGTGATTAAATATGAATCCCTGGTCATCTAAGGTGATGAAAAAATGTGGTTGGGGAGAAATACAAGGATCCACTGGGGTTGGTGTTAGAGGATCCATATAAACTAATGGAGGAGGATGAATAAGAGCATTAGGGACCTATTTTGAAGGCAAAGTGTGTGATACCTTCTAATTTTATCTTGATATTTTTCTTGGGTTAGATTTAGACACCATTATAGAAGGAGAAGAGGTAGTTACGGCTACATAGGCTGATTGTGGGAGTTATTAGGTCACTGAAGGAATCACTATGATGGTGTCTATCACTAAATATGTGCACCCAAGAAATGTAGTATCCCTTATTTAAATTAGGATTCTAGTAGGTATCCAAACTCAAGGCATGCCCAATGGGGGTACTGAGAAAGTTCCATGTTAAGGAATGGATGGGGAAAATGGAAACAAAGAAGTGAGGATACTATGGATGGCTAAGGCCATGGGCACTTAGGTGAATAGTAGAGGGGATGTAATAGGGAAGAGAGGAAATATTAGTTAAATGGTTTGTGAAAAGGGTAGGGAATTGAGTGGTGCCTTGAGGGGTTGATGGAAAGTGGAGGGTGAAAGGGGAGGAACTTGCATTGGTGCATGCTATTAATCCTAACCTGGGATTATTTTTGGGTTGTTATTGATATTAAACCTTAGGGCCTAAGTGTCCTAGGATTAAGGTGTCTAAGTTTAAACCACCTATGCCTAGACAGCCTACTACTAGGTCATTCAGGTTTGAATTAGATAGATTTAAGTTACATGGGCCCCTAAAGGTAGATCCTTGGAATAAGAAGTCACTACTCATTAGGGATACTATGGTGGGATCCCTTGCATAATCCTCATATAAATTTAGAGGGGAGTTAGGGTGATATCTTTTATGGGTTAAGCAGATGTAAAGGGGGTCATATATGGTTCAAGCTAAACTTTATTACCCTTATCCTTATTGTGAGCCTCAATCCATACAAGCACCTCTTAGTCATATATTAAATTTAAATATAACTCATCCTCCTCTTTTGGTGAGTGTCCATAATTGATTTTGAGGTGAGATAAGTAATTATCTAATTATAATTTGATCATGCCCTATGGGTCTCAGTCTTATGGTTCATATCTTCCTAAGGCTAAAGAGTCCTACCTAATTTCCATCTTCTATAGGGAAGGGAAGGATTAGTAAAAATGGTGTTTGATGATGATCATAAGAGGTAGGTAGGCCTTCTATTCATAATTAATATAACACATAGATAGACCTTTCACCAATTGATAGGTAATTTATTGATCTATAAGGAGATATAGGATGTGATAGGGCAAGCATAAGGGCTCTCTAAGAATACCCATGACTCAAATTATGGTATCCTACTAGCAATACTAGTAGTCTCTAATGGGAGTTAGGGAGTCTCTAATTTACTTTGAAAGATGAGGCATAGGGGCATTGTTGATCATGTTGAACAACACTAGGTAGAAAGACTCATAGATATCCTAGATATTATTTATGTAATGTTGGCCATATAGATTGTAGAAAAATATATGAACCACTAGATTGTAGAAAACTACATGAACCATTGAACCTTTGGGAACCCATGAAGGAAAGTTAGGTGAATTGAAATTGAGTGTCTTCTAGACTACGTTTATGAGATAACTCATCATTTAGAATTTCCCACCTACCTAATAATCTACTATCACTTTCATCCAATTAAAATTTACCACCCCTCTTACTTTGGGGACTTAGTATCTATATAGGATAATGTGAATTAAAGGCACCCACAATATGTTGACATGTAGGAAATTTGGGAGCCTAAAAAACTAGTTCAATAGTATCATACCAACCTAGACCTCCTCATTGAAGGTACAAAATATGTATGCATTATAATCCTCCTCATTTACCCACTTTTCATCTAGGTTGTTAGCCCAGTACCTCAAGATGTTGTAGATTTAAAAGGAGTCAATCTAAGTCTGTACTACTACCTAATCACACAAAATGGTGAACTATATTATATTGTAATATAAATTGAAGGTAATTCTTGAGATTTCATCAATCTAATTCCAAGATTTGTTTGAGTAGACCTAATCATGGGAACTCTCTTTCACCTACTTGATAGTGAAGAATAGCTTGTCAAATAAGTTAGTGTAGTGGAACAACTTAGGCTTAGATATAGCCTTATGTAGAACACACTTATCATAATCTCATAAGGCATCTTCTAATTTAGATTAATCATCTTCATTACTACCTAGCTCTTTGTGTCCCTAATTAATAGCTTTGAATATTTTTTTGTAATGTCTAATCAGGTCAAGCCATCTAGGAAAAGAGGGTTTTTATGTTCAGGCTCAGCCTTGGGATTTAAATGTGAAAGTGATCATTACAATAAGATGGAATTAAGTGTAATATCTCTGTACAAAGGAGAAAGCAAAGATGGAACTATGTTGGAGTAAAAATTAAGTAGTTGGTATTTAGGAGTTTGGAGATATAATAACTAATGAGAGTTCCTTAAGATACTTATGAAAACCCACATTGATCCCCATGCATTAATGGTGTTTAGTGGCTTACTCATTGTGGATTAAAATTTGAATTTGTGGCTCAATATTCCACTTAATTTACAAATCCAAAATTAAATTCTAAACTTTGAGGCACATGGCATCCTTTAAATTGGTCAAGACTAAAAGATTAACCATTCTACCTCTAATTAGTGTGGCACTCTATGGTTAATCTAGGATCTCCCAAGTTTTAAAATCTCTATCAAGTTTAGGATACTAGCCATTTTAAATTTGGCATTAGTTTATTAGCTATAGTACTAACAAATTTTAACCTTAGGCTACATGGCACTTCCTCATTGCATATATCTCTTTCAAGATATGACATCTCTATTAAGGATGGGAGAGTAATGCATTTACCATAAGGCTGCATGGTGTCTTTTGTTTGGCCATCTCTTGACACTGCTAATAACTACCTATGAGTAATTTATTCATTGCAGCATTTGTCCATGTGAAAATCCACAAAAATGACTAAGTGAAAAATAAAACACGTGTGACCATTTAACTACTCACTTGGATACCATCTAGGCTCTTAAGTTCCATGTAAGACTCTAAGGTCTGATACTCCAAGTAGGGACCGAGACTCTAGTCATTTCTTAGTGAGAACAAGCCTACTAAGTTAGTGCATTAAATATTCAAAATAAGAAAGCCTATCTTAACCATGGATTATCATTGGATTTGGCATTATTTATTTCATATACCTTTGATTTTTTTAATTCAAATCAATAATTCATTACAAATACCACATTATTGGGAAAATTAGGGTGACCCATGATTTCAAAGACTCAATTAGGAAAAGCTAACCATAATGAGATAACATGTTTGGGAACTCTGGATCATGTAGTATTTAAGGAGGGGTCCCTAATTTATATGAAAAAGGGGCATGTTGGCCACAAAAAGACCTCAATAGGTTTTAATTAGAGATATTGAGCTACATATATACCAAGGATAAGTTCCTCATATTTTGTGATAATGTTTGTGCTTGATAAACTTAATCAATTTGCAAGTGGAATTATTTGCCCAAGTGGAGTGATAAAGACAATTCTAGATCTGGTGCCTGATGCACATCTAGAACCATCAAAAGACATTATATATGTGTTATAAGTATTATTGTAAGCTATGAACTCATCTCAAAAATTATCCTTGATAGGATCAATATCTACTAGTGGTACTGCTACCAAATGGTTTGTAATTATTTGGCCCTTTATTGTTTTTTTAACATGACTTTTATATTAAATTTTATGAGTAACATTACCCATTTGTCTACATGGTAAAGGAGATGCAATTTTAACATAATAGATTTTAAAGATTTTTCTATTTTAATAACCAGTGTCTCATTTTTGATCATATAGTGTCAGACCTTTTATGTAGTAAATATGAGTGCAAAATAGAGTTTTTCCATTGCATAATAATTTCATTCATAAAAAACCAGTGTGTGACTAATGTAGTAAATAAATTTATCTTTATGTTGGTCATCATATTGAGTCAAGATTGCACCGAGTGTGTGATTGACCACATAAATGTAAAAGATAAGTGGCTTATTGGGTATGGGTGGTACCAAGACAAGTAGATTTAACAAGTACTATTTGAGTGCATTAAAGCTTTTTTGACATGAAATATCCCATTAACATTTTATTTTTTTCTTAAGTAATCTTATGAATGACTGAGTCTTATCTACTAGATATGCCATAAAGTTACATATTGCCTAATTTTTTCACTTTAAAGATCTAATTTACTTTAAGTTTTTAGGAGGAGACATATCCATTATATATTTGAATTTATTTAGATCTACCCTGATGCCACATTAGGATATTATAAATCCCAATAATTTACCATATGTTACACCAAAGATGTATTTCTTGGGATTTATTCATACATTGTATTGTCTCAACCTTTTAAAAGTTTATCATAAATATATTTCATGGTGTTGTTTCTCTTTTGATTTAGCTAGTAAGTCATCAATGTAGTCTTTAATTGTTTTATGGGTTAGATCATTAAAAATATGGGTCATAATCTATTGTTATGTTACTCTAGTGTTATTTAATCCAAAAGGTATGAATGTATATAAAAAGGTTCCCCATGGTGTGATAAAAGAATTTTTTTCTTGATCCTCTTCAATTATCTTGATTTGATTAGAGTCGATGAAATTGTACATGAAAGATAACATCTCATATCCTACTATGGAGTCTACTATCATATCAATTTTAGGTAGCAAAAAATCATCCTTAGGACATGGTTTATTTAAATCTCTTTAATGATAAAAACATTGAATTTGGATATTAGTCTTAATAGCTGATACAATGTTGGATACCCATTCGAGGTGAGAGACTAGTCAAATGAAGCTTGCATCAAGGAGACATTGGATCTCATATTTGAATAAAGGAGCCACCTTAGGCTGTATTTTTCATTGTTTTTATATAACTATATTTTCATCTAGATAGAATTTAATA